>CM052809.1:22070598-22109150 GCA_028533885.1 Nasua narica | reverse complement strand
AATGAACTCACGTGTCGTATGGGTTGGGAGCGCAGCTGCAGGTGACAGACGGGGTTGCGCCGGCTCTGCTCCTTTGCTGCCCACAGCACACACCCCGGGTCGGCTGGCCCCCAGGTCTTGGGGTTGACGTCCGGGCCCTCCACAGTCCTGACAGGCTTCCTCGTCCTTAGCTTCGGTGTCTCAGTTCCTTCCCGGTAATATCAAGCTGCTTGGGGTCCCTGATACACACCAGGGTGGTTCCTGCCTTGATGTCTTTCTCATCCTGTTCGCACTTCCTGGCCCCCCTTGATAAAGGAATCAGCTGGAATCTCCATCTTCTTCCTTGGATAATTCCTGCTCAGCATCATGTCCCAGCCTGGAGTCTCCTCTTCCCTCACATGGTTAGATGCCCTTTCGTTCAGTTTCTATGGCAGTGTACATGTATGTATCTTTTATCACCTTTGAACAGTTATCTATGTATACATAGGTCCTCCTTACCAGCTCATGAGCAACTTGAGGTCTGAGACCACATCTCAACTCATGTTTGAGTCCCGAGGCCCAGTGCGGGGTTCATCATGACGGAGTCATTCATTCTGGCTGCAAAACTAACCAACAGGATTGTAACATACTTTCTTTCTATTCACAGTCTCCAATAAGTGGTTCCATGAACGAGGACAGGAGTTCTTGAGGCCGTGTGGATCAACAGAAGTTGACTGACTTCCTTTTCTGCCCCTTCCCTTCCTGGCCCTACAGCCCGTGTCGTCCTCAAGTTCCACAACATGACAGACACCTTTGTATGTTCCAGGCCCTGTCACCTGGGTCTTTGTTGGAGTGAATGTTTGTCTGGAGCAAAGGGAGAGCCGACTGGGGAGGGTCCTGGGTGACCTGGGTCCCGTCCTCTCTGGTCAGCCTGTGCCGCCTCTGGCCACAAAGGTTGGGTTGGGTGGCTGCAGCAGAATCAGGCTGTCTAGCACCTAGCAAGGTGCCTTTGTACCTCAGATGTTTTAGGTGTGAGGTGTTTCAGTGAACCAAAGTTCTGATATCTTGTTTACATGTTTGTTTTTATGGCATTTCTATCCATGTGGCTTTAACCAAGAAATAAAGTGTCCCTGCCGGAAGCCTTAAAGAGCCTTATTCGGAGTCTTTTTTGAGATGGGGCAGTTTATACCACATTCACGATTTCTTTCCTATGCATCTCCTCTGTGCCGGCAGAATCTGGGTAGTAAATACTTGATTGGCAAAATGTTGACCTTGGGTTCTAGATCTGGTTTCAATACTTATATTTCCATACTTTGGTATCCTTTCTGGAAAGTGAGAGAAACAGTCTCTCCTTGCTTTCTAGAGAACGTAGTGATCATGTGTGTTCATGACTATTTTGCTGTTAGAATTTGAAATACTTTTTTTTGAAATTTCTTATTTAAAAATTTTGAGATACACAGAATTGTGAATCATAGATGTACAATTTAAAGAATATGAAGGTGAACACGAGCACCCACGTGACCACCACCCAGGTTAGAGAAGGGATCATTTTCAAATTTGCACCTCAGGAGCCTCTTGTGACCTTCTTCTGGATCCTGTCTACTGTCCTGCTTCCGGTACCTCAGTGGTAACCATTATCTAGTGGTTTGTGGCAGTTATACCTTTGTGCTTATAATTTTACTACCAGTCTACTTCCCTAAATAAGTAGTTATTTTGTTTTCCCCGATTTTGGATGTTTTGTAAACGGAATCATGTATTTTTATGGGTGTTGGGCTTCTTTTGTTTGACACATATTTTTAAGATTCATTCCTGGGTGTGTAGCTCTGGTTTGTCTTAATTTGCTTCAGTTTTGTTAATGTATCTTGTAGGATAGGACATAACATAGCCAATGTACTGTTAATAGATAATTTGAATTGGTTTCAATCTTTGTATATTATAAAAACTGCCATTTACATTTTCATATATGATTCCTGGTACACATAAACACATTCCTTTAGAATATATATCTAGCAGTGGACATGTGGAGTTTTAGTAGTTAGTCTTCAACTTTAACATATAATGTATTCCAGAGTGGTTATCCATACTCTCATCAGGAGTGAATGAGTTCTTGTTATTCCAACCTTCTCCAGTATCTGGTATTGTCATACTTGTGCATTTTAGCTATCATTTTTTTTTTAAAGATTTTATTTATTTTTTTGAGAGAGAGAGAGTGAACAAGCAAGGGAGGGAAAGTGCAAGCTGGAGGAGGGGTTGAGGGAGAGGGAGAAGCAAGGTCCCCACTGAGCAGAGAGGCCGATGAGGGGCTCAATCCCAGGGGATCATGACCTGAGCCAAAGGCAGACGCCTAACCAAATGAGCCACCCAGGTGCCACAGCTAGCTTGTTACATGCATATTATTATTTATTTTAACATCATTATTGATGACACTGAATATCTTTTTATTAGTCCCGAGGTTTCTTCTTCAAGTGTCTTTTCAAGTCTTTATCTTACTGATTGATTGCAACTTTTAGCATGTTATAGAGATAAGCTCTTTGATGGCTGTAAGTTTTGCAAGTATCTTCCTTTTTCTAGTTTGTCTTTTCAGTCTCAGTTTTGTCTTCTGATGAACAGAAGTTCTTAATTTTTATGTGGGATTTATCAAGCTTTCCTTTTTTGATTTAATGCTTTTTATATCTTATTCAAGAAATTATTCTATTCTATTCAAGAAATAATGATGAAGTTATTTCCTATATTCTTTGCCAAAAGCATTATAGTCTTCTCTTTTACATTAATGTCTTTCACATACCTGGGTTTTATTTTTGTTGGTGCAAGGGTCTACTTAAAATCTTCTTGCGTGTTTTGTTAGGATAGAATAGGATTATGCTATGGTAGTAATAAAATCTCTAAATCTCAGTGGCTTTTAATATATAAAATGATAACTCTTCTAAAAAAATTGCTGGGTTTGGGCACCTGCCACTTACCTAATGCCAAGTAATCTAGACTTTCTATTGGCAGATCCTAACAGGATGTCAGCTGATAGAGGAATATGGGAAACACAATTTACAAAGTTGCAACTCCAGAATAGCAGCAAAAGTACAGAAAGATTCACTTAGAGCTGAGAAACAATGGGAAAATTATTGGCATGCTAGGTGGGTCCTCTCTACTCCTGCCATTTGACGGTCTTCAAGCTTCTCGAAGGTATATAGTAGTATCTTTAATCAGTTTTGGAAAACTATTAAGCCATTTTCTCTTTTAATATTTTCTTTGTTCCTTCTGGAACTCTGATTATATGTAAATTAGATTATATCATACTATTCTTAGCTCTTAACCTGCTTTCATATATTTTTTAGAACTATACTATATTTTGGGGTAATTTTTACAATTGTTTTTCTAGCTTATTCTCTTTTCTATTAAATTCATCTACATGTTTTCCTTTAGCCAACTTAAAGATGTAATTCCACTATTTCCAAGTCTACACCATTCCTGTTGAAAATTCAGCTCTTTTGTCCTTTTGTTGGTCCTTTGAAAGTAATTCCCCCCCATCCCCTCCCTGCTGTTTGCTTTTTAAGATTTTTATTATGGTTTTCGATGGTTTTACCTAAGGTGGGTTTCTTTTTGTTATTTCCTGGCTTGGGGTGTACAGAGTTTTTTGAATTTGTGGGTCGTCTTTAATCAGTTTTGGAAATTTCTCAGACATTATTCAAATATTGTTGCGGTTTCATTTTTTTGTATCTCCTCTGAGACTCCAGTAATCTGGATGTTAGAACTTTTCACTGTTTCAGGTTTGATACTCTTCTCTTGTGTTTCCCATCCTTCTCTCCCCACTTGTGTTTCAGACTAAATATTTTTATTCATCTGTCTTCCAGTTAATTTATCACTTTTGCTAAACCCATCTACTGAGTTCTTAATTTGAGTTCTTATATTTTTCAGTTCTAGAGTATCTACCCATTCAGTTACTAATAGATTCTAATTCTCCAGGGAACTAATCTTTGTGTTTTATCCATGTTTTTCTTCAACTAATGAATCAGTTTTTTAAAAGTTCTTGTCTAGGTGCCTGGGTGGCTTAGTTAAGTGTTTGCCTTTGGCTCAGGTCATAATCCTGGGGTTTTTGGATTGAGTCCTGCATTGGGCTCCCTGCTCAGCAGTGAGTCTGCTTCTCCCTCTGCTCATCCCCCCTGCTTGTGATCTTTCTCTCTCTCTCAAATAAAAAAAAATCTTTAAAAAAATAATAAAAAGTTCTTGTCTGATAACTCCACGATAAAAATTTTCTGTGGATCTTTTTTTTTTTTTTTTCTCTTGGTTGCTGATCATTTAGTCCATTCTATTGGGACGGCTGTTAACTTTTGACTGGATGCTCAACAGTATGTATGACAAATTATAGAGGTGCTGGATGGTGACAATATCCTACACATTGGGTTCATCCTTTTCCTTTACTAGGCAGAGTGGGGATTGATCAACTTAATATTTTTTTTAATATTTTATCCATTTATCTGACAGAGAGAGATCACAAGCAGGCAGAGAGGCAGGCAGAGAGAGAGGGGGAAGGAGGCTCCCCTCTGAGCAGAGAGCCTGATGTGGGGCTCGATTCCAGGATCCTGAGATCATGACCCAAGCCGAAGGCAGAGGCTCAACCCACTGAGCCACTGAACCAATGATCAGGCGCCCCTGATCAACTTAATCTAATCAGAGTTTGAGCCAACTTAATTAAGGCTAGGTTTCAGTTTTCTTGACTCTACCTCTGGTTTATCTTTACACACACACACACACACACACACACACACACACACACACACACACACACACACACACACACACACCCCCCCCCCCGCCGGCTTAAGAGAATTAGTCCTCTGGGGTTTTCTAGCTGAGAGCCTGGAGTGCTAACTGGATCTATCCTCTGTCAGTTGTGCTGATCTAATCTTTGTATCCTTAGTATCCAGATACTGCCCCCCAAATTCATTTTTCTTTTTTAGGTTTTCCTGCTTAACTTTACATTCTGTATAGCTTCAGAATTCAGAAAATGTCTTAATGGGTGAACAGGCTGAGTGGTTGACTAAGTTTTCCACCCTTCCCTTCTATTCAATATTCAACAAACTAGTCTAATTTTTGCCCTTTAATACCCCTTGAGACTGCCACAAGGTTTCTCTGCCTCTTAGCAACTGCCCATTGCTTGGGTCCTTTATCTGCATTCTCAATTTTTATGCCATGCCTATATTCAGTACATGATAAGGATAAAAAGAGACTAGGGACTTTTGGCTCACCAACTTGAGAATCATTCTTCCCTGGGATCTTGATGCTCAAGTCCTGTTTGTTTCAGCAGTACTTTTGATGCCCTAAAACAGATTTTTAAGAGATTTTATGCAGCTTTCATGTGTATTTTTTTTAAAAAGATTTTACTTATTTGACAAAGAGAGAGAGATCACAAGTAGGCAGAGAGGCAGGTAGAGAGAGAGGAGGAAGCAGGCTCCCTGCCGAGCAGAGAGCCCGATGCGGGGCTTGATCCCAGGACCCTGAGATCATGACCTGAGCCAAAGGCAGAGGCTCAACCCACTGAGCCACCCAGGCGCCCCAGCTTTTGTGGTTCTGTTTGACATGAAAGTTGGTCCATAAGAAGCTACTCCATCTTAGTTGGGAGTGGACGTCTCTTGTTCTTTTGAGTTTAAAATTCATTTTGTGTGAAATAAAACAGAGATACAGAAAAACTTACCTTTGATATCTTCCTTTGTTATATGTCCTAACAAGATGTTGCACATTAATTTTGAACGTTTCCTGCTTTAAGCGTGGAATCAACCATTAAGGAATCTGTTATGTCTTGGTGCTTACCTACCAATCTCATTGTGGTCCTAGAAACAAAGGACAAAATTAGAGACAGGAAACTATTTTCAGTAATCTTTATTAACTTACTTAGCATTAACATGTTCAATATGGCACTAAAGAGTTGAGCATTTCAGTATGCATTTGGGAATTTGCTAGGCAAACTCACAACCTTTAGAATAACAAGCTGGAGGTCAGAAAGGTTAGGTAACGTACCTGAGGTCACATGAGATTTCAATGCTGGTCAGTGAAAAGCCTGGGAATCAAATGCTGATCTGGAAGCTGCCAAAGCCTTTGCTCAAAATAATTTGTATTTTTGGGGCACCTGGGTGGCACAGTTGGCTGAGCATTCGAGTCTTGGTTTCAGCTCAGGTTGTGATCTTAGGGTGGTGAGAGTGAGTCCCATGTTGGGCTCTGCACTTAGTGTGGAGTCTGCTTAGGAGTCTCTCCCCTTTCCCGTGCCATACACTCTCTCAAATAAATAAATCTTTATTTTTGTATTTCATCTGTGCAACAGTTATGAAAGATCTGATATAGAAGCAAAGATAAAATACTGCTTTTACCTTTAAATAATTTGAAGTAATGTAAAAGATTCTTAAATAGGTATGTGAAATAGAAGTCTGATAACAGAGAACCAAGTGCTTGAATAACAGGAAAGTATCTAATTTAGCCAGGAAGTTGGCACTACAGTAGACAACATTAGATCTGAGGCTTGATGCCTATGTAAGAATTGGCTTTCTCTGCTATCCCAGTTAAAAATACATGCATATGGCTTTGAAATTAAAGAAGAAGAGCTAACCATGCATAATTTTCCCCACCTTATTGCTCTCCTCTGCTCTTTCCATCGTCTGTTTTCATTTTTCCGACAGTAAATCATATGGTTGCAAAGCACTCTTGATTTTAACACTTTGGAAATTTGAGAGATGATCATCTAGCTATATTCATTATCCTTCATTACATCTCACCCACCCTTTGCTATTTTTTGATAGTTCTACTATTTATAGCTCTGTCTTGGTTGCCTAGTAACATAAACGTCCTTTTTGTTCTATATGTAGGCCTAAGGTCATATGTAGGACAGTCTAATTTGTGAGATGAAGATCCAGATTACTGTTTGACCAAATAACTGGTCACAACAGTCTAGGCAAGTTGACATATAAAATTCACCATTACATGCCCTTCTTCTTCACAACTTGTCAGTTTAGACATTGTTTTAGTTTCCAGGATAAGTAGATTAGTACTAAAAGTTGAAAAACCATTTACTATATTTCTTTATTTAATTGAACTTGCTATAATGTTGGTATAGTTATCATAAAAAGGAATCTGTGCCATATTTGTGTAATAAAATTCAAAACAAATTTACAAATTGTATGTTTGCTAGAGCTATCATAATAAGATACCACACACTAAGTGGCTTAAACAACAGACATTTATTTTCTCATAGTTCCAGAAGTTAGAAATCCAAGATCAGGGTGTGGGGAAGTTTGGTTATTTTTGAGGTCTCTCTCTGGCTTGCATATGGCCATATGCTTACTAAGTCCTCATTCTGGGTGCCCCTTGGTCTGTGTGTCGTGTATGGCCTCAACTCCTCTTAAAAGGATAAGAGTCATATTATTTTGAGCCCACCAAAAATGACCTCATTTTATCTTAATTACCTCTTTAAGGGTCTAGGTCCAAGTACAGTCACATTGCATTCCAAGGTACTAGGGGTTAGAACTTCAACATACAATGCTATTTAGAAACCATGTCAAATCAAAACACTACTGGGAATGAAAGAAGTAACACACATTTCCTTATTCTTTGTATACCAGATATAGCCGATCTTGAACAAATGTGTCAGAGAATTATGTTTGCATGAAGACTGTCTTAACAATGGATGAAAGTTTTACTGGTTTTATTGAAGAGATAAAAGGACATAGGCTAGCTAATAAAATTTTAAAATTGGGGGTGCCTGGGTGGCTCTGTCAGGTTGGGTGTCTGCCTTCGGCTCAGGTCATGGTCCTGAGGGCCTGGGATCGAGTCCCTCATCAGGCTCCCCTCCCCCTTGCTTATGCTCTCTCTCTCTGTCACATGCACACACTCTCAAATGAATAAATAAAATCTTAGCAATAATAATAAAATTGTTAAATTGGAAAAAGTATTTACAAAAAATCTTGGGAGGCCAGGATCATGATAATAGAACAAATAGAGCAGAGTATACAAACCATTATTTTCCCCCAAAGTGATTATGCGAAACTTGTGCCTTGTTCAGCTCACAATCAAATGTGCAAAAACCCTGTTTTCATGGAATTCAAATATAGCCCTTTTTTGTATTGGACAAAGAATATTTATGTATTTTGTGAATTCAATGAGCAGGTAGGATATTAAGTCTGTTCTAAAAACTACACTAAAACACACATATGAATCCTAAGGCGAATCAAGATCAAATGTAATCAAAGCACTTAACACAAATTAAAGATGTCTGTTGAATATTAACGTAAGATTAAATGACAAAAAATATGCTGACTAGCAAGCATCTCAGTACAAAGAGATTACAAATTTTTATGCATCTTATCTGTATGGGATGATTTTTTTTTTTAAAGATTTCATTTATTTGACAGAGAGAGATCACAAGTAGTCGGAGAGGCAGGCAGAGAGAGAAGGGGAAGCAGGCTCCCCGCTGAGCAGAGAGCCCGATGCAGGGCTCGATCCCAGGACCCTGAGATCATGACCTGCGCCAAAGGCAGAGGCTTTAACCCACTGAGCCACCCAAATACCCCTGTGTGGGATGATATTTTGAACTAAGTGGAAAAAGTTAAAGGTTGTTACAATAAAAACCCTGATGACTATATACAAAGTATGTTACCTGCTTAACAGAAGGCCTGTTCCTTTGCTTTTAAGGAGAGCAAGTAACTCTGAAAGTATGTTTGATTAATGTAAAACATTAGCAAGAGAATATATGTCTTGACCTTGAAAAGAGACTGGAAATGAACAAATCACTGATGAGTGTATCAACTATTATAGGAAATATGTTTATCAAATAGAAGTTAAAGAAGATGGGGCGCTTGGGTGGCTCAGGGGGTTAAAGCCTCTACCTTCGGCTCAGGTCATGATCTCGGGGTCATGGGATCAAGCCCTGCATGGGGCTCTCTGCTCAGCGGGGAGCCTGCTTCCTCCTCTCTCTCTGCCTGCCTCTCTGCCTGCTTGTGATCTCTCTCTCTCTGTAAAATAAATAAAATCTTAAAAAAAAAAGAAGTTAAAGAAGATTATAGATGTTCTAGAAATGGAGATGTCTTCAAATATTTTAAATTGGAGAACATATTTTCTATGGAGAAAGGTTATTTTCTATGAATACATCTGATTTACAAAAAGCAGTCAAAGAGTAGCTTGATGATTTAAATCCTCTGGAAATTTCATCTGAAGAAGTTTTAGGCAGCAAACAATTTTGTAATTAAAAAATCAGCATTCTGTTTGGATCCGGTAAAACAGATTCACAAATTTTTCTTTGTGGGATATCCTTAGTGATACCCAAATATATAAGTGGTCTTGGGAAAAAACTTTTTTGTGGGGGGAAATTCTTGTAAAACACTACCAGTCACAGTGGTGGCATCCTACAAAATAAGTCTCAATAAACTAATGTTAATTAAAAATTATTTAGGATTAAAAAAATTAAAATTATTTAGGATTGTACTTGGGCAAAAGAGGTTAAGTCTTGAAAAATTTATGAGCTTCCATTAAATCCAGGAAAATTAATTGATAATCTTTTTATTTTTGGTCTAAATAAAATATTTCAAAATATTTTTTATTTTATCTATATAAATATATTTTATTTATCTAAAAAATTTTAAAATAATGTGATTCCAATATACCAACTTTTCAGTTTTTCAGTATTTAAAACTATTTTGGGAACATTAACCACTAAAACACACAAACACACACAAAAACATGTATGTAAGAGGCACATGTTTCTTTTGCCTCAGGCTCCAATAAGGCTTGGCACAGCACTGCTCCTGTTTCCAAACTTGGAGTCTGAACTCTAGCATCTTGGAGTCTGAACTCTAGCATCTGGCAATCATGGTTGCCAGATTTAGCAAATAAAAATACAGGACACCCAGTTAAACTTCAGTTTCAGACTAACAACGAATAATATCGCATAGCTATACCAAAAAATTAGTCTCTGCCTTTCGGAACTTCCAATTTAAGTGGGTATCCTGCATATTACCTGGCAACCCTAAACATAATTATGTTACATGGTTGAGAAAGCTGTCTCCTTCTTGGTTCAATTTTACCGTTCCACCAACAACTTGTCAGTCCTGCTGCTAGTTTCACAAGGGTGACTTGGGCTCACGTGAGGACAGTGTCCCGCCAAGCGGCCTGTGGGCACCTCGGATCCTACCAGGTCTGGGGGACCCCGAGTCCTCACTCATCACCCTTCCTGCTGCCTCCGCCCCAGCCATACTCGCTTCCTCAGGGCCCTTGTGCTTGCTGGTCCCTCTTTCCTGGAACGTTCTTCTTCCAGGTAGTCACTGAGTTACCGCCCTCATTCCTTTTGGGCTGATCAAATACCACCTTACCAGGAAGGCATATCAGACAGGTGACTAAGATGACAACTAGGAAGGAACTGGGTCCTCATCCAGCCCCCCTCCCGCCCCGCCCTGATTTGCTTTTCTTTACAGCACTTACCACCGCTCGTTAAATAATATATTTACTTGCACATTAGCTTATGGTCGGTATCCCTCAACCGGAATAGAAGCTCCTTGAGGGAAGCAGCTCTGTTCTCCCACGCCTTTGCCAACGCTACAACTTGCTGCGGCTCGCTGGACAGTACCCGGATGAGGCCTGGCGGGAGGGGAGGCGCCCGGAAGGGGCGGGGCTTGTTGTGGGAGCCTCCGGAAGAAGCGGTGCCAGAGGCTTCTGGAAAAGTTTTGGTCCTGTGGCGGTGTACCCAGAGGTGAGGGTAAGAGGTGGTATGGGGTAGTGAGACTTGGGTGGTACAGTACCTGCGGGTGCTCTGGCTTGGGGCTTGTGAGGGCTTCTCCTTTCAGCCTGTCCAGCTGGAGCAGCCGGTCAGGACCCGCTTGGCGAGGCTGCGGAGGGCCCGTGTGGGCTCTGGTCCTGTGAGGGGCTTGCTCGGCAGGTGGAGTAGCGTGTGAGCCCCGAGGAGGCGTGTACAGGTTCCCAGTGATATCTTGGAAATCATTTCCAAGCCTGAGGCTACTTTGTGGAGGTTTATTTAGCTTTTGTGCGGATTCGTTATTCTTTTGAAGTCAGGGAAAATAAGTTATTTTATGTATATATGTTTTTAAGTAGGCTTCCTGCCCAATGTGGAGGAGCCCAACATGGTGCTTGAACTCAAGGCCCTGAGATCAAGCCCTCAGCTGAGGTCAAGAGTTGGATGTCCAACTAACTGAGCCACCCAGGCACCCCCAAAATAACTTTTTTGGTAAGTCGTTTGAGGGTAAAGAGAAGTATGTGGTTGGAAAAGGCCATAGACATTAGACGGAGCCAAAAATTTTGTGTTTTGAGGGAACCTCTCAGTGCCTTTCCGAAAATGCTTTTGTAATATAGAGGATCAGCCCCCCCCACCCTAGAGGTCTCCCTTCTCTGATATTACTGTCTTCTCTGAAAAGTCTTTTCTTACCTCGTGAATTTGCTGTACCTCACTAAAGTAATAACCAAACCCTCCCTTGTATGTTATGGGCTCTTGGCTGTCATCTTGTCTGTCTTCTTGATTTCATTGTCAAGCTGCTTAAAACTATATGCTGTGTTTACTGCCTTCTCACTTCCCTGTCTTCATTTTTTTAAAATTTATTTTATTTATTTTTATTTTATTTTATTTTATGATTTTATTTAATTATTTGACAGAGAGAAAGAGATCACAAGTAGGAAGAGAGGCAGGCAGAGGGAGAGGGGGAAGCAGGCTCCTTGCTCAGCAGAGAGCAGGCCCGGGGCTGGATCCCAGGACCCTGAGATCATTACCTGAGCCAAAAGCAGAGACTTAACCCACTGAGCCACCCAGGCAACGCCCCTCTCCCCCCTCGCCATCTTCATTTTTTGACACAGTAAGTCTGTCCCAGCTAATTTCTTGAAATTTTCTGGTCAGGTGGTCAGGGTCCTCCTCCTAGTGGCCAAATTCTGTAGGTATTTTTGACCTTTTTTTTTTTCTTCTGGTTAACTAAAGCACATTTAGTGATTCTTAGTTCTCCCTTTTTCTCCAGCCTCCCTTGCTGGCTCTTCTTCATCAGCCCACCTTTCTCCTGTATGTGTTCCCCAGACTAATTCCCTAGTATGTTTTCCATAATCTAATTCCAGTTTCTTTTTCACAATGCTATCCTGTAGGAGGAAGGATCTTAACTTCTCCTGTTACTTTAACAACTGGCTATATGCTTATGTTTTGTTAAACTGCTTTTTGCAGTCAGATCTTTCTCTTAAATTCTATTCTAGATGCTTATATCCAAGTTCCTAGTGAGTGTATCTACCTGTTCTTCCCACATGAATCTAAAGAATGCATACAAATTATTAAATGAATGATCATAAATAGGACCCTTGATAGGAAAATATACACTTACAATGTCCGTTAACCCTTGGGGTGACAGGCCACCTTGAGAATCTTAGGAAAATCAAGGACTTTCTCCCTAAAATGGTGTACACTAAATTTTTGCCTCTAGTTTTGGAGCTTCCCAGAACTGGTATAGTTCAAGTACACAGATCTGGATTAGGGCAATCTGAAATAATGATCAAATGCAGAGGTGTGTTTTCATAGATATACATTAGATTTAGAAACTTACAATGAGTATACATTGTATTCTAATGTCCATGGACCATTAACCCAAATTCATACATCAGACATCTTTATGGAGGCTTGATCTTTAGAAGCAGCATCTAAAATGAAAAGTCTGGAGCCCCAAGCATGGTAGTTTCTGATTAACTGTGGATGGTGTGTTTCATAGTCCAAATGGGATCTACCTTACTTTGGTCAGAGGCCAAAGTGCTGCAGACCTTTCAGAAAGTATTTGCTAGTGAGAGTGTAGCCTGCTCCTCTCTTGAGGGCCAGAGTACACCTCAGATTCTGAGGCCTGCTGCTGTCCGAATAGACAAGAATAATAAAGGTACAAGAGATTTGAAGGGTTTTCTTTTAACAGAACCTTCCTACTTTGATGACTTGCAGGGCTGGTGATTTCTGAGCTCTAGAGTTATTCTTACAATGGTGACTGCTACTTTGAGATTCACCTCATTCTTTCCTGAGTTGAATTTCTTTCATCTCTTCTTATGCCAATAGGCTACTAAATATTTCTTTTTTATAAAGATGAGATCTAAAGAGACTTAAGCTATTCTTTTTTTAAACTCTTCTCTTGGCTTCCATGATCCTTCTGTCTTCTATTTATCTTTTTTCCCCCCTTGTCTCTCTGAGTACGAATTCTTGACTCTCCCCTTGACTCTCCCCTGGTCCTCCGTTCTATCTCAGTAATGGCAGTTTCTTTGTGACTATTTTGCTTTCTCTTAAGGCTCATGATTGCAAATACTACGTATGTATTGATAACTCTTGAATTTTTAATTCTTTTTTTTTTTTAAAGATTTTATTTATTTATTTAACAGAGAGAGAACACAAGCAGGCAGAGAGGCAGGCAGAGGCAGAGAGGAGCAGGCTCCCTGCCGAGCAAGGAGCCCGATGCGGGACTTGATCCCAGGACGCCGGGATCATGACCTGAGCCAAAGGCAGCTGCTCAACCAACTGAGCCACCCAGGCGTCCCTTGAATCTTTAATTCTTATTTTTATCGTTTTCCAGCTAACAGTGCCAGCTCTACTTAAATGGCCCTCAGGTTCTTCCATTGTAATATATCCCAAACCAGGCTCATTTTATTTCCCTTAAAATAAGGGAAATAAAATGATTTTTATTTTTGTTTTACTTATCTTTGTAAATGACAGTCACAGATTTTTGTGTTGTTCCAGGTTCCATCTTCTCTTACCACTGCTTTTAATAACTATTCATGTGAAATAACTTTCTTTCATTTTTTTAACTGTACCAAGAAATTGATTTGTTGCTATTTTGTTTTTAATACTTAGAGTTTAGGAGTTTAGGTATATACTTCCCATTTTATTCATGAGGAAATAGGCTTTCGTTGTAAATTATTAATTACATAAGAACATCTGTGTGCATGCTCCCTCTAAACAATTTAGGCAAAACAGAAACAGAGCAAGATGTTGAAATGCCTTCTTCTTCCATTTTCTTCCTATCTCTAGAGCAGTGGTTTTCAGTTTTCAGCTGGGGATGATTTGCAGCCCTCCACCCCCCGAATATTTAGCAAGGTTTGAAGATAATTTTGACTGAGGACAAATTGGTTGTGACTGAGAGGATACTACTGGCATCCAAAAGGTAGGGGCTAGGGATACTGCTAAATGTCTACAGTATACAGAACAGCCCCTAAAACTAAGTATTTAAATTTAGTGGTCTTGTGAAATAATTCAGTTTCATAATTTAGCAATTTTAATTTTACTTTTTAGAAGTTTATGTGCATAAATATCATGTATTCTTTTTTATCCCGTTTATTTTACTCAGTATTATGTGGGTTTTTTTTTTCACACTTCAATTTTTAATTTTTAGATGTACCACTTTTAACATCATCAGTTACAAGCTACTTTCTGAACTTACTGATATGTTCTTAAGATATACCCATGTTGTTTTTGTGTATCTGTAGTTCATTCCTTTTAAGTACTTTGTGGTATACCATTTGGATGACTGTTTCATACCTTATTTATCCATTTTCCTCTTGGTGGACATATGAGTTTCTTCCACTTTGGGGATGTAATGAACTCTGATGTGAATATTCTTGTACTTATTTCCTGTACACACATTTCTGTTTATTTCATACATAAGAATGGAATGTTTGGGTCAATGGAATTTACTAGATTGTGGCACTTTCTCAAATCGGTAGTATCTTCTATCCGACCACCTGTGCGTGAGAGTTTCCATTGCACTGTTTCCCTACCATGTTTTTGTGTTTGTCACACTCTTAAATTTTAGACTTTCTGCTGTTGTGTGATTGTGTCTTATAGTTTTGTTTTGCATTTCTCTGATTATGAATGATATTGAACACATTTCATGTATTTATTGGCCATTTGGATATTATTTTATGAGTTCTTTTTGGTCTCTAGTGCATTTTTGTATAGTTTTTCTTAATTATTTGTAGGGATACTTTACATATTCTGAATGCAAGCTTTATACTGTTTTATATGTTGCAAAGATATGCTCTTGCTTAATGACTTGCCTTTTCTCTCTTGGTGAAAATTCTTGTTTTGAAGAGAAATACCTTTTCTCTCTTGGTGATAATTCTTGTTTTGTTTTGTTTTGTTTTGTTTTGTTTTGTTTGGAAGAGAAATGCCAGGCTTTCTTCCTAAGGTCATTTAGCAAAAGTATAATAACGCTGTGACAATGCCCTGTTTAAGTTGGCTTAGTTCCTCATTTCCAGCTTTCACAATCACTTCAATATAATCTAAAAAAAATATTCTATAAATCATAGTCCTTGTAAAATTAATTAAGTTTTCTCTTTTTTCACATTTCCAGTTTTGGAAGTAGCCAGCAGTAAATCATCCTCAAATGTCTATACGTGGACATATCACTTAAATATTTAGAGCATCGGTTTCTTCCAAACAGTAAGGAAATACTTGTGTTATCTACCTGTGGAGTTCATTGAATGCTATATCAGAACTAGTTGATACTAACTTAGACTATGATTATTCACTTTGTAAGCTCTTCCTATCCTAGTTACACAATAAGGTACATTTACTGAGTGATCTAGGGCAAGTTAACTTAATGACACTCTGCTAATTT
This sequence comes from Nasua narica, assembly GCA_028533885.1. Classification (NCBI taxonomy): domain Eukaryota; kingdom Metazoa; phylum Chordata; class Mammalia; order Carnivora; family Procyonidae; genus Nasua; species Nasua narica. The sequence continues at coordinate 22,093,593 of CM052809.1, read as the reverse complement.
CCATAGCTGTAGAAATTGGACAAGAGTCAATTCCATAATTTTGTGATTATAACAAATTGCCTATGGTTTAGATAGAACAATTGCAAGAATTTGTAAACAAAAGGACTAAGCAAATGATTGTATTTTCTTAATTGCTCAGGTCAAAGGAGAGAGGTATAAGGACTGTAGAGTTCTGGATGAAATTATGGTATCATCTCAGAGAGAGGGCCCCTTACTCCCTGGTTATGTGTTATTACTGAAGTATTTTGGGGGATGGGGGAGTGAAGAGGGTGTCCTGAGCCCGACCTCAAGTTACTAATAGGGAAATGAGTGTCCTGGTCATTTATTTCAGTGAGCTAAGCATGGTTGTGCTTAAGGGAAGACTTTCCTGGTACTTCAGGTAATGGAAGTTCTTCAGCTTTGTTCTTTTTCAAAATTGTTTGGCTCTTCTGGATCCCTTGCATTTCCACATGAATTTTAGAATCATCTTGTCAACTTTTGCAAAAATGCCAGGTTAGATTTTGATAGAGATTGCACTGAATCTCTAAATCAATTTGGGGGCATATTGCCAGCTTAATATTTTTTTTTTTAAAGATTTTTATTTATTTATTAGAGAGAGAGACTGAGAATGAGAGGAGAGAAGGTCAGAGGGAGAAGCAGACTTCCCGCAGAGCCGGGAGTCCGATATGGGACTCGATCCCGGGACTCCGGGATCATGACCCGAGCCGAAGGCAGTTGCTCAACCAACTGAGCCACCCAGGCGCCCGCCAGCTTAATATTAAGTCTTACAGCCCACAAATACAAAATGTTTTCTGTTTATTTAGAATCTAACAATTTTTTCTTATCTTTGTTTTGTGGTTTTTGATGTGTAAGTCTTATGCTTTTGTTAAATACGTTTCTGTGGATTGCATTCTTTTTATTTTATTTTTTCAATTTTATTTATTATGTCAGAGAGAGAGTACAAACAGGAAGAGCAATAGGCAGAGGGAGAAGCAGGCTTCCCGCTGAGCAAGGAACCTGATGTGGTCCTCAGTCCCCAGTCCCTGGGATCATGACCTGAGCTGAAGGTGGCTGCTTAACCGAATGAGCCACCCAGGTGTCCCTTATAGTCCTTTTAAAAAACATGTATTTATTTATTTTTTTAAATCCCAGTGTAATTAATGTACAGTGTTATATTCATTTTGGGTGTACAATATAGTGCTTCAGGAATTCTGTATAGTATTCTTTGCTCATCACAATAAATGTACTCTTCATTACCCTCATCTATTTCACCCATACCCTGACCGTCTTCCTCTCTAGTAACCACCAGTTTGTTCTCTATAGTTAAGGGTCTGCTTTTTGGTTTGTCTCTTTTTTTATTTGTTTTGTTTCTAGATTCCACCTATAAGTGAGATCATATACTTGTTTTTTTCTGACTTATTTCACTTAGCATTACACCTCCTAGATCCATCCATGTTGTTGAAAATTTTTCTTATGCCTTAGTGATATTCTTCCATTATGTGTGTGTATATATACCACATCTTCTTTATTCCTCTGTCAATGGACGCTTGGGTTGCTTCCATATTTTGGCTATGGTAAATAATGCTTCAGTAAACATAGGGGTTTATATATCTGTGTGAATTTGTGTCTTTGTGTTCTTTGGTTAATACCAGATAGATTATTTTTTTAACCTTTAATTTTTTGAGGAATTTCCATACTAATTTTTATCGTAGCTGCACAAGGTTGCATGCTCACCAAGAGGCAAAGTTTCTTATCCTCTTCATTGTCATCAATACTTAATATTTCTTGTGTTTTTGAGGTCAGCCATTCTGACAGGTGTGAGGTGATAACTCATTGTAGTTTTTATTTGCATTTCTCTTGATGATGAGTGATATTGAGCATCTGTTCATGTGTCGTTGGCCACATATATGTCTTCTTTGGAGAAGTATCTGTACAGGTCTCTTGCCCATTATTTACTTGGATTTTTTTTTATTTTATTTTATTTATTTATTTGACAGAGACAGAGACCACAAGCAGGGGAGTGGCAGGCAGGGGAGTGGCAGGCAGGGGGAGGAGCAGGCTCCCCACTAAGCAGGGAGCTGCCCTCTCCTTCCACACCTCCTAGGGCAGGGCTCAATCCCAGTACCCTAGGATTAGGACCTGAGCCAAAGGCAGATGCTTAACTGATTGAGTCTCCCAGACGCTCCTGGATTATTTGGGTTTTTTTGTGTTGTATAAATTCTTTATATATTTTGTTTTATTTTATTTTAAAGATTTTTATTTATTTTATTTGACACACAGAGAGAGAGATAACAAGTAGAGAGGCAGGCAGAGAGAGAGGGGGAAGCAGGCTCCCTGCTGAGCAGAGTCCGATGTGGGGCTCGATCCCAGGACCTTGAGATCATGACCTGAGCTGAAGGCAGAGGCTTTAACCCACTGAGCCACCCAGGTGCCCCACTTCTTTATATATTTTGGACTAACAGTAAATGACGTGTCTCTCATTCATTAGATTTTCTCTTTGTTTTTGATTGTTTCCTTCACTGTGCAGAAGCTTTTTATTTTTATGTAGTCCCAATAGTTTATTTTTGCTTTGTTTCCCTTTCCTCAGAAGACCTATCCTGAAAAATATTGCTATGGCTGATGTCAGAGAAATTACTGCTTGTGTTCTCTTCTAGGATTTTTATGATTTCAGTTCTCACATTTAAGTGTCTATTGTATTCTTTCCGATGCTGTTTTAAAGGGTTTGTTTTCTTAGTTTCATTTTTGTAATGTTCATTGTTAGTATATATAAATACAGTGGATTTTTGTGTATTGATCTCATATTCTGTGACCTTGCTAAACTTTTTGATCAGTTCTAATAGTTTTCTTGGAATTTCTTGGATTTTCTATTTGTAGTCTGCAAATCAGTTTTATGTTTTCCTTTCTAAGTTTTAAAAATAATCTTACTGCCTTAGCTACAATTTCCAGTACAGTGTAGAACAGAAGTGGCAAGGGTAGACATCCTTATATTGTTCCTGATGTTAGCAGGGAAGCATTCTGCCCTTCACCATTAAATGTGATGCTAAATTATGAGATATTCGTAATATTGTTAAAGAGAGAATCATAGGCCCATTATGGAGTTATTTAGGTTAAGGTCTTGAGTCAACAAAACAAGATTTATATTTAACGTAACTAGTTTCATGCTTTCAGGAGGGTAATCTTTAATCACTCAACATGGACTACCCCAGGCACTACTAGGAAATTTACTCATAGACCTCATTCCATTCCCCTTAGAAGGGTGACTTTGCATAAACAATGCATTTCTTTCTTATAAATTCCTTTTTATATGCCCTATCCTTTCCTTTAGAAACCTTCCTTTTTTTAACTTGGCTGGAATTCCCCTCTACTTGCTAGATGGAATGCTGCCTGATTCATGAATCATTTAAAAAAGCCAGTTGGATCTTCACATTTCTTGGTTAAATTTTGGTTTTTAATAGATTTGGTGACAACATCAGGATCCCAAGTAAACTTCCGATGGCAGTTAGGGACAAGGGACACCCCTTTTGAGTTCATAGTCTGTCTCACCATTTCCGAGTGCTGTTGGTAAGTCCCTCCTCAGTTTCAGCCCTGCTCTTTTTTGCATTTGAGCTGTTGATCTAATTGGCTTTCCAACCTAGGGTTAACGAGTCATTCTAGCCTGACAGAGGAGGCACTAACGGAGAACTAATTCTTAGCCCTTGGCTTAGAAAATCCTTTCCCCATTTCCCATGTGCAGTCCTTATTTCCTGGGGTTTGCTGGTTTAGCCCATTCAGGGAATTGCTGGTGGTACACATGGGGCCTTCTGTTGGCCAGTCCACTATGACATATTTTGGTTAGTCCTGATGTGCTGAAGTGCACATTTGTTCATCTTGTTTTGTGTAAATCTTGGACACCAAAATGCCCTAAAAATTGCACAGGTTAAGCATATACGAACTAGTAGAATGCCTGCTTCCTAACTAGAAGACACCTGTGTTAGGATAAGTTGGTTACAGAACCACTTAGATTGTTGGTAAGTCACCTACCTACCTCAAGAAAACATGTGCGCAACGAGGCACACTGTGAAACTTGCACAAACCTGGACTCAGTACCACATCCCTTTTAGGTATTAGTTCAGCTCCAGGAGATCCAAAGGCTTAGTTAATGGGATTCTTAAATTCTACAGTCAAGAGCATGACTTTCCAGCACACATGCTTATTTTATGTCTAAAAACTGTAGTACCAGGCACTGTGAATATCTTTGAAAATGGCAACATTTTACTAAAAACAGCCTAGAATTATAGTGGCCTTTGTGGGGAATATTAAAATTAATACAAGATGGTTCATTTGAAAAGTGCACTTGAAAGTAAGGATTCCTAAATTAAACGAACAGAATGGGATACCTCTTTTAATTGGAATATAGAAGCTTCTAGAAGGCTTTAGGATTCTAAAATAGCTTCATGGAGAGATTTATTACAGAAGGCTAATGACTGATGTGAGTGCTACTGCTTTTCTCTATTTCTCTTTACTTGAGTACTCATATTTAGTAATTCTCCCTATGAACTTTCTACTCTGAGAGACTGTTAAACAGTTAAGGTTTAAAATTAAGTTACCTGAAGGTGCATATGAACCCCCTCTGTTATCTTTTACCCATTGGTCAAATTTCTTAATCTCCAGAGGAAGCACAAAAGTTTTTTAAAAGTCTCTTTTTTTTAAAGATTTTTTTTTTTTTGACAGAAAGAAACACAGTGAGAGAGGGAACACAAGTAGAGGGAGAGAAAGAGGGAGAAGCAGGCTTTCTGCTGAGCAGGGAGCCCAATGTGGGGCTCGATCCCAGGACTCTGGGATCATGACCTGAGCCAAAGGCAGACGCTTAACGACTGAGCCACCCAGGCACCCCACAAAAGTTTTTTAAGCAAAAAAGTTTTTTTCACTGGGGCTTGTAGGAGTGCTGACTCAGTCTTTGGTCCTCCATCTTGTTTGTGACCTCTCTTGAACCTATATGGGTTCTGGGCCCCTTGTAAGTTAATATACATACCTTCAAAATGCCCACCAAGGCTGGGATATAGGGAGGCTTGTTTTGGCCTCCCATGGATCTGTTAAAGATAACATGGCCTTTCCCCTTCCTAACTGTGAGGTAGTGCCACAAGATGTAATTCAAGGCTATCTGTCATTTACGTGCCTGCAAACTCTTTGAGGTGTGTGCAGACCTTTTGATTTCATTACAGTGTTCCTCTGAGCATTCCCTTTCTCTGTAAAATCTGTGGACTAAGGTTGCTGCGAATAACTGCACAAATGGATTGTCATTCACCCAACTCCCCTGTCAGTAAGTTACCCTGTCTGAAACTCTGTGTAAACTGGAGTGGTCTACTTTATTTTCCAGCCTCAAAGTGCCTTCTCACTTTGGGGGACATTCTATTGTCCCTCCCTCACCTTCTAACAGGGCCTGCGACCCCGAGCTGGCAAATCCTTATCAGTTTGTTCATATGACGGTCAAACCTGGGGAAGCCCAAAAATGGATACAGGAAGCAAGATAGCCAAGCATGGAGGATAATGTTGAGATCCTCAATAATACTGAGATCCTCAGAAAGGGCTCACAAAATAGCAACTGAACTTTTATAAGCCATTCCCAGAATTTTTCCTGTCCACATGGTTGGTCCATAATTCAAGAATGCAAACAATTAAAAAAATGAATTGCACACTTTAAGGACCCTCTGAAAACACTCTTCCTACAGCATTTTCTTCCGCACAGTAAATAAGACCACTCAACCTGCTCTAGCTGCCTTATTTGTGAATGGATTATCCGTGACTTTAGTGGATTAATAAAAAGATAAAATAGGATGGGAGGCCACCAGTGTAACTGAACTCGTGACCATACTGAACACTTTGAAAGGCTTTGGACTGAGATCATGAACTTATGTCCTTATAACTATACTAGCTCCAAGGCCAGGGACCTCAGTTAACACCTAGGCCATCCATATTTCATCTCCCTGGGAGTCTGTTATCAATAAGCTGGCCCAGGAGCTGATGTCTCACTTGTAATCAATTAGGACACTGGCAAAAAAAATTGTCTTATATGATCCTATACAAATTTGTTAATCAAATATCCATATGGTCCCCTCCCAATATTGACAGGGACCCGCTGGTAAACTACTACCAGTAATACCCTTAAACAGCCAAGAAGAAACAAATATAAAATTAATGAAAAACATTGACAAAATCTGGGGGATACCAGAGCTGTTCTTCTGCTTTAAACCCCACTCTCATTCACAACAAATCCCTTGGAATGAAAAAGAAGTTTCTTTAGTGGGGATACTAATAAAGTTCAGAGAGAATTTATATCTCAGCCAGTACAAATGACACTGGGACATTTCAGTGAAAAACACTTGTTTTTGCTGTATGATACAGCCCTGGTCAGTTAGAGATTAGCTAGAAATTAGCTAGAGATTTCCTTTTTAAATTCAAAGGGCTAATACAATTTGCCTCCAATGGAGACCTTACTTTAGAGTTCCCTCAGCAACCTCAATCTGATCTGTAATGTTCTTTACATTTGTCCTTGATACCAAAGATGAATTTCAAGAGAAATTCCTTTATTTAATCTAGGTACCTTGAATTCTTTGGGTTATTTCAATTACCGACATTGAGAGAATAAAAAGTGCAGAGCATATAAAAATTCAAGTTGATATAACTGAACTTCTTTCCAAATTGCCTCAATATGTGTTAAAAGCCTGAGGCCATGCAAGGTGTCGCACTACTAATATAAGACTAATCATCAAGGGGTTAATCATTCCCTGTACTAGTCCCTATAATATTCTTTTCTTGCTGCTTCAGAAACATAATGGGAGGGGGTGTTAATTTGTCCAGGATTCAAGAGCTATAAACAAGGTAGTTATTCCCTGTTTCCCAGTTGTTCCCAACTTGAACAGTCTTTTGTCACAAATTCCACCAGAGTCAAAATGGTTTACTCTTGTAGACCTTTTTCAGCATTCTTGTAGATCCCAATAGTCATTATCTATTTGCTTTTACTTGTAACAGTCAACAGTATACTTGGCCATTTATGCTTTGAGGGTTCACATCTTCAGGCCTTTTCTTATTTCTCCCAAGTACTCCATCAAAATTTAAATACCCTCCAACTTACTGGGAATTGACCCTTTTACAATCTGTGAATGACTTCTTGCTATGCTCATTTACCAAAGAGGCATCCATAAAAGATTCCATTTATTGCTATATAACAGCTGAAAAGGGATGTAAATTACCTAAAACAAAAAAACTGCCAACTTCCTCTGGACCCTGTTCATTACCTAGGTTATAATCTAAGTGCTAAAGGAATCTAGCTGTCTCCAAAAAGAATTAAGCTAAACTAGGAGTTTCCCAGATCCACAGCTTTGTGGATTTCTAGTTCTAGCTGGTTATTACAGGCCAGGGATTTCTAATTTTTCTTTATTTGCTTCCCTGCTTTGTGAGCTTACTAAAATTTCAGTCCCGGAGCTCTTTTCCTGTGAAGATAAACATGAGTAGGCCTTTATAAAACCAAAATAATCCCTCAAGAGCCACCTGCCATAGGGCTATCTAACTATTCAAAACCTTTCACCTCATTTATACATGAAAGAAAATCAAGACCTGGGCTCCCACAGAAACATGATATTAAATGTAGGCCCACTACCTCTTGTAGCATAAAACTCGATTTAATTGCTTGGGCCTATCCAAGCTACCCCAAGGCAGCTGCAAAATTGGTAGAAGCCTCAACAGATCTAGCTTTAAGAAATGACATTTTTTTACAAACTCTACTACTATCCAAAGTCTGTTAACTCTGAATTAACTCAACATTTCTATGTGAGTCCACTAACCTTTTTGTTTTTATAAAAGTTCAGTTAGCCAACATATAGTACATTGTAAGTTTTTGAGGTAGTGTTCAGCAACTCATTAGTTGTGTATAACACCCAGTGTTCATCACCACACGTGCCCTTCTTAATACCCATCACTTGGTTACCTTTTATGAGATCTTTCTACATTCACCACCTAATCTACATGTCAAACATTATAACATTCTCAGTCCTACTACATTACCACCCCTGCCTGACCAAGGTGAGCCTCATGACTGTCAGATAATAACAATTTCTTGACACCATATCCTGATTTATAAGACCCCCTTAATCCTGATCTAATTTTGTGTGTTCGATGGGTCATGCCATAAAAATGAGAAAGGGAGTTTCAGGCTGCCATGCTGTTATCACCTAATATGAAGTATTTGAAAAGAGAAATCTCCACAAGCTAAATCATCCCAACAAGCAGAGCTCCGTACCCTTACCAAAACATGCCAGATATCAGAAGGGCAAATAGTTAATATTTATAGTGATAGCCATTGTGCCTTTAGGGTTATCCATGACTTTGGAATGTTGTGGAAAAAAAGGGGTTTCCTCACATTCAGTGGGACCCTAATAAAAAATATTCCAGTAAAACAGTCTTCTTAGTGCTGTTCTTCTTTCTGAAATTATCATCGTCAAAATTGAGGCTTATACTGAAAGGACTGAACCAGAATGTCAGGGAAATGTCCTAGGTAAGTTTCATGCAAAGGCAGTAGCAACAGAATCTGTAAATGTAGATGTAAATGCACATGTAGATGAAGTTCATTCTGCTCCTTCAAAGAATGACCTCCTGTTGCCAGACTTTTACCATCCTGATGTTTTTGTGACCTGGCCAACAGTCTATTCCTGTATTAGATTGAAATGGCTGTAAATTCAATGAACATTCAAGGCTCTGGGAAACCCATGATGGCCACTTGGTTCTTCCCAGCTCCCAGGCAAATTCCAATTTTTGATTTTTGCATTTCTTTATCCAACATGGTGCGTTTGACATGACTCAAATTATAAACATTGACCAAAGGTATTACCTTTGGCTCTGCTAACTATTCACAGTACCCTCTTTCAGAAACATAAACTCCCTCCTTATGAGATAGTCACCAGTAGACCATTCATTGTATGTTGGTATACAACCTTCTGCTGATCCTCTATTATCCCCTACTAATATAACCAGCTACTGTAAATCTTCAGTGCATTCTATGCTAACGCCTATCTCACCACATTAAAGCTTTACCTGACCTCACTTCAAAAGATCCTGTTGGTTATAGTCTAGAGCCTGGTGACTGGGTATGTTGGGAACATCATCAAAGGAAAACAGCCCTGGAGCCCCACTGGAAATTGATGAGATAACAAAAGGCAAGCTGACACCATGTACCTGCCTCCCTCCCAAGGTGGGAGTATGATGCATGTGACATTTCTCAGGCACTTACAATTGCCCAAGAACAAAGGAAAGAAAGAGCCAATTGAAAGCTGATAAAGATCATGATCACGAAGGACATGGAATTCCATCAGTTTGTCACTGTCTTAATGATTTACCTGAAAATCCCAATCTTGAGAATAGTCAGACCTCTGGAAACCTCTATACTCAATTTTCTGAAGCCCTAACGCACCTTCTCCCTCCCTAGGTTAGAAAACCCTATATAATCAGTCATTCCTCACACTTACAAAGCAGTTCTTTCTGCCCACAAGTCCTGTGTCTGTGCTTTAATAAGAAAAAAAATTTTTTTTTGTACTTTAAAATGTCTCAAGAATTGTTTCTTGACTGTTGGGCTCAATGATCCTGCATCATATTTTGGGCATTCTGCATCTTCCTTCATAGGACTTTGAGCTTCAGTGCATACTAAATGAGTACTTTCTCTTCTCTTCCTTTACTTGATTCTAAGGGTTTTTCAAGGAATATGGTCTTTTTGGAACACTTTCATGTTAATTGTTCAGACTGTAATCCTTCAGCCTATGGCTTCTCTGTGGGGAGGAAAAAGCCTGCCTTTTGGATGGAAGTTAGTACACTGGTTGGAATGGTAATAAGACCCAGAAACTTGATGCCCTCTTTTATTTCTGACCTTATACAAAGTTGTCTTTTTAGGGGGCATGGGGCAGCCACCTAAATCACTAGGACAGTTGCTGCCAATCTTAAGACTCCATGTGAGGTTTCCTCCTCATTGGTCTAATGTGAGCTCCTCTGCATTTCTAGTTTAGCCACTTATGTCCCTGGGACCTCCATCCAGAGCTGGCTGAAACCAGTACCCAATTAAATTAAAATCCAATTGGGGACTGTTTCTTGGGAAGTTGGCTGTAAGGAAAGTGTGTTGGAATGTCACTTAGATCATGGTGGATTTCTGTGTTGGAATGTCACTTAGATCATAGTGGATTTCTGTTTTTACAGTTTGCTGTCAGTATCTCTTACTAATTAAATTACAAAATTGGGTAATTTCCCCCTTGTAAAACTTTTCTCATGTTTCCCATGGGTTAAAAGCAGTGGGTTCTTCACAGCACTGCACAGCATTTCAGTCCATTCACCTGCACTCATCTGTAGCCTAGGATGGGGGGGAGGAGGCAATGGCAATCCATCCTACAGGGCCTTGAAGGGAGCGATCGTAGCGATTCCTTCTCCCTCCCCTCTCCTCCCCTTCCCTTTTTAAAAATTTTTAAGTAGGCCCCACAGCTAGTGAGGAGCCCAACACAAGGCTTTAACTCACACCCCTGACATCAAGACCTGAGCTGAAATCAAGAGTTGGATGCTTAATCGATTGAACCAACCCAGGTGCCCTATCATAGCAGTTTCATTTGACTGATGTCTCCAGTTGCTTTGACACCAGAAACCTCTGACATGTCCTGTGTGGGATGCCACCCAGGAGTCAGGGGATTTTCCTGGTAGACCTTCTTTAGGCTTCTTTGATTCCCAAGGACTCTCCTTTGGGATGCCTTTTAACCCACTAGAAAGAATTCAGATTGCAAAATTTAAGAAAGGACTCATCTTTTGTAACACTGCATGGCTTCCCTACTCCTTAGGGGATGAGGAAGAATGGACCATTAATGGTACAGTAAACTTAAATAAGATCTACTAGTTAGATCTCTTTTGTGGGAAACAGCAAATGGATGGAAGTATCCTATGTCCAGGCCTTCATGGCCCTAAGTCAGAACCGTTCTGCAAGACCCTCTTGCAGAATGTGTTTGGCCACTGACCATGCTAGAAAACCCTCTTCTGATATATTGGATGATAACTGTCTAAATAGACCTCCTCTGAATAAACCCAGGTTGCTGGAAGAAATACAGGCCATCCCTGACAAAGGGGACACTGACTCTCTTCTCTTACTGTCCTCTTAATAGACTTAGTCTACTCTAGCTGTATGTAGGGGCTTCTCCCTCATTCATTTCCTGGGTTAATGGCTATGATAATTGGAACCAACTGTCTTTGGTAAGCCCACCTTAGGATGGGGACTTTAGGGAATATTTCCAAGCAGCTGCCAAAACTCCTTTTGTTTTAATGAGGCTCCCTGTCTTCTCCAGCCTGACATGGACTGCCTATTTCCATTTGTTGGTGGAAAGGACACCTTTTCATCTGTCTAACCTGATGAGCTTTAGGACCTGGAGACCTCTTTCTCTGCCCTCTGGGCGTTCTCTGCTAGCATTCCAGGCAGCGCAGCACCTCTTCTGCCTTCCTCTATCCCTCCTATTTCTGCACCACCTTGGGTGCAGCCTGCATAACTGGTTCCAATACTGTCCTCTGTGCCTCTGCCATCATTGGTTTCTCCTCCTCCCCTCAGTGTCAAGGAGTGAAGAGCACTTCTTGGATTTACACCACCCACTTCAGATTTCCTCACCAGTGTCCCAGGTAAAAATTGGGGAGCAAGGGGCGCCTGGGTGGCTCAGCGGGTTAAAGCCTCTGCCTTCGGCTCAGGTCCTGAACCCAGAGTCCTGGGATCGAGCCCCGCATCGAGCCCCGCATCGGGCTCTCTGCTCAGCGGGGAGCCTGCTTTCCCCTCTCTCTCTGCCTGCCTCTCTGCCTACTTGTGATCTCTCTCTCTGTCAAATAAATAAATAAAATCTTTAATAAAAAAAAACAAAAATTGGGGAGCAAATTGATTGTTACGTGGACCCAGGTGGAACATACTTGTTATTGAAATCATTTTAAGGTTGTTGGTTTAATTAAGATAGACATGTGTTTAGAGTTATCAGCATTAAATACAAAACTTTAATTCAGGTTTGCAGAAGGTCAAATAAGCCCATGGTCTCTGTTGCAGTTTGTCAGCCAAAAGATGACTTAAAATGATATTTAATTTTATCTGTCTCAAAGCTTTCGTGGGTAATTGTTAAGATAGCTTTCATGGTCTTTGGTAACCTGAAACTTTTACAGTTTTGTTTGGATGATATATAGGATTGAATTTGTTGGATGTATAGGCCTTCTCCAAATAGGTATAAAACATTGATTTCCGAACATAAGTTTGTACTTTTGGCTTCTTATTGCAGAGAAACTAAGGATACTTGAGTCTCATTGTAAACATGCTTTCTGCTTTGCTGAAAATTGTACTATGGAAAAAACCTATGTCTTTAGAAACTATAAAATATATTTATAAATTTCAGATCTAGAGGTGTTTGGGTGGCTCAGTTGGTTAAGCATATGACTTTGGCCTGGTATCCAGCTCTCAAATAAATAAGATCTTAAAAAAATAAATTTTAGATCTAAAGAATTCTGCTACAGCAGTTCACAATTGGTCACTATTCAGTTTTCTGTGGAGACTAAGGTTTCTAAGAATTAAAATTTTGCTAAATATAATTAAGACTGATGGAAATAAGGGAAGCCACATAAGAAAGCTTATGAAAGGAAATCTTTGGAAAAGAATTTTATATATGGTCAGGATTAAAGCTGAAATTAATGTGATATGGTGTGCAGTAGGCTTCTGGAACCAATGGCTAAGAAAGAACTCTTCAGAGATTTTCTGTGCAAAAAGTGGTTTTATTAAAGCCCAGGGAGGGGACCTGTGAACAGAATGGGCTGCCCAATTGTGTGGAGCAATTGATGATACACTTTGGAGTTGGGGGAAATGAAGGCAAGGGAAGTTTCCAAAATGATTTTCCTATGTTAAGGAAGACTTAAAGCATCTTAGAGGCCTAGCTGTTGTTGAGCTATGGTTGTTTTTCCCTCTACTAAGGCATTAACATTAAGACAGTTGGAAGTTCCTGGAGGAATGTCATATTCTGTCTGTCTCAAGTATTCGTCAGTGGGCTGCAGGTTATAAGGAAATTTAATTTTATCTACATTTCCTTTTGCTTTTGTTCTCCACATCCGTATACTGGTAAAAAATTGAAATTCTGCTTTATTTTCTGTTAAAAAGTCAAAATTTTCTTGGATTGTTGGTTTGCAGTTGAAAAAAATATAAATAGATTTTTTTTTTCTCTTTTCTTTCCTTTGCCCAGAAAACCGAAGTCTCTATGTTTTGTGTTTTGTCTTAATCAAGTCTTTGGTTACTTAAGAAAGTTAAAACCTCTCAATGTTAAAGGAGCTAAGTTTTGCTAACAACCATATAACCCTACATATTTACCTTTGGTATCTCTTATTGTCACCTTGCTTAAATAAATAATTAAGTTTTAAGGTTTATAATGATCCATAATGCTATTTAGGCATGTACTTCACAACTTTCTGAGGGTTTTTTTTAACAAACTTCCCCAAGATTTGAATTGTAAATGAAGTCTTTGTGACTAATTAGGCCCAAGTTACTCTGGAAGCATGGTTAAGGGTTATGTTTGGGTAAATTCTATAACTATTCTAGAGATTATATGCAGTTGCTAAAGTCTTAATATGTTTTGTAATATCAAGGCCAATATGTAATATCAAGGCCATCACTTGATATTTTGATTATTGAAGTGTTACGTGCCACAGAAATAACTGAACTTCCTTGTCAATTGCATTATAGTCTTTTCTCATTTACAAAAATTAGTTTCATCTTCAAGGAGATTCATTAAAAGGACTTTTTTTTTAAACAAATGCAGGCTTTTGGTATCTTTAAAATCATAAAACTGAAATGGGTAAGAATTTCTAGAACTAAATAGAAGCTGCATTCAAACTGAACAAGAATTAGTAACATGGAACTAGATGTGCTGAAGAAGAAGATGATAGTTTTGTGACTCTGGTTTGAAACATTGCTGGTTCTCTAATGTTTGCTTTTCCAAGTTAAGGAAACTTTCTCTTAAGGTATTTATGATATACAAAATTATGTTAAAATATTACTTTGTGAACAAATTGAAGTATTTAACTTTTCTCTTTATGTAGAACCTCTGAAATTCAGAAAATCAGTGCATATTCTTTCTTTCATGGCAATTATAGTTGTTTGCATAAATTCAATGAGAATCTGTTCTTGTAACAAGACACCATTAGGAACATTGGTTATTTTACCAAGGCTTTGACTGGAATGTCATATTTGAAAGAGACATACATAGACTCAGATATTACCATATCACTTTAGGAAACTAAGGTTGATTTTATGAAACATGAAGCCAATAAAGCCCCTTAGAAATGTTGGCCTGATACCTTACTTACAAAGTTCCCAGCAGCCTTATCAGGTGAGTAAAGAATCTCATTTCCTGACCTTCCTGGTGCAGGAAGCTCGGGGTATTTTGGGAACCTTGAGAAGAGGAATTCACCCATATTTGCATGTATTGCAGGCATGTCTCATGGCAAGTATTTGGCTTGGCTTCTGGCCTATAGAGGCTATTACAAGTTCAATCGAGATTCCTTATAAAAAGTTCCAGCAAAGCTAATTATATAAGATCTGTATGATCAATCTCTATTCTTGCTGAGCTTGTGTAAATAATTAGGCCAAATTCATTAAAATTGAACTTGTTTTTTGAATAAATATGTCTTGATCTGGCTATCTCTGGAAATAATGATAATTTTGAAGAGAAATGTTTGAGTGACATCTTTGTGGGTGTTAAATTCTTTGAATGTTGTTTGCCCAAGCTAGACAACTTGAGGTAAACTTCAGAGAAATTGCCACGATAGCTTGTAGACAATCTTGTTACTCTGTGGAGATGTTAACAGGATCCCACGGGCATAGGATTATTTGAACCATATGGAAAGTAGGATGGATTCCCCAACAACTATATAACTCACCTATCACCTTGATCAATTCTTTGTGGCTGGGATGATAAAATTGGTCTTATAAAGCTGGGACATCCTCCATTTTATGGGGTTAATTATGTGCTTGTGGAGATAATGGATGGCCCAACTTTGGTTATGATTGGATTGGATGATGCACTTGGGGATGCCCATATTCCCAGACAGGTCTTCTCCCATTTGCCAGTGATTCCTCATAGTTAGGATATTGTTAAAGTTAGACATCTAACAAAGAGGGTTACTTGATACTTTTATCCCTTAGCTATACTTGCCCCAGGAGCCATCTCTAGTGATATAAAAATTGCAAATGGAGGCTTTAGCCAAGCATACAATTGCCACCTTTAACCAGACCCAGCTCATAGGTACTCACAAATTCAGAGGGTGGCCCTCCAAAACTGAATCGGTCTTGATATTCTGACTGCAGCTCAAGGAGGTTTCGTTAAAACAAAATGTTATGTGTATATACTCCAGATGACCACAAACATGTGGTGGGGTTACTAACTGTCATGAATACTCAAAATGAGGCTCTGCTAAATCTTTCCTTCTCCTTCAATGACTGGTTAAATTCCTGTTTTGTTTTGTTTTTAAAAGATTTTATTTATTTATTTGACACAGAGAGAGAGAGAGAGACAGTGAGAGAGGGAATATAAGCAAGGAGAGTGAGAGAGGGAGGAGCAGGCTTCCCGCTGAGCAGGGAGCTCCATGTGGGACTCAATCCTAGGACCTTGGTATCATGATCCCAGCCAAAGGCAGCTGCTCAATGACTGAGCCACCCAGGTACCCCAAATTCCTGGTTTGAGGAGGATTAAGGGTCTCTTTGTTGGACTTATTCTTTTTTTAAAAAATATTTCCTTATTTATTTTAGAGAAAGAGAACATGTGAGCCATGGGAGAGGAAGAGGGGAGAATCCCTAAGCCGACTCTGCCGAATATAGCAGGGCTTCATCTCAGGAACCTGAGATCATGACTTGAGCTGAAATCAAGAGCCAGTCACCCAACTAAGTGAGCCACCCAGGCACTCCTGGACTTATTCTTATAGCCATTTTAATTCTAATAGGTTGCCTTTTTCATTGTTTCTCCACTTGCTGTTGAAACTCCATCACTTCAATAACTTCATGTGGACATGTAACCCTTACCACCCACAGAGATATTCTTTGCTGTCCAGATTGGATTCTACTGCCTCTCCCTTTCATAACTTCCGTTTACATTCCTCAACTGACCAGTGTTGACTCATAGGTAGGGACATGTCTCTTCCCCTGTTCAACAGGAAGAAGCTACAGGAGATGAGACGTTCCACTTTCAACAGCCTTAAAGATTAAAAGGTCACAATTATTCAAGGGGGAAAAATGATGAGATAACAAAAGGCAAGCTGAGCGTGAAAGAAAAAGTGATATTCTACATGGCCCCTGCCAAGGTGGGAGTGGGATATATGTAACATTTCTCAGGCACTCACAACTGCCCAAGAAGAAAGGAAGGAAGAAGCCAATGGTCAGCTGATAAAGATCACAGTCATGAAGAACATGAAACTCCATCAGTTTGTCATGTCTTAATGATTTATAAGAAAAGCCCAATCTGGAGTCAGACCTTCAGAAACCTATAGACTCAATTTTCTGGAGGCCTAACATACCTTCCTCCTCCATAGGTTAGAAAACCCTATGTAATCAGTCACTCTTCACACTTATAAAGCAACTCTTTCTGCCCACAGGTCCTATACCTGTACTATAATAAAAATACCTTTTTTGCAATGTATAACATCTCATTTTTTTTGACCATTGGGTTCGACAATCCCACAACAGAAAGGACCTTACCAAGTGCTCCTGACCACTGACACTGATGCAAAATTAGAGAGCATTGAATCTTAGATACACATCTCCAGCTGAGGAAGTTTTTACCTGACAGTCTGCTCTGTAGAGATGCTGGAGGTTTCCAAATCACATTGACAAAGGAGAGAAAAAGCTGAAATCAAAGTAGATTGCTTCTGCCCAAGATGCCAGAAAAAGTCTTAATACTTGAATTAAACAAAATCTTGCCTGGGCGGCTCATTCAGTCAAGTATCTCACTTCGGCTCAGGTCATGATCTTGGGGTCTTGGGATCAAGCCCCATTTTGGGGGCTCTCTGCTTAGTGGGGAGTATGCTTCTCCCTTTCCCTCTGCCCTCTGTGTGAGTGCTCGTTCTCTCTCTGGCTTACTCACTTGCTCTCTCTCAAGTAAATAAATAACATCTTTGAAAAAATTTTTTTTGTTTTTCTTTTGTTTCCTCTGCCATTGGCCTGGAAAGAGTACTCCCTCATTTGTATTTCCCAGGTCATTGCTAAGGGGGGTAACCTTTCAGCCTGTTGGATTTGTTATCAAAAACTTTGATTTGTCCATGATGCTAGAGACTCCCTGGTTCTCCCTGTGGCCAATTTCTCTTTTTTCCTAATGTCACCATAAACTATAGTTAAACCCCATTAGAAGTCTCTTACCAAGTTCAACTTCCCCTACTCTCTAAGAGATCTCACTAGCCCCACCTGTTTTTGCAGGGTATTTAGAATGACTCATTCTTTTAGGCTAAGAGATTTTCTCCCTAGGTGCACTGAAAACCTGATCCCTAGCTTGAATAGGTAAACACAGAAATCCCGTACCACCCTAATGGGAATGATTTATGCCCCCCCAGGGTTTGTTTTTGTCTGTGGGTGGTTATTCTTCTTGGGAAATGAATACCTAGATAGTGGGCACACAGCCAAGTGATTTCTCTTCGGTTATCTAACTGTGCCCCTGACTTTTCACAAGGAAAGTAGAACATCTCATTGACCAACTCTCCTGAATTTACACTGTCAAATTAGATAGGACCTGCCAGTGTTCTCCTCTAGGGTTTTGTTGGTTTCATGTCTCACATTTAGGTCTTCCATCCATTTTGAGTCTAATTTTGTGTGTGGTGTAAGAGAATGGTCCACTTGGTTCTTCTGTATGTGACTGTCCAATTTTCTCAATACCAATTGTTGAAGAGACTGTCATTTTTTTCCATTTGATATTTGTTCCTGCTTTGTTGAAGCTTAGTTGACCATAGAGTTGAGGGTCATTTCTGGGTTCTCTCTCTTTTTTTTAAAGATTTTATTTATTTATTTGACAGAGAGATCCCAAGTAGGCAGAGAGGCAGGCAGAGAGAGAGGGAGAAGCAGGCTCCCTGGTGAGCAGAGAGCCCGATGTGGGGCTTAATCCCAGGACCCTGAGACCGTGACTTGAGCCGAAGGCAGAGGCTTTAACCCACTGAGCCACCAGGCGCCCCTTGGGTTCTCTATTCTGTTCCACTTATCTATGTGTCTGTTTTTGTGCCAGGACCATACTGTCTTGATGATTATAGCTTTGTAATATAGCTTGGAAGTCCAGAATTATGATGCCCCAGCATTGGTTTTCTTTTTCAAAATTCCTTTGGCTATTTGGGGTCTTTTTTGGTTCCATACAAATTTTAGGACTATTTTTTTCAGCTCTGTAAAAAGTGTTGATGTATTTTGCTGGGGATTGCATTGAATGTGTAGATTGCTATAGGGAGCATAGACATTTTCACAACATTTGTTTTTCCAGTCCACGAGCATGGAATGTTTTTCCATTTCTCTGTGTGTGTATATGTACACACACACACACACACACACACACACACACAAGAATATTACTCAGCCATTAAAAAAAGGAATCTTACCAGTTGCAACGACATGGATAGAACTAGAGGGTATTATGTTAAGCTTAATAAGTAAATCAAGAGAAAGAAAACACCAGTTGTTGATGTTTAGTCTACTGTTTGAGGATGTAAATTTCTGAATATATGTGTTAGATCTGTTTTGAGTAATGCCATTCAAAGCCACTCTTTCCTTGTCCATTTTTGTCTGGATGATCTATTCATTGATATAAATGTAATGTTAAAGTCCCTACTATTATCATATTACTATTGATTTCTTCTTTTATGTGTGTTAATAGTTGCTTTATATATTACCGTGCTCCATGTGGGTGCATAAATATTCACGATGTTGTATCTTCTCATTGGATTGTTTCCTTTATGATTATATAGTATCCTTTTTTAATCTCGTTACAGTCTTTATTTTAAACTTTTTTGTCTGATAAGTATTGTGCCCCCAGGTTCCATTCCGTTCCGTTCCGTTCCTTTCCTTTCTTTCCTTTCCAGATTTTATTTATTTATTTATTTATTTATTTATTTATTTGAGAGAGAGGCAGAGATAGTGACAGAGAGCATGAAGGGGGAGGAGAGGGAGAAGGAGGCTCCCCACTGATGAGGGAGCCCAGTGTGGGGCTTGATCCTGGGACTCTGGGATCATGACCTGAGCCAAAGGCAGGCACTTAACTGACCAAGACACCCGGGCACTCCACTTCCCCAGGTTTCTTTTCACTTCCATTTGCATGATCAGTGTTTTTCATCTCTTCCCTTTCAGTCTGCATGTAGTTTTAGGTGTGAGATCAAGAAAGTCTTTTGTAGGCAGCATATAGAGTGGTCTTGCATTTTTATCTATTCTGTCACCCGGTGTCTTTGAATTGGAACATTTAGTTCATGTACATTTGAAATAATTATTGATAGGTAGGTACTTATTACCCTATTGTTACTTGTTTTAGAGTGGTTTTTGTAGTTTGTTGTTTTCTTGTTCTCTTCCTGTGTGGTGTAATGGCTTTCTTTAATGATTTGATTGTATTCCTTTCTATTAATTTTTGCATATCTAATTTAGGCTTTTGATTTGTGGTTACCAACAGTTTTATATATAACATCCTTTAGTTATAGCAGTCTACAGGATGATGGTTGCTAAAGTTTGAAACCATTCTAAAAGCACTAATTTTTCACTCCCCTCCCATGTTTTATGCACATAATATCATACTTTATTTACATCCTTTTATTTTGTGAATCCTTTGAGTGATTTATGTAGATTTTACTGTTGATTTATGTTGATTTTACTGTTTTTGTACTATAGCCTCTGGACTGGTTTTATGAGTGATTAATCTACTACTTTTGATATGTTTGTGTGTACCTGTGAAATTTTTTCCTTTCCTAATTTTCTTTTTTTTTTTCTTTCCTAATTTTCTTACTCCTGATTATGGCCTTTTCTTTTCACTCAAAGAATTCCCTTTAAAATTTCTTGTAAGCCTGGTTTAGTGAATGCATTCCTTCAACTTTTGTTTTCCTGGGAGACTATTTATCTCTCCTTCTATTCTGAATGATAGCCTCGCTGAATAGAGTATTCTTGGCTGCAGGTTTTTTCCTTTCAGCACTTTGAATATATCATGCCATTTCTAGCCTGCAAAGTTATTGTTGAAAAATCAGCTGATAGCCTTATTTGGTTTCCCTTCTATGTAATTGTCTTCTTTTCTCTTGCTGCTTTTAAAAATTCTCTCTTTATTGCTGCTTTTTTTTTTTTTTTTTTAGTTTGTTTAAGTAATCTCTACACCCAGTGTGGGGCTCAAACCCATGACCCTAAGATCAAGAGTCACCTGCTCCTCCCCCTGAGCCAGCCAGGCACCCCTACTTTTTGTCCTTTTAGTGTGTCTTGTGGCGGACCCTCTTGGGGGCTCTCTGTGCCTCCTATACCTCAATTTTTGTTTCCTTCCCCAGGTTTTCAGCTCGCTTTCTTTCTCTTTCTCTTTCTTTCCTTTTCTTTTCTTTTCTTTTCTTTTCTTTTCTTTTCTTTTCTTTTCTTTTCTTTTCTTTTCTTTCTTCCTTCCTTCCTTCCTTCCTTCCGGCTTTTTTTTTTTAATTTTATTTATTTATTTCACAGAGATAGACACAGCAAGAGAAGGAACACAAGCATGGGAAGGGGGAGAGGAAGAAGCAGGCTTCCTGAGCAGGGAGCCCGATGCGGGGCTTGACCCTGGGATCATGAGCTGAGTTGAAGGCAGATAGTTAATGACTGAGCCACCCAGGCACCCCTCAGCTATTTTTTTCTTTAAATAAAATTTCTGCTCTCTTTTCTCTCTCTCTTTTCCTATTGGGATCCCTATAATGCTGATGTTATTACAGATCATGATATGTTGAGTTGCTTTAACTTATTCATGTTTTTATTCTTTTTTATCTTTTCTATTCAGTTTGGTTGATTTCCATTACTCTGTCTTCCAGCTCTCTTGATTAATTCTTGTGCTTCCTCTAGTCTATTATTTATTCCCTGGAATGTATTTTATTTTTTTAAGATTTTATTTATTTGACAGAGAGAGAGAGAGCAAACACAAGCAAGGGGAGCGGCAGGTAGAGGGAGAGGGAGAAGTAGACTCCCTGCAGAGCAGGGAGCCCGATGTGGGGCTCAATCCCAGGATCCTGCGATCATGACCTGAGCTGAAGGCTCTGACTGAGCCACTCAGGCACCCTGCCCCCCCAAGTATATTTTAAACTTCACTTACTGAGTTCTCATCTCTGATTAGTTCCTTTTAATTTTGCATCTTTTTTCAGAGAGGTCACTAAGATCCTCCACTTTTTTCTCAAGTCCAGTAAGTATCTTTATGATTATTAGTCTGAATTCTGTACCATGCCTATTGCTTATCTCCATCTCATTAAGTTGTTGTGCTGTGCTTTGTCCTGTTCTTCTATTTGGGACACATTCCTCTGTCTCCTCACAGAGAGTCTGTTTCCATGTATTAGGAAAGTCTGCTGTGTCTCCTTATCTTGAAAGTAGTGGCCTTATGAAGAAGAGATCCTGTAGTGCTCTGCTTTGCAGTGTCCCCTCTTCAGCAGACCTGATGCTTCACGATGCCTCGTATGTGTTTTGCATGCATCCTGCTGTTATGGTTGAGCTGTGTTTGCCTTCAGTCTGCTTGGCTGCAGTTGCCCTCTTAACCTGTTGTGGGTGGGGTTTGGTCTCTGTGTGGTTAAAGGGCAATTCTCGGGCCATCTTGGGCTTGTGGTTGGGTTAGAGCAAATGCTTGCGGTTGGCCTGTTTTGTAGAACTGTAGTCACTTGGACTTGCAGGGCAGTCTCTCTGCTTTGTCCCCTGAAATGATTGATTTCAGTGACCCTGAACTAAAGGGCTTTCTTTTTGTGCTGCCTCCTGTAAGGGTTTTGTTGGTGGCAGGCTGGCAGTCAGATCAGGTATATGCCTCCAGCCCATTTCTGGGGCTGCATTTGAGCTGGTACATGTGGTTGTCTTCCTCTCCCCCTAGGGGAAGAGTCGCTTTGAAGTGCCTCCTGCTAATGCCAGGTCTGCTTACAGAATGGGAGGCTTTGTAAGGACTGTTGCTGGATGGGGCTAATCTGTAGTAGAATGTGGGAGGAGGGCACAGAGTGTTAGAAGGTGGGTGGAGAGTACTTATGCTGGTTTCCACAGGTGTCTGAGAATGTAGACTGGAGAATGAGGTTTGGGGAGAGAAATGACACTCACCACCTCTTTTGTTCCTGGAGAAGTCTCCTAAAGATCACTGCTCCTCCACCACAGTTCTGAGATTAGTAAATCAATCTTCTTCCCATATAACCTAAGTACTTTTTAAACTGCTGTCCTTTGCTATATCTGAGCGGGGAGTTTGTTAGGCTATTTCTTTAAACGGTGGAGACTGTTTCCTTTTGTCCTCTGTCTCTCCCAGAGCTGAGCCTACTGATTTTTCTTTTTTTTACCCTCATAATTTTGTTTTTTTCATCTATTAACATAAAATGTACTATTTGCCCCAGGGTCCATGTCTGTGAATCATCAGGCTTACACATTTCACAGCACTTCCCATAGCACATACCCTCCCCAATGTCCATAACCCAGCCACCCTATCTCTACCCACCCACCTCCCAGCCACCCTTAGTTTGCTTCGTGAGTTTAGGAGTCTCTTATGGTTTGTCTCCTTCCCCATCCCATCTTGTTTCATTTCTCTCCCCCACCCCCTCACGACCCCCCGCCCTGCCTCTCAAATTCTTCATATCAGAGCGATCATGTGATAATTGTCTTTCTCTGACTGACTTATTTTGCTTAGCATAATACCCTCTAGTTCCATCCACTCATTGCAAATGGCAAGATTTCGTTTCTCTCGAAGGTTGCATAGTATTCCATTATATATATATACCACATCTTCTTTATCCATTCATCTGTTGATGGACATCTAGGTTCTTTCCATAGTTTGGCTATTGTGG
>CM052809.1:22039696-22070098 GCA_028533885.1 Nasua narica | reverse complement strand
GTTTGGTGTTTGCAAATTCCTTTAGTTTTTGTTTGTCCTGGAAGCTTTTTATCTCTCCATCTATTTTCAGTGACAGCCTAGCTGGGTATAGTATTCTTGGCTGCATATTTTTCTCATTTAGGGCTCTGAATATATCATGCCAGTCCTTTCTGGCCTGCCAGGTCTCTGTGGATAGGTCTGCTGCCAATCTAACATTCCTACCTCTGTATGTTACCAATTTCTTGTCTCGAGCTGCTTTCAGGATTTTTTCTTTGTCACTAAGACTTGTAAGTTTTACTATTAGATGACGGGGTGTAGACCTCTTCTTATTGATTTTGAGGGGGGTTCTCTGTGCCTCCTGGATTTTGATGCTTGTTCCCCTCAGCAGATTAGGGAAATTCTCTACAATAATTCGTTGCAATAAACCTTACACCCCTTTCTCTCTTTCTTCTTCTGGAATCCCAATTATTCTAATATTGTTGCGTCTTATGGTGTCACTTATCTCTTGAATTCTTCCCTCGTGGTCCGATAGTTGTTTGTCTCTCTTTTTCTCAGCTTCTTTATTCTTTGTCATTTGGTCTTCTATGTCGCTAATTCTTTCTTCTGTCTCATTTATTCTAGCATTAAGAGCCTGCATTTTTGTTTGAATCTCATTAATAGCTTTTTTGATTTCATCTTGGTTAGATTTTATTTCTTTTATTTCTCCCAAAAGGGATTTTATTTCTCCCGAAAGGGATTGAAAGGGATTCTTTAATCTCTTCCGTGCTTTTTTCGAGCCCCGCTAGCACCTTGATAATTGTCATTTTGAACTCTATTTCCGAGATTAATTACTGAGTCTGTATTAACTAGGTCTCTAGCCATCGGTACTGTCTCTTGTTCTTTTTTTTTGTGGTGAGTTTTTCTGCCTTGTCATTTTATCGGGCTAAGAATAGATGAGTGAGAGAGAAAAGTACTCTGGAGTTCCACAGTTCTCACTGATTGATGAACTTGGACTTGGCTGGATATTCTCACTGATCTTTTGGGGAGGGGCCTTTTCAACTTGGTTCTCAGATGTCCTTGCCTGAGGCGGAATTGCCCCTCCCCTGCCCAGGGAGGGGCCAAGCAATTCGCTCATGGAAGTTTTTATTTCCTTAGCACTCTCTGTACTGCCCTGGAGGCCGGGAATGCAAATGGCGGCTCCCAGTCTCTGGCCGGAGGAGCTGAGCGCTGGAGTCCCCACTCCTCAGCGCGCCCTCAGAGGAAAGCAGTCAATCACTCCCGTCTCCCGCGTCCCCACCCAGGGTCCGAGCTCAGCCACTGGTGGCGGTGCGTTTCTATCTCTGGCTCGTGGCTGCGTCTGGAGTCTCCAAACCCAGCAGATTCCTGCTGCGCGCTCCCGCGCCGCTCCTCCCCGAAGAGGAAGGAGGGGGTCTCTCCGGAATGCCTTCTGTGGTCCCCGCTCAAAGGGCCGCGGCCACAGTCTAGGGTAAGCCTCAGTTGAAAACTCACTGCGCGGCTCTTTCTCTGCCGCTGACTTCTCCGCTCCGATATCTGGGAGCTCTGCCGCACTCAGACTCCCTGGGTCTCTTTGTAACCTTGCAGGACCTGAAAACACTCTGTTCCTGCGAGGGCTAAATCTCCTGCTTAGCCTCCGGAGCAATGTTCCTCAGCGGAGCAGACTCTAAAAGTTCTGATTTTGTGCTCCGCGGCTCTGCAGCTGCAGGGAGCTGGCCCCTCCCTCTGCGGTCTCTCTTCCCATTGCTTTGGAATCACTTTTCCAAACGTCCTACCTTTCCGAAAGTGGTCGATTTTCTGCTCCTAGAATTGCTCTTCTTCCTCTCTTCCCTCTCCTGTTGAGTATGCTGGCTTTTAGAATGATTTAATAACTATCTAGATGAACTTCTGGGATCCGACTCTATCTCAACCTCCTTCTTCTCCGCCATCTTGCTCCTCCTCCTGATCCAAGCATATGGTTTTAATTAGTGTTTCATCTGCACTTGAAAATATTTCTAGTTTTGTTCTTGTTAGATGGTGTATTTTATGTTAGAAGATTAAACTTTTTGATAGTGTTGCTCAATTATCTATATCCATACTGATTTACTGTCTTTCTGTTCTATCAGTTACTAAGAAAACATTTTGAAATAGGCAGCTACAATAGTGGATTATATATGTCCCTTTTTAGTTCTGTTGGTTTATTCCTCAGTTTTTGTTTTTGTTTTCCTGAAGCTATATTATTTAGTACATGCACATTTAGGATTGTTAAAACTTCTTGGTTAATGTCTCCTTTTTTATTTATGAAATATCCTGTTTACCCATGTTGATATTACTTTGTTTGAACTCTACTTTGTTTGATGTCAATGTAGTCATTTAGCTTTCTTATGATTAGTTTTTGCATTGCATATTTTATCCTACTTTTAACCTATCTGTGCCATTATGTTTAATACTTTTCTTACAGACAGATGGGCAGAAAAGAATTAACATGGCAGGTCTGAGACCACTCTTCTTAGTAAGATCTGCTTGTAAAGTTGACCTTTGAGTGGCATCTCCACTCTGATGGTTGTGACTCACGGTCCTTAAACTGTGCAAACAATGGATTATACTGAATGTGTGCCATCCTCTGAGAGTCTCTTCTGGTATTGGCTAGGCAGAGCCTGTAAGCAACCAGTCTCTAGTGAAAACCTTTGGTACTGGTCTCTAGTGAGCTTCCTCAGTAGACACTATTTCATAATTTGTCACAGTTGTGAAGAATTAAGTGCTTCTTGTGTGACTCTAGTGAGAGAGAACTCTTGGAAGTTTGCACCTGATTTCCTCCAGACTTTTTTCCATGCTCTTTTTTTCTTTGCTGATTCTGCTTTGTATTCTTTTATTGTAACAAATAATATTTATGAGTTTAACTGTATGTCAAGACATGTAGAACTTCCTAGGGAATTGTTGAACTTGCATCTGTAGGTGGTCTTGATATCCTTGATACAACAGTAGTGAGTTGGGTTCTGCTGTTTTATCCAGTTTTATTAGCTCTGCCTTGTAATTGGGGTTAGACCATTTACATTAGTTTAAGTATCTAAATATTTTGGTTTAGATCTATCCTCTTGCTGTTCTTTTTTCTTAGTATATTCTTTTTTCCATTTCTCCTTTTTTCTGTCTCATTTTGAATTAACAGAGTATTTTTATTAATTTATTTTTCCCCACTGTTGGTTTATTACCTCAGTGGTCTTATTTTTGTAATGTTACTTTGAGGTTTACAGCCTGCAGCTTTATCTTATCACAGTCTGCCCTTATATAATATTATACCTCTTTACATAAATATGAAAGCCTTATATAACACTATGCCTCCATTTTCTCGTTCTCTTCCATTTTGCTGTTAGAATAAAACATTTTTCTTGGGCATACATTGTGAACCACACAGTATCTTGCTATTATTTTTGCTTTAAATAGTCATTTTTAAAAGAAATAATCAGGAAAAATCTTTCTTATATTTAACCACATAATTACCATTAATAGCACTCAATTTTTTTGTGTATATACAAGTTTAGATTTGGTATGATTTTCTTTTTGCCTAAAGAACTTTAACTTTTCTTTTAGTGGAGGCTGGCGATGAGCACTTTTAACTTCTCTTTGTTTAAAGGTCTTCATTTCACTTTTATTTTTCAAAGATCTCTTCTTGAAGTATAAAATTCAAGGTGGGCCTTTTTCTCTCAACAATTTAAAGGTATTCTTTTTTTTTTTTTTTTTAAGTTTATTTACTTGTTTGAAAGAGAGAGCCCATGCAAGGGGATGGATGGAGGGAGACAAGCAGATTCCTTGCTGAGTAGAGAGCCCAACATGGGGCTCAATCCCAGGACATGAGATCATGACCTGAGCCAAAACAAAGAGTCAGACACTTAAGTAATCCAGCTACCCAGGTGCCCTTTAGGGTGTTATTTCCATTTCTTTCCACTGCATACTTTCTTTTTTTTTTTTTAAGATTTTTATTTTTTTATTAGAGAGAGAGAGACTGAGAATGAGAGCGGAGAAGGTCAAAGGGAGAAGCAGACTTCCCGCAGAGCCGGGAGTCCGATATGGGACTCGATCCCGGGACTCCGGGATCATGACCTGAGCCGAAGGCAGTCGCTTAACCAACTGAGCCACCCAGGCACCCTCCACTGCATACTTTCATAGTTCCAGCAATCTATCTGATGTCCTTTTTGTCTTTGCTCCTCTGAATATAATGATTTCATCTTCCATCTCTGTTTTTGTGAAAGTAATTTGGTTATGATGTGCCTTACTGTGGTTTTCTTTGTATTTATCATATGTGGGCTCTTTGATCCTCTTGAATCTGTACAGTTTTTATCATTTTGAAGAATTTCTGATATCAATTCTACACTTTTTCACTTCTCTCTCTCCCTCTCTTCTTTTTTTGGGAATTTAACCGCGTATATATAAGACTGCTTTATATTCTCCCAGAGGTCACTGAGGCTTTGCTCCTTTATTTTTGTTCCTTTATTTTTGGTGCTTTTTTTTAAAAAAAGTGACCTCTCTTTTAAAGTTTGGATTGTTTCTGGTGCTGTTTTCATTCACTGACCTTTTCTCCTGCAGTGTCTGACATGTTACTAATCTCACCTAGTGATAATTTTATTTGGATACTGCATTTTTGATCTATAGAAATTCCACTTAGTTCTTTTTAAAAATAATATCTATTTCTCTGCTCATAGTGTTCAAGTTTTTCTTTATATCCTCGTACTTTTTCTGTTGTATTTATAATAGATCTATTTAAGATGCTCTCTTAAAGTTCTTGTTTAGTAGTTCATAATCTGTCATTGTCAGGTCTGTTTCTTTGGATTGATTTTTTTTCTCCTGATTATGGTATTTTTTGTTTTCCTGAGTTCTTCCCATGTCTGATGATTTTATTGGATGCCAGAATTGTGAATTTTACATTGGATTTTGTGGTATAGTTTTTAAAGAGTATTTTATTTCATTCTACCGAGTATTTAACTATAGATCAGTTGTATTCCTTTAAAGTTTCCTGTTAACTTTTGTTATAGTGGATCTAGAATATATATTTCATTGATCCTTTAGACCTTCCTGCATCACCTGTTTTTGGTGGCATCTTTACTGAGTGTTCTGTATATTGAGCACACCTTCTTCATTTGATGGTGGGTAATCAAATAATTTCCTGCATTGTGTAATGCTGAGAATTGTTTAACCCAACGTTTCTTGGTAATTATTCTTTGCCTCCACAGTGTTTCTTTGTCTAGCTTTTAGATTTTCATCTTATACATGTACAGAATGGTATTCAGCTGAAGACTAGAGGTCCATTTGCAGATGTTTGGATCTTTTGTGTGTGTATACCTCTTTGGTACTCTGTTCTCTAGTTTCTTGTAGCCTTACTATGTCCAAACCCTGATCTCTGTCTCCTCAGTTTAAGAAGGTCTTTGAGTTTTGTTTGGTGTACACTTTCCTACAGTGATGTCAAGAATTTGTCTCTGGGCAGAAAGATGGACCTGCTCACCATATTTCTTTCTCTTTTCCCCATGGATTAGTCCTACTGTGCTTTTTGTTCAGTTTGTGAAAACAGTTGTTTCATTTATTTTTGTCCAGTTTTCTAGTAATTTAAATGGAAGGGAAAGTCCTGTAGCAGTTAATATTTGTGGGGAGCAGTCAGGTTATCATTTATTTTTATTTTCTAAGTGTAATATAAATAGAGTTATTATGAGTTCCTTTTTTTTTTCTGGGAACATTCATTTTCCTGTTCTAAATAGAATTGATGTATTTTTTAGTCCTTCTATAAGCATACCAAAATTGAAGCTAGTTTTGTTTCAGAACTTTTGTTGTTCTGATGGTCAGTGTTTCTCATAGAAAGACTACCAGTCAAGTCTAGCTTCTTTGTAAAATACTTACTTTTTTCTTCTTGAAGATCTTATCTTTATCCTTGGGCTGGAGATTTCACAATGGTATTTAAATATTAGAGAGTTTTTTTGTTTGTGTCATTTTCCCACTTTGTGAGCCTATTTAATATATAGCCTATTTGAATAATATGTATTTTAAAATAATTTAAATATTTAATATTTTAAAATATTATTTACTTATTTCTTTAAAATGTAAATAAAATATTTAAATAATATGTATTTTCCTTTAGCTCTGGTAATTTGTTTTGTATTTCTGATAATTTTTTTCCTTCTATTTTCTTTCTTCTCCCTTTCTAGAACTCACAGTAATTGAATGAGGGCTCTTTTGCATTGATCCTAATGTTGCTTTTCTTTTTTCACAAATTCTTTGTGCTTTGACCTATTTTGTACTTCCTTGAACTGGCAGTTTTACTTTGAATTTATTATTTTGGCAGTCATATTTTGAATTCATAAAATTTTTATTTTTTGATCATTGTTCTTTTTACATAGCATTCTGCATTTGTGTTTTTGATGTATTCTCATCATAAATATCTCTGAGTACTATTTAGTAGTTTTACTTTTTTTTTTTTTTAAAGATTTTATTTATTTGAGAGGGAGTGAGAATGAGAGAGAAGGCATGAGTGGAGAGAGGGAGAAGCAGGCTCCCTGCTGAGCAGGGACAACCCTCCCACCCCACCACCACCACAGGGGTTGATCCCAGGACTCTGAGACTATGACCTGAGCCAAAGTCAGACGCTTAACTGACTGACACCCCTATTTAATAGTTAAAAGGAAATTTTTATCCATTCCTATTACTATATGTGTTCTGACCAAGAACCTTTAAAAAAAGATTTTATTTATTTATTTATCAGAGAGAGAGAGAGAACACACAAGATCACAAGCAGGGGGAGCAGCAGGCAGAGGGAGAAGCAGGCTCCCAACTGAGGGAGGAGCTTGACATGGGACTTAATCCCAGGACCCGGGATCATGACCTGAGCCAAAGACAGATGCTTAACTGACTGAGCCAGCCAGGCATCCCACTGAGAACATTTTTCCTCCCTTTTTGTATTATCATGGATTCTGATGTTGGAGATTTTCATTAAATGCCTGGTGAATTTTTGATTATCTCTTCATATTAGAGAGCATTGATATCAGAGAGGATAAGTTGAAAGAGAAAACTAAAAACCTGTTGAAAAATACTAAAAATGTGGAAGAACTTTTTATATTGGCAGTATTTAGCTTAGTTATTGGATCGGGTGCTATTCCTACTTTAGGAAGCATCAAGATGCCAGTAGATCTGATCTTTTCCATGGCATTGTTCAATTTGTAATAGAGAAACACTCTGATTTTTAAAAATGGCTTTATTAAGGAACTGCATTCCATAAAATCCATTTATTTTAAGTGTATAATGAAACAGTTTTTAGAAAGTTTAGGCTGAATATTAAGCTTACCTCTAGTACCTTTCTTCTCTTAAGGAATATAGCCCTCAAGTTAGTCTGCTACCTTCAAATAATTGTTTTATTGATTCTGTTTATATTTTATAGTTGCTTTTGGTGGGAAAATTAGTTCCATGTAAGCCACATTATCATGGCCAAAAGAAATCCCAATCCACTGAATTTTAAATTGCGTTATATATTTCATTTAGGTAGTTTTTGTTTCATACATTTTTTGGGCAATTTTGTCATATTTAAGACATTGTTTCATTTCCTCAGACATACTAAATATACTTTTCATATTCCATGTCATGTAATTCTAACATATGAATTTTTATGGGATCGGTTCTGCATTTATCTATCTCTATCTATCTATCTATCTATCTATATCTATCCTTATTGAGAACTATTTGATTTCCATAAGATTTTATCTATGGAAATTCTTTGTAGTCTACTTGAAAGTGAATTCCTTTAGAAACAATTTGTATTTACACCAGTAAACTACCAGTGACTCATTTTAAGGATAAGCTAGTAAGTCTGGAACAGAATTTTCTCAAGTTTATTCAATTCCAAAAGTTGTTTTAGAGCAGCACAGTATAATAGAACTTTCTGTGATGTTGGCTATATTCTATATCTCTGTTATTTAACTTGGTAGTCATTTTTTTTAAAAGATTTTATTTATTTATTTGAGAGAGAGAGAGAATGAGAGAGAGGAAGAGGTCAGATGGAGAAGCAGACTCCCTGCCGAGGAGGGAGCCCTATGTGGGACTCAATCCAGGGACTCCAGGATCATGACCTGAGCCGAAGGCAGTTGCCCAACAACTGAGCCACCCAGGCGCCCTAACTTGGTGGTCATTAACTATCTCTGGCTATTGAGCATTTGAAATGTCAGTACTATGACGGAAGAGACTGTTTTAAGTTTAATTTAATTTTAATACATTTATATTTTAATAGTTAATAGTTAATGTATTGGATAGCATAGTTTGAGAGAGTCATTACTGTAGCTTCTTCATTCCCTTTATTTCCAGATCATATTAGCTTTGTGAAAAGTAGATTGCATTGAGATCAGATAGTATGTTCTAGTCTATTCTTTACTTCATTTATTTCATTTTAATTTCATATGATTTTTTCTTTCTTTCTTTTGCTTTTTGCCTCTCTGGTATGCAGAAGAGTTTACTGCCAGGCACACTTCATGGTATAAGTGTCTGTGCCTCCCTCCCGCCCCCGCCCAGAGGACGATGGATGATGCTAAGGCCCTCCTTCTTCAGCACCCATTTAAACTGGATCTAAAGGCTCTTTCTAAGGGGCCCCTGCCAGGTAAGCAATATCCATGGGTTCCTTTGTGAACAGTTGCTTTATAATTGCTGTTTTTGCCTTCAGAATTTGCTATTTTATCCTGTAGGACTTGAGAAATACAAAAAAAAAAGAAAGTACTTTTAGGATATTAGTCTGGTTTGAAAAAAAAAGAAAGAAAAGAATATTAGTCTGGTGGTTCTGTCATGACTCTGAGGCTTTCATGGGGATCTGAGAGATGAAAACGAAGCAGGCTTCATGTTCTAGGAGGCTGAAATCCGATTTTAGGAAATATAAGAAAAATTGAACTCTTAGGCCTGAGTGACTTTGGTATAATAGGCAGATAACTTTCAGTACCCTGCTTCATCAGACTTAGCCTTTACTGGTGTCTTATTTTTATATTGCCTTGGGTCAGAACTTGCCAGTGATTCAGGATTATTCTTCTCATCCCACCAATGCTGGCAGGCTGGGACCAAGGACCTACAGTGGGTCCTTGAGGGTCCCTGGTTGCATTCAGGATAGAAATAAAACAGGAAGCAGCAAGAGGTGAAAGCAGAGTTTATTGAAGGTATGGAAAGAGTGCATGTTCAGAGTGTCTGGGAGACTCAGAAAGGAAAAAAGAGAGCCTTATCCTTGTTGGGGGTCTGCATTTTTACTGAGGGTCATGGTATGGTATACATGTCCTCTCAGGAGACCAGGAACCAGTAGAAACAAAGACGAGGGCCCAGGTATTATCCTGAAGTGGGAAAAAAGGCAAAAGAAAAATTAAATTTCCTTACTACTGACAGCCCATTGACAAGCCCTTGAAACAGGCAAAGTGACATTCCTCTAGGATCTTAGCTGCCTTGATATTAATACTTGGCTAAGAGCAAAAGGCAGTCTTAGCTTAAAATTATCCCAAATCCCCATGATCCTGTAAGTCTTCTTTAACATAAAAATTCCTTTGGAAACTTCCTATCTCTTCCCTTCCCCCCCTCCACTGCCCCAAGATATATGTTGGCAGTCATTCCCCAAGCATATGACCCATCAATGTACATCTGAAGGGTCTCATGACTAACGTTTTATTAGACAGTAATAAATGATCTTTTCCTAACAACAGTTAGCTCCCCTCAAGGTCCTGGAAACTTTGCCTGCAAAATTCCTTAGACTTAAGCTATCCCTAACCCCTTCCCAATTTGAAAGCATACAGTGTACCACTCCTCATGACCCTAGGGCAGCTCTTTCTCCCACAGGTCCTGTCTCCTTTTTGCACTGAAAATACCTCAAGAATTCTTTCTTGGCTGTTGGCTCTGAATCCCAGCCTTTTCTTACATCAATCCCTTGGGACTAGGTGGAGGAGTCTTACCGTCAAGGTATCTGGTTGAGTTGTCTATTCCTTGGAGTATTTGCAGTTTGGCCCAGTTAAAATATTTATGGTTCTTACACTGAGAACATGCATTAAGTCCCATCTCCTTAATGGTTTCACAGCTCCATTTTAAAAACCCTGGGCATAAGTGAGTTCATTGCATTTTACCTTTTTGCCTTTTATTCAAAATCTTTCTCTGAAAACTTTACTGATCAACCATAGATTTATTTAGTCCTGCATCACTGGAATAGACTTGTCCCTGGAAGTCATGTATCATAGGGGGGAATTTTTAATTTTAATGAGTGTTTCAAGGAGTCAGTGTTGTTAGGGTCAGGCTCCACTAAGAAATGAGGAGGCAGGAAATGGTTCTTAGGTAATGTCCTCATCAGGGGCTTTATTAAATCGCCTGGAGGTTCGGGTGTATCAGTCTCTGGAGTGACCATAATCAGATGCCTGTAGAGGTTTTGGATGAAACTTTCTTAGCAAGGTGATAAACATAAAAGAGCAATTAGCAATAATAGAAAACCTTGCGGACAATAAGCATTAATATGTTAAATTGTTAAGAATGTTTGATTATTAAGTATATAAGGTCTCAGTAAATTTATCAGTTTTATAGAGCAGATCAAAGGAATAAAACTATATCAGTTGTTGGCAAATCAGCAAGGCCAGTACAAAATCATATTTTAACAAGATCAAGTCCAGCGTATAAAAATGGAGTCATTGTAGGAAACTCTTTTCGTATTTTTCTCCCTTTGCTCACATTTCTCTTGAGAATGCATCCATGGAGTAATATTAGTTTCTTAAGGCGGGAATGGTTTCATTACCTGCTCTGGCTCCATCTAGTCCCTCAGTGGGGTGTCTTATAAAAACCAACAGCTATTTCTCCAGTTCTTCAGGTCCGTAAAAATCCATCCTGATGAAAAGCATCTTACATGGTCATCTGTGCAAATATAAGCTGTACACTTGGACAAGTTACAGCAGAGGTTACTGTTTTTAATAGGCACTTGATTAAGATTAATACTGCTATTGTTTGTGTTATCATTCTTAACTATGATCCTATTCTTGATGGTAACCAACTGAAGAGATTGAAATAATGTTCATGTCTTGGCATGTATCCTTCCTTAGCTAAGTTATCATTATGTTTTATAGTTTTTAATTCTTGTGTTATTTTGCCAGATTGATTAACATAAAAACAACATTCTTCTACTAGGGCACAAGTGCCTCTTTGTTGGGCCATTAAGGTATCAAGTGCCCGTCTGTTTTGTAGGACAACTTCTGCCAGGCTATCAATTTGCATGTATTGGTATTCGGATGTTTGAAGAGGAGCATTAAAGGTGGTGGCCACCATGACTATGGATAGAGTTGCATATTGCTTGTTCCTGGCCTATTATTCCCATTCAAGGAAATAAGTCTTGGATAAAGGAAAGACCAAGGCCCTTTCTGTCTGCCATTGGGTTACTGGTTGGCATCCATCCAAAATTATAACCTTCCCAGCTTCACCAAGGTCTCTTGAACTTATATGGAAGGGATCTCAGATTTGGTACATGAGCAGTGCAAGGAAGAACTTTTCCAATGGTGGTGTCTGGGGCAAAAACTAACAAACACCCTTTCCATTTAATAGGAGGATGGAGTAAATATTAGTAACACATACACACAAATATCCAGAACCTTCTAGGGACAAGAGCTAAGTGGGTCTTGGGCGCTGGGTGCCTCAGTTGGTGAAGTGTCTGCCTTTGGCTCGGGTCATGATACTGGGGTCCTGGGATTGAGTCCTGCATTGGACTCCTTGCTCAGCAGGGGGTCTGCTTCTCCCTCTGTCCCTCCCCCTGCTTGTGTGCGCGTGCGTGCTCTCTCTTTCTCTCTCTCTCTCTCTCAAAAATAAATAAATAGTCTTAAAAAAGGGATAAGTGGGTCTCTTTTCCCAGACTCTTATCAATTTCAGAGGAAGAAATATGATAAAAACCATAATTTTCACAGAGTACATATAATCTGATTTACTGGAATTATGCAAGCGGTTATGAGGGTGTCTTATATTTTTATATACTTGAAGTAGTAAATGAGTTTGGTTATTAGGAATCTCACATAGGCTAAGCTATGGCATGCTTCTAGGAAAAAGATAGATGAAATTAAGTTTCCACTGTTCTCCAGATTTTTCATCAGTTTCCCATATTGTTCCATCTGGGGAGGCACATTTGCTTCCCACTATTCAGTTACATTATAAATTTTATTTTCCCATTGTAAGGACACATTATGAGAAATCACATTGTGGTCATGTAAACTCCAATGTAGAATGAACTCATGACTGTCTGTATCTTAGATAAGTGTGTAGTTACAAATATTCAATGTAAGATAACCTAATGTTCTACCAGTGCCATTTATATTTTCAAAACATGAGGAAAGATTATTAGTCAATGTCCAGACGTGAGTGAGAGATATTCCCTTATAAGGCAGAGAAGAACCCAGTAGAATAGTTATATCTTGGGTATGTTTTCCATGGAAGTTGGTGAATATTTCAAATACACTAAAAAAAGAATTCTATGTTTTTGTAGTTGAGTTTTTCTTTTCCTCAGAATAGAGGTGAAGCTGTTAATTCAGGCACCTCATGAGTGTGATTTGCTGTGGCACAAATCCAACAGTTAGGTTTTCAGAATCAGAAAGTTTTTTCAGGGTAAGGACAAAGGGTTCTCTGATAAGGCTTGACCGCCAACAGTGAGGGTCACTAGAAAAAAATAAAATGTTAACCCAGAGGCTAAAATTATTCCTAATAACAGATACCATTGTAGGACAAACTTAAAGAAAAACAGATATGTTGGCTAGTATATGAGTTCCATGTAGGATAGAGTGATTAACAAGTGAGAGATTTAATCCACAGGACATATAACCACTATGAAAACAGCCAGTTCTTCCAGTACTGGAGGGTTTTACCATCAATTAAGGGGTCCTACTATGTGCAATATAGCAAAAAACAATAAGATACTTGTTAGGATAAATAACAATGCAAATAGTTGAGTCCAGCATTCCTTCTTGACTAGTTTCTCAAAGAATCTTAGGGGTGCTTTCTAATTTAAAATCCCAGCCATAAAACTATTTTTTAAAAGATTTTATTTATTAAAAAAAAAAGATTTTATTTATTTATTTAACAGAGAGAGAACACAAGCAGGCAGAGAGGCAGGCAGAGGCAGAGAGAGGAGCAGACTCCCTGCAGAGCAAGGAGCCCGATGCGGAACTCGATCCCAAGACGCTGGGATCATGACCTAAGCCAATGGTAGCTGCCCAACCAACTAAGCCACCCAGGCGTCCCCAGCCATAAAACTATTGAAAGAATTCTTCATTTCTTGCAAAGTGGCCCTCAAGAAGGAGTAGAAGGATATATGTTACAAATGGTGTCAGTGCTTTATAGAAAAGGACATAAAGGAGCTTCCCCAATAAGATGATTCTGCAAAACAGTTATAAAGAAGATAAGTTATTGGTTTAAAAAGAAAAAAAGACCAGGATTCCTGGGTGGCACAGTCGGTTAAATGTCTGCCTCCTGCTCCGGTCATGATCTCAGAGTCCTGGGATGGAACCCTGCATTGGGCTCCCTGCTCAGTGGGAAGTCTGCTTTTCCCTCTTCCTCTGCCCTTCTCCCCGCCCACGCCCCCATGCTTGTGCATGTGTGCACACATTCTCTCTCAAATAAATAATAAATAAAATCTTTTTTTAAAAAAAATGTATGAGGAAATACATAGGTGTGGTCCAGTGCTTTGGGAAAACTGTCTACCCAGATGTTGTATGCTTCAACTCTGGGTCAGTTTGAGTGTTAAGTATGCAGTTGGTTTTAATTTCTGGGCTTAGCTTGAAGGTCTGGAGCTTGCTTTAAATGAGAAACATGAATCCAAGAATCAGTACCTTTGAATTTAACTCTGCAAGGGTTGGTTAAGAGTGCCTGATAGAGTCTCTCTTTTTGGGAGTGTAGGGTATCTTTGAAGAGATGTCTTTTCTAGTAAAATCTACAGATTCTTTAGTAGAATCTACAGATTCTCCAGATCATAGCAGAGTAGGTCTTCATCTCCCAGGAGTATGTGTGCATTTTTCTTTAAGGCCTATGGTTGTTTTTTTGCAGTATTCAAGTATTTCTCCTTTGACCAGTATGGGCTCGCAGGCCCCAGAGTCTAGTCTTGAAAGTCGTCCAGTTACTATTTCAAAGGGAGATATTTTATGTTTCCCAAAGGTTATGGGCCTTAGGTTTGATAACAGAAGTGGCAGAGTCTTAGGCCAGGGTAAATTAAAAGTTTCTGTCATTTTGGCTAACTGTGTTTTAATTATGCCATTGGTTCTTTCTATCAACCCTGATGATTGGGATGGTAGGTGCAATGAAAATGCTGTAGCACAGGCCAGATTTTACAAATTGCCTTGGTTATTTGTCCTATGAAATGAATTAGTCTGTCACTATGTAGTTCAGATGGAATTCCCCAGTTAGGTATGATTTTCTTTAATACTGTCTTGGCTACTGCTAATGCAGTGGCTCTGCAACAAAGAAAGGCTTCCACCCAATGGGAGTATACACATACCATTACATATTTGTATCCTTGTGAGGGGAGTAGCTGGATGAAATCCCACTGCTAAACTTCACAGGGTCCTGGGAATAATGGGAATTGACCTATGGATCTATGAAAAGACTTTCCAGGGTTATGCTTAGGACCAATTAAACAGGAGTGGTAAGTTTCCGCTGCGGTTATATGAGATGGGTACCAAAAAAATTGTTTTTCCCAGTGTAGCATTTTATCTCTATTCCAGTGGGTCATTTCATGGATAGTGTTAAAAATCATTTTCTGTGAGTGTTCAGGGAGGACTGGCTTCCTATTTGGGCCATAAAGGTTGAGTGTTGGAATAAAATCTACAACATGATTCTGAGCCCTTCTTTATTTCTTTAGTAGTAGCATTTTGTTGACTATTCTTCATTAATTGTTTTGGGTCATTAGGGGATTTAAAAGGAGTTAAGTCTGACAGTAATTTTAATATGGAATGACTTTGTAAAGGTGAAGTTTTTGTTTTTGTTTTGTAGTGGTATCTGCCATATGATTGCCCTTATTTTCTTTTATTGGCTGCAGAATGATCAGGGATTTCATTATAGCTAGAAGTTTGGGTACCTGAATTGACTCAAGTAATTCTAACACTTAAGAACTATTTTTAAAAAGATTTTATTTATTTATTTGCCAGCAAGAATGAGAAAGCACAAGCAGGGGGAGCAGTAGAAGGAGAGGGAGAAGCAGGCTCCCCACCAAGAGGGAGTCTGATGTGGGGCTTGATCTGAGGACCCCGGGACCATGACCTGAGCCGAAGGCAGACTCTTAACCATCTGAGCTATCCAGGTGCCCCCTGAAGAACTATTTTTAATTTGTTGCTCAACAGAAGGTAGAAATCCTCTCTGTTTTGGGGCACCTGGGTGACTCAGTCCATTAAACCTCAGTCTCTTAATTTTGGCTCAGGTCATGATCTCAGGGTTGTGAGATTGAGCCCCATTTGTGGCTCCTGCTTAGCAGGGAGTCTGCTTGAGATTTTCTCTCTCTCTACCTCTCTCTCTGCCCCGCCCCTTCAAATAAATAAATAAAATCTTAAAAAAAAAAATCCTGCCTGTTTTCAGAGCATATGGAATTGTATGTAATCTTGAAAGCATATTGACGTCAGTATTCATGTTGTACTTTATCTTTTGCTAAGAGGCAGGCCCATGTTAAAGCAAAAAGTTCATCCTTTTGGGCCAAGGAAGTCTCCAATATGGGGTTTGCTTCAAAAAGTTCAGTAACTGAAGTTATATTATCCCCTGCCCCATTTTTCCCCATTCCATCTTTCAAATAGGAACCATCACTGAACCAAAATTAGTCATCATTGTCAGTAGGAGTTTCTTAAAGATCCAGTCTAGGAGTTAGTAACCAGTCAGTCAGTGTAATACGGTCATGAAGAGTCTTGCCAAAAGGGAGTGGAAGAAAGTAGCTGGTTCAAGGAGTGGAACCTGACAGTGGAGACATTTGGAGGTGAAAGTAGAAGGATTTTATAAGAAGTAAATCTGCCTGGCAAACAGGCATTGAGTCTGGTGAGAGTTAAGGAGAGCTTCTAGGAAATAAGGAACATAAACAGTCCAAGGGCAGCTCACGACTAATTCTACCCTTTCTATTAGGCTTGCAGTTGCTGCTATGGCTTTGCTAAAAGGTGGCAGTCCTTTGGCTAAAAGGTCTAACTGCTGGCTGTAATATCCTAAGAACCTCTGCTGGCCTCCATGCCTTTGAGTTAAAACACTCGAGGCATTGCCTTTGCTTTCATAAACGAAAAGAAAAAAGGATAACTTAGAATTTGGATGTTTCAGTGTCAGAGGGTCAAGTAAGCTATTTCTTCAAATGCCTTCTGAATTAGCTAAGTTCATGAAAGTGGCTCAGACTGATGGGCTTTAAGCAAGATATATAAGGGTTAAGCAGTAGCAGAAAAATTAGGGATCCAATTCTGGCAGTACCTAGCTGGTCCCTGTAACCTAGGTAATGTGATTCATTTGCTACAATAGGAGACTTTGCTTAGTTATAGGCTTTGCAACCAGTTATATTCATTCAAGATTAGTTTTTTGTCACCAATGCTAATCAATATTTTTGTAAATGTGGATACAAGCATTCTTTTTTGTCTTTAAAAAAACATTTGACTGGGCGCCTGGGTGGCTCAGTTGGTTGAGCGACTGCCTTCAGCTCGGGTCATGGTCCCGGAGTCCCAGGATCGAGTCCCATATCAGACTCCCGGCTCTGCGGGAAGTCTGCTTCTCCCTCTGATGTTCTCCCCTCTCATTCTCAGTCTCTCTTTCTCTAATAAATAAATAAAATCTTAAAAAAAAAAAAACGTTTGACTTATTCCTCTGGGGGGAACACTCTTTGAGTTGCTGCCCAAATCTGTGTTCCCCAGATTGCAATTCTGAGACCCCAAATAAAGTTCTTGTTTTATTTTAGCTCTGCCTCCTTTTTTTTTGGTTGACATTTCTGGTGTCCGAAGAAATGGGATCCGAAGTGATGCAGTGCAGTGTGTTCAGGCTAAGTCTTTGGGTTCCTCTAGTGAGGATGAACATAGGGCCAATCTCCTTAATGGCCTCTTGGCTTCATTTTAAACCTCCTGCACATAATATGACCGCATTTCACTTTACCTTTCCAGGATCTCCTCTTCTTCCTTCAGATTGAATGATATCTATTAGCGTACCTCAAACCTCAGTGATTCTGCCTCTGTCATCTCTGTTTTCATGATAATTCCATCC
Organism: Nasua narica; assembly: GCA_028533885.1. Classification (NCBI taxonomy): domain Eukaryota; kingdom Metazoa; phylum Chordata; class Mammalia; order Carnivora; family Procyonidae; genus Nasua; species Nasua narica. The sequence goes on along the minus strand of CM052809.1, from coordinate 22,052,944 downwards.
AGTATAGTTTTAAATTTGGATGTTCTACTTTTCAGTAGAACATTTATTATTTATTATTGTTGCTGTCATCTAATTCTAATCTGAGCTTTCTTTAATTTTTTACGTTGTTTAATATAGTTGTAATACCTCCTTTAAAAAACTTAAAAAATGGGACGCCTGGGTGGCTCAGTTGGTTGGGCAGCTGCCTTCGGCTCAGGTCATGATCCCAGCGTCCTGGGATCGAGTCCCACATTGGGCTCCTTGCTCGGCAGGGAGCCTGCTCCTCTCTCTGCCTCTGCCTGCCTCTCTGCCTGCTTGTGTTCTCTCTCTGTTAAAATAAATAAATAAAATCTTTAAAAAAAAAAAACCTTAAAAAATATATAACTTTATTTATTTATTTTTAAAAGATTTTATTCATTTATTTGAGAGACAGAGAAAGTGAGAGAGAGCATGAGAGGAGAGAAGGTTAGAGGAAGAAGCAGACTCCCCATGGAGCTGGGAGCCCGATGTGGGACTCGATCTTGGAACTCAAGGATCATGACCTGAGCCGAAGGCAGCCGCCCAACTGAGCCACCCAGGCGCCCAAAAATATATAACTTTAAAAAAACTGTTATTCCGTTGCATTGTTTCAAGGTCTGCAAGAGATTTCAGCAGAGCTTATACATAGAATTTGAATTTTTCTCTTTCTCCTCTTACTGGGATTTGCTTTTCACTTTTTAGCATCTGTGATTGCCTCGAACTGTCTAACGTCATTCTTCATGTTAGAAAAACTTGGGATTTTCTATCAGAATTTTAGCAGTCCTGAGCTGTGTCAACTGTGGTCATCCTGTGGCTAATAGCCATTAAAAAAAACAGGAAACCAATGTACCATTCCCTTATTTCAGGGGTTGACTTCCATCCATAATCTGCAGGCTTACTTTGCATTACCTTCAAGCAATTATTTTTTGTATTTTGTTTATAGTTGTTATCTAGGGGTATGTTCTATCTGATAGGAGCATATTCAACTATATTTGAAAATCTTTTATTTATTTATTTGTTTGTTTGTTTTAAGAGAGAAAGAGATTTAGCAGTGGGAGAGGGGCAGAGGGAGAAGGATAGAAAATCTTAAGCAGGCTCTGTGCCTAGCTCCATGCCTAACTCAGGGCTCAATCTTGGAACCCTGAGATCATGTTCTGAGACAAAATAAAGAGTTGGATTTGTCTCCAACTCAGCCACCCACGCACTCCTAAAAATCTTTTATTCTTAATAAAAATAATTTATATTTTCCATATTAAAAAATATATTGTTATCCATATTAATAACTATTGGTCATTAATCATTTTAAGTGAATAGTAATCATATTATTAATTAACTAATAGCAATTAGCTAATTAGTTAACTAATTAGTAATTAACTAATAGTAATCATATTAATAACTAATCATGATATATTTAGTATCAGTTTTGACATACAATTTTAGGTTAGTTAACTGTATTTATTTTATATTTGCCTGTTTTACTAAGATATATCTTTCCATTCTTTTTCTTTTTTTAAGGATTCTAGTGATACCCATATTGCTGTTTGTCAGCCTTCTATATTTCCAACTATATGATCCTGCTTACCTTTATCTTCATTTTTGCTTCATTTTCTTTACTTTTCTCATTCTGTCCTCTGTGTCACTTAGTATACTTTTGGCCATATCTCTGTCTTTCTTGGGCACCTTCTAATTTAGTATTCATATATGAGATAATTTTATTTTTTTAAAGTTTTCCTGAATATGATTAGTTTTTATATTATTTTTGTTGTTGTCTGTATCCATATAAGTTTCTGAATTTCTGATTTGTGATGTTCTTTCATGTCTGTCATTGCTTATTTAATTATATTTACTTTATATTACAGTATTTTGTTATAATTTTCCTATTTCTTTGCTGGGTATAGGTTGTTCATTGTGTTTTCAATTCCTTTAAAGTTTTGATTTTCATTTTATTTTTTTTACTTACAGTAACTTGTATCATTGGTTAAATCTCCTGAGATATTCTCTCAGTATTTCCATACCCGAAGAAGGGCCTTTTCCCTCTGGAAGCAATACTCCAGATGAAATGTTACGGTTTTCCTTTTCATCATTAATGGTGTTTCACTACCATTAAGAACACATTGCCCTTTTCACCCTATGTGGAGCCTCCCACAGATTCTTTCTTAGATGTCTTTGGAATGCTCTGCTGACATCTGGTGTTTATTTACCTACTTAAAGAAAATAGAAATGTGTAGTTTCTCTGTTTTCTAGTTGTATTATAGGCATGGATAATGGGGTGAATGTTAAGAATAGTTGAAAAGAATTCTTTGTATTTAAATACATGAATTCATTTTTCATGTAAATATTCTATATTAGTACTCAGTTTATCCTTACTATGTCATCTCATAAGGGTAGGGTCTTCTTTGAAAATAATGAAGGGATAAAGAGGCAAAGTCATGAAACAATATATATGTTACACTGTCCTACTTTACAAATACTTTTATTCACAACATCCCCACAAAGGCCAGAATATCCCATTTTCAAATGCCATACTTGGTATTTATCACAAATGTGTTAGATATAGGAAGCCCTACGGTGAGTTACTAGGTGCCTTGGTTAACCTAGAGGAAACTTAGCTGAAATAGTATTTAACATTATTTCCTTTTTTTGATGCTCTGGAAGTTTTACACCTGGGAGGAATATATCACAGTAAAATTGTAGGTGTATTTCTTTTGAATAGTAGGGGGAAGGACTACTTGAAAAGAAAACTTGAATAAAGCTATGAAATAGTATGTGTAGTTGTTGAAAATTTGGAATTCGGTTCCTATGTATTTCTTGCTGAACTTATGCACACTGTAGCAGGTACTGGTACACTAGTTTGGATACTAACCTGTATTCATCCTCAGGTTCTATTTCCTAGATGAAATGATCTAGAGTCTTTAATATTACTTCAGCTTCTGTCCACTCATCTAAAATCAGGGTCATCCAAAGGTAATCTTGGGATGGGGTGGTTTGGCTTCTCTTCTGGTCACCTCATTCATATATGTGAGATCTCTTTGACTTGGATGTTCACTTGTTGTTTCCCCACTTGTTTATTGTTTGTCTCTCACACTATCCTTAGGTGTGTGCAACTGTGTGTGCATACTTCTCTGTGGGCCTAGGTGTGATTATATATGTGTGTGTATGTGTATGATTTCTGTTTATTTGTAGGTCTCAGGACTGATTTTGTCTTAGCCTGAATACATGCCTTTTTATTATAGCTTGACCAGTTTTGAGTTTTACTTAAGTTTTACTTAAAGTTTGAGAGGTCTTATTAAACCACCAAAAGAGGCACAGGACTAAAATTTTGAAGCCTTGAGTTATAATCCTGGCACACTTACTAACTTTATAAACTTGGGCAATTTACTTCCTCAGTATGATCTTGGTATTGTCTTTCCCAAGTGAGAGGGTTGGAAGGGATTAGTTTGGAGGACTGTGTGAATGCTGACATTGTTAGAATTCTGAAGATTCTCCCATGGCATTTCTGAGCCAGAAATGACAGTTGTAACATAGGCAGGAGGAATTACTTTGAACCCCTCATCCCTCCCTTCATTTTCTTCATTTTGAACCCCATCTGCTGCTTCTGACTCACATTGGTTCCCTTTTTTCTCTTTTTCATGCCCTTATCTTATGCCTGATTTTCTCTATTCAGTGTATTTCTGACAGAAGAGGAAGACCCTGTGATTAGCCAGTAAATTGAAGGATTCAACTTATCACTGGCCTGCCAGATAAAAGAGTAGAATTTCTCTAGGTATGAGTTATCTGAGTCAACCTGGGTTGGTAATTTCTGTCCTGTCCCCTGTTATTGCCACTTTCCACCTTGGAGTTGAGCCATGGTTACCTCTAGTCTGAAGCTCTCCAATCTCCATTTTGGGGACACTGGCCTTGAAATGTCCTGAGCCCCACTTCTCTGCCCCTTCCCACAGAAACCTACTGCTCCTTCCCACAGAAACCCCTTTCCCACAGAAATTTGATCATTGGTTGCCTCATCCTTCTTTCTCCAGGTCCACAAATGGTTGATGGTTTAAGAGCATGAGATCAGGAGCCAGAATGCCTGGGTATGAATCAAAGTTTAGCTTTGTGACCTTGGATAAGTTCCATATCCTCTCTGACCTTTAATTTCCTCATCTAGATGCAGTTGTTAGATAAACTGCGTATTGTGTCTTCACTTCAGAGCAGGCCTGGGAATTTAGAGTTCCTACGCTGACTTGAAGGGTGCCCACCTAGCTAACCCTGTCTAGTTTTTTACTGCTTTGTTGCTGATTACGATATTGGAGGCTTTTTTGAGCTTCATTTGAATTATTTTTTGGTAAGGGCAAATGTTATTCCCATGAGGTGTGTTTCAAGTGGCAAGAGAAAGAGCTCACGGGAGGTTTGTCTTCTAGTTCAGGGGCCTCTAAATGATCAAAGATAAATCTTTAGAGACTCTTTTAACACACACCCAGAAAAGAAAAAGGCCTTTACCTCCTTCTAATCTGATGCTGTCTCCTCCAGGCACACCGGGAATTGAGATGAATTCTTAGGATGGAAAGTAGTAACAACAGAACGACACAGAGTCCTTTCCCCCACCTGCAGCCCCCCTTGTGCTAGGTTCCTCTGCCTCTCTGCAGTTAAACCTCACTCCTCCGTGACAGGGGGAGCACTTTAGTCTATTCACTCTGAGCTCCAGTACTTTAGCCGAGCACAATTTCCTGGTGTGGCTGAGCCAAACAGAAAGAGAAGACAGATATTTTATCATTTCGGAAAGACAAGCTAAATTATCACACCGAACGACAAATGTTCGTTAGCACCTTCCATGTGCTGGTTACTCTCCTGGGAACTAGGGCTAGGAAAGCAAAGGAGACAATACCAGTCCCCATAGAGAGACCATAGGGTTTTTTTGGGAGACACACATATGAACAGCTACTTTCTAAATAATTGAATAAGCACAATAAAGAAAGTATGTATGCTGGTCCTGGGACCCAGTGAACAGGCACAGGGCCTGAGCATTCAGAGAAGACTTTGTGAAGAGCTAGGTCTAAGCTAAGATTGTTCCTTTAAATCTGACCCTTCATAAGAAGATATCCCTGGGATCAAAGCCCTCTCACTGCTGCTATAATAGAGTCTGAGGGCAGCTGTCAGTAGTCAGAATGGACCCACCAGTTAGGAGAATTTGGGGAACTGCGTGCTTGGTGCTGCAGAATTCGCTTTCACAGAGGTAACCACATAGACCTTGAAAGCAAAAGCCAGCCTCGTCCTGTGGATAATCCCCCTTTGTGATTCTACTCTGAACTTTTCCTGACTTGACAAGGCCACAGATGTAATGTTTTCTAGGAGTGGCATATATTCCTTTTTAGCCATCTTTCTTTTCAAACCCCACTTTCTTTGTTGAATTTTCTGTCTCCATCATTGACAAATACATGAATGGGTTGTTTGTCCTGTGAATGCAAAACTTAGTTCCCGCGTCTGCCTTTCCCGCCTTGGTTCGGATCGCAAATGCCTGTCTGCTCATGTCTATTCTGAAGGGGTGGGTGACCTATATTTGACTGTGAGGGTTTTCTTTTTCTCATATCACATCCTTAATTATAATGGATGGGAAAACAACTGTTTTTTGTGCTTCTCCACTAGTTAAGTCTAAGAGCTGCACAGTCACTTTCACTTAAATTTCACAAGGATTTGACAATGAACCTTTGGAGCCTGATGAGACAGGGAATCATGGGGCCATATTCATGAGTTATGTAAGTATGGTCAGTACTGGATTGCCCTATGGGCACACAAAGCATAGGCTAGAAGGGTCCCCACTGAATCATAGTATTGAGGGTTTGAATCCAGGAGTTTTTTATGTTTAGAAACACCCCAGAAGATTCTAATGATCAACCTGGTATAGGAGCGGCTATCACTTAGTGATTAGAAGTAGGGGGAGAAAGAGGGAAAGGGAGGAGTCACAGAATCACCTGGAGGACTTTTCATATTACACATCACCTCTTTATTCTATTACCCCTTAGGTTGTCAGTCTCTCCATTAAAGAGTAAAGACCTAGAACCATTTATTTCGGAATTGAGGTGTGATTTCCTCCTCTGGACAAAGACTAATTTTTTAGTCCTTAAAATAATTATTCGATTTTTTAAAAGATTTTATTTATTTATTTGAAAGAGAGAGAGGGAGAGAGAGAGAGAGAGAGCGCGCGCGTGCACACAAGTGGTAGAAGGAGCAGAGGGGGAGGGAGAAGTTGGGGAAAGAATCTCAAGGAGATTTGGCACACCGAGCATAGAGCCCAATGTGGGGCTTGATCTCACGACCCTGACCATGACCTGAGTTGAAATCAAGAGTCGAACAGTTAACTGAGCCACCCAGGCACCCCAGTAATTATTTGATTTTTGAGCTAATTTTTAAAATAAGCAATGAGGGGAAAAAAGCCTCAGTTCTTAGATACTTAGACCAGACATTTTTCTATTGTCTTTCTTTAGCCAGAATTAGATAATACTCAGATATCTATTTTTGCACTATTTTTAAGATTTCAAAATTTCCAAAGAGAATCTTGCTTATAAGTGGTGATTGCTTCAAGAGGAAAGATTTCTGACTCATTCTTACATATTCCTTTTGAAAAAAAATAATTGGCAATATCAAAATTTTTTCATACTTCTTTGCCCAATTTGAGGTTTGTACACTATGAAGATCCACTCTCTTCTTTTAAAAATAGCATCATTGATGAGCAGAAAAACAAAAGCAAAACAAAACAGAAAAACCCAAACAAATCTGATTTGGACAAGGAATTTTCTTTTTTTTTTTTTTTTTTTTTATGCATTAAAAAAAAATACGGTGGCATTTCTTTTTTTCTTTCTTTCTTTTTTTTTTTTACAGTAGCATTTCTTAATCAGTGTGAGACCTCAGCTGATTTGGATAAGGAGTTTTCTTTCAGGAATTTTTTGAGCATGACTATTTGTTTTCTTTGTTGCAATACGTGATAACAATTTAGAAAACGGACATGGGTGGTCTACTTTAGTACAATGAGCAATAGTCACATGTGTAGATTTCCTGTTGTTTCCATGATAAAGTAGGAAAAAAATCATTAATTTTCAAATGAGTGTAGAGAATTTTATGCCTCTTTAAGTGTTCTGCTGCCAGGACACTTTTGTACTAGTCACTTAGAGGTATAGGTTTTTCATCAAACTTCGGAAGTTTTTGTCTATTACTTCTTCACATTCTTTCTTTTTTTTTTTTTTTAAGATTTTTATTTATTTGAGAGAGAGCGTGTGGGCGCATGAGAGAGATCACAAGCAGGGGTAGGGGTAGAGGGAGAAGCAGACGCTCTGCTGAGCAGGAGCCTGTTGTGAGGCTTGATCCTGAGACCCTGGGTTCATGACCTGAGCTGAAGGCAGATGCTTTAACCACCTGAGCCACCCAGGTGCCCCTTCTTCACATATTCCTTGTGGTCCTTTCTCTTTCTTCTTTCTTTCTGAGACTGGGTGGTTTTCCCACAGGTCTCTCAGGCTCTCTTAATTTTAATTCATTCTTGTTTTTTCTATTCCTAAGACTGGATAATTTCAAGTAGTATTTCTTCATGTTTGCTGATCTTTCTTCTGTCAGCTTATATCTGCTATGGAGACCCTCTGAGTAATTTTTAAAATTTCAGTCCTTGAACTTAACTCCAAGATTTCAAGATTGGTCCTTTTTTATAATTTTTGTCTTTTTATTGTTATTCTCTATTTGATGACATAGCAGTATAGTATTTTCATCTAGTTCTTTAGACATGGTTCTTTAGTTCTTTGAGCATGTTTAAAGTAGCTGATTTAAAGTCTTTTTCTAGTCCTCAGAGACACTTTCTCTGGATTGCTTTTTTCCTGTGTGTGGGTCATCTTCATGTTTCTTTGCATGGCTAGTAATTTTTTTGAAAACTAGGCATTTTAAGTAATATAATATGGTTTCTATGCAAATTAGACTCTCCCCATCCCCCTGGTTTGTTTTTATTGTTAACTTATTTTAGGTTTCCTTGTTCAGTGACTCTTCTAAATTAAATCTGTGAAGTCTGTATTCTTTGTTCCCTCTGGAGTCTCATTTACTACTTTTTGTGAAAATTGTGATAAGATAGCATAGTATAACATAAAATTTACTATCTTAACCATTTTAAATTGTACTGTTCAGTAATATTAAATATATTCATATTGTTGTGCGATTGTTTTCTTGTTTTTTGCAGTTTCTGGAGGCTTCTTACATGCCTTAGCTCATGGCATGCTTATCTAGCTTCCAAGTCAGCAGTGATATCGTAAAATCTTCCTCTGACTCTGACTGTCTGCCTCCCTCTTCCACATTTTAAGAATAATTGTGATAACATTGGACCTACTTGGATAATCCAGGATAATTTTATCTTAGAGTCATCTTATTAACAACATTAATTCCATCTACAACTTTAACTCCCATTTGCTGAGTAATAGGATATATTTACAGATTCTGGGGGAGTAGGACATGGACATCTGTGCTGAAGACATTACTTTGTCTTCCACACCCCTGTATCTCTCAGTCAGCTGGGATCTAGCACCAGCCAATGCATTCCTTCCACTGGTATCCCATCCCAATTTGTCATTATAAATTTTGGACAAATACCACTACTACATCATACCAGGGACTATCAATATTCTGTCTGTCACAATTGATGGGATCTTCATTATGAGCAATCAGGAGGATGATCCAGTGCCCAAACCCCATTTTAGAATCTGTGTCTAAGGGCTACTTGGTACCAGCTATTTTAGGTCAGTTCGCCTAGATACAGATTCTAAACTGGAGATTTGCATTTGGGAACTTTAAGGTACTAAGAGAAATAGAGTTGAACAGTACAATAAGGTAAACTATGATGCAGTCGAACACAGACCTCAGTCAGTCCCACGAGAAGCTCTTGAACTCGGAAGGCGCCTTAAAATTGCCTTAAATTATAGCAAGGTACCTAGGCCAAACACTGAATGCAGGCCCTCCCCAGGAATGTTGGATAGGTGTAAGTGAGGCATTTCTCTTGACATAAGAGCAATGTTCAGAAAGAGACATACTAGCAACTGATGCTCCCAGCAGCTTTAAAAATGAGTACTTTAATCCAAAAAGAAACATCTGGATAGCTCATCACCCTGTCTACATCATAGACTTCATTGTATGAGCTCTGGGCTGATTGGCTAAAAGGAGGCAGGGAAAGGGAGAAGTACTAGATTGCATGGGGCAGACAAACATGAGTTAATATATGTCCAAAATATTCTTTCTTTTCAAGTAGTCCTGGCAAGGCACAGTTGGATTAGCTTCTCCTGGGGCACTTACAGACATAGTGGGACCAAGTGTTTGTCCTGGTGCTATTTCTTGCTCAGGGAACAAGCAATTTCATTTCCAGGGAATAGTAAAGTGGGCTAAGTGGTGTCTATAGAACCTTTCTCATGGATCCCAAGGAAGAGGCAGTTGGAAGAAAGCTAAGAGGCCTATCTTTAAGGCCTGTAGAGATGAGTTATAGAGCAGAGGTACTAGCACAAGAAAGGGAAAGCAGCAGGGCTTTACCAGCTAGCGGCCAGATAATAGTGCAAACCATGGTATTATGTAAATTCCGAGAATGCTAGGTTCATGGAGACTGAATGAGGGTTAGTCCAGATAGATGTTCCTTTAAAGGAATGTATTAGCTGGCTGAGAAGTAAAGAAAGCACTGGCTTAACTATCTGCCACTGGGACTCTGCCATTGACTCCTTTAGAGGTCGACTCTAGTAGAGATCACTGGCCTCACTGTCTTCCTCTGGCGGTCTCCAGACCCCTTCCATGTGTATGGCTGCAGTGGTCCGTCCTTCTGACAGAGCGTTTCAGGGCAGAAGCAAAGTTGAGGACCATACTGCATGCCTGAGAGCTCCAATTATGAGGCAGGAAGGTATGTGTCTGTTTTATTTGTCACTGTGTGCCAGGATTGGGAATTGTTTAATTGCATAGTAAGTGTTCATGAATCCTTGTGGAACAAAGGATGAGCACCTCTGCCAGGTTGCGAGCTTACAGAGGTAGGGAAGTTAGGGTTGGGCAGAAGGACCTCCAGAGAAAGTATTAACAGATAACCAACCTGTTGTTCTAGAATGTAATTCTCCCTTCTTGGAAGAGAAGGGCCTCAGAGTCACTGACCAGAAATCTCTTGCCCAACTTGATCTTTACTGAGGCTTGACCATTTGTGGGAGGGGAGAAAAATAGCATGGTACACACCACATTCTGGATCAGGTGGCATGTACAGTCTGAGGGCCTCAGGTGAGAAGGGCCAATCACTGTGCTTTGTGTTTGCAGATGAGTGATGTCAAAGCTGATGGTGCCTCTGTCTTCCCATGCCTAGGGGCTGTCATTTCACCCAAGAAGGTAAGTTCTGTTCTTGGTAGATCACTGATTGCTTCAGGGCTGAGGCCTTGTCCATTTTCTTGCCCTATTTCTTGGCTTATTTGACTATGACTGGGATGACCTCAGGAACTAATGGCCCAGACTCTGATCTTGTGGTCTTTCTTTTGGGAGAAGGAGCAGGAGTTCCTTCAAGAACAAGTCAGTTTCCAGATATTCATCACAATAATGAAGGGTAGTTGCTGCTTGGGGAGTGTACCTGCACTTCCAGAGCTCTGTCCTCTTGTACACAAGGCAGTGAGAGTGTTTTCTTTCAGGATGGAGTTTTAGGAGCACTCCATACTGAGGTCCCAAAGACCATGTGGAGCTGGGATGGTGGGTATATATATATATATATATATATATATATATATATATATATATATATGTAAAGACTTGCCCTGAATAAAAACAAATCCCATGCTCATCACTTATGGCATCTCCTTTGGTGTTTAGAAATTACATCTTCCAGGGACCCTCTCTGATTTGTTATTTCTAAACCAGCTCTAGGATGTGTTCTGATAGGCCATTTGTTTCTGGGGAGAGCTCTGTTCTGGCATAACCTTCTGCTGAGTGGGAAAAGTGACCACCTAGTGAGACAGACTACCTGCCCAGTGCTTGGGGACTGTAAGTGGGGTGACTCCTCTAAGATGTGAGGTTAGCCATAGTGGTCTCTCACTGGACTTGGGTGATTGGTCTTAGATTCTGAGGTGGAAGTAAACTTTTTACAAGTTCTTATAGAGCCAAAACAATTTACTTATGTAGAATTTTCTACAATAACTATTTAAAAATTTTATTAAGTAATTTCTACACCCAACATGGGATTGGAACTTATATTCCAAAATGAAAAGTTGTGTGCTCCACTACTAAGCCAGCCAGGTACCACAAGCACTAACTGTTTTAGAAACCTCTTTGATCCATCAGCTCTGTACCCCTCAGTTGAGAGTACCAAGACAACTGATTGAGTGCCCCCTTGAGTACTCTGAGGATACTGTGGAGCCTGGTGGAGATTTTTTGAATTTGATTGATAAGGGGTGAGGGAGCAGCAGGGGAAAGCTGGAATCAGAGAGGGGACAGAGAGGCCTAGGCAAGTTCAGCCTCCATAGAACAAGGCCCAAGCTAAAACTGGCATCATAGATATGGGACCAATTGCCTTTGTCACTGCATAGGGGAAAAGCTATGGCACAAGGACCAGGAGGTAAGGTTTGAGGCTGGGACCAACTGCAGAGGCTGAAGCTGGACCTTTTTCTGGAAGCAGCTGTGGAGAGCAATGGAAAGGCCTGAACCAGGTTGTGATAGGAAGTGATTGCAAAGAGATGAGTTTATACCCTCTTAGAGAGTTTTAGGGATACTAATGATAGGTCACATAAAATTAAGAAAATGAAAAAGAAAATAAGGCAATTGCTGCCTTCAGGGGAAAGAGAGTTGTACAAGAAATGTCAGTGTACTGTATTGGGTGGTTCAGGTGTAAGGAACATTTATGTGACATAAAAATGTAAGCACTGAATATTTAATTAAAACTCATCATTTAGGGCGCCTGGGTGGCTCAGTTGGTTGGGCGACTGCCTTCGGCTCAGGTCATGGTCCCGGAGTCCCGGGATCGAGTCCCATATCGGACTCCCGGCTCTGCGGGAAGTCCGCTTCTCCCTCTGACCTTCTCCCCTCTCATTCTCAGTCTCTCTCTCTCTAATAAATAAATAAAATCTTAAAAAAACAAAACAAAACTCATCATTTAACTATTGGGGGATGAGAAGGAGTAATTGTATTTTAGGAATGGTGTAAAAAATTCCAAATCTCCATCTTCCATGGTAGACCATCAATATATAAGATCTAAAATTGAAAGCCAAGAAATAGCATTATTAGGGGCGCCTGGGTAGCTGTTGGCTAAGCATCTACCTTCAGCTCAGGTCATTATCCCTGGGTCCTGGAATCGAGTCCCACATCAGATTCCCTGCTCAGCAGGAAGTCTCCTTCTTCCTCTCCCTCTGCTGCTCCCCCTACTTGTGCTCTCTCTCTCTCCCTCTCTTGCTCTGTCAAATAAATAAATAAAATCTTTAGAAATAAGTAACCGAAAGAAATAGCATTATTAGCATTGTGTTTAGAAAAATGAGGAGGGGCGCCTGGGTGGTACAGTCAGTTGAGTGTCCAGCTTTTGTTTTCAGCTCAGGTTGTGATCTCAGGGTGGTGGGTTTGAGCCCCTTGTTGGGATCTGTGCTTAGTGTGGAGTTTGCTTGAGATTCTCTCTCTCTCTCTCTCTCTGCCCCTTCTGTTCATGGTCTCTCTCTCTAAAATAAATAAATAAGTCTTTTTTTTTTTAAAGGTAGAATAAGGGTAGGTATCAGAGGGAACAAGGAAAAATGTTGAATATGCTCTTTAAGTGGGGAAGGAGGGTAGAGGGGGAAGGTAGGAGAAGGTAGAAGATTGCCTTGTAGAACTATTTTGTTTTTTTAACTAACTACATCTACTACTTTAAAAAAATTAAATGTTAATTTATAGTCTTAAAGTACTCTGACTTCATTAGTGGAGTAAAATCCATTTCTTATTCATTGTGGAAGAGTCCGTGTTAAGGAATGAACTCACGTGTCGTATGGGTTGGGAGCGCAGCTGCAGGTGACAGACGGGGTTGCGCCGGCTCTGCTCCTTTGCTGCCCACAGCACACACCCCGGGTCGGCTGGCCCCCAGGTCTTGGGGCTGACGTCCGGGCCCTCCACAGTCCTGACAGGCTTCCTCGTCCTTAGCTTCGGTGTCTCAGTTCCTTCCCGGTAATTTCAAGCTGCTTGGGATCCCAGATACACACCAGGGTGGTTCCTGCCTTGATGTCTTTCTCATCCTGTTCGCACTTCCTGGCCCCCCTTGATAAAGGAATCAGCTGGAATCTCCATCTTCTTCCT
>CM052809.1:21962297-22039196 GCA_028533885.1 Nasua narica | reverse complement strand
CATCAAGAGAAACGAAATCTTACCATTTGCAACGACGTGGATGGAACTAGAGGGTATTATGCTAAGCGAAATAAGTCAGAGAAAGACAATTATCACATGATCACTCTGATATGAAGAATTTGAGAGGCAGGGCAGGGGGTTATGGGGGCGTTGGGGAAGCGAAATGAAACAAGATGGGATGGGGAAGGAGACAAACCATAAGAGACTCCTAAACTCACGAAACAAACTAAGGGTTGCTGGGAGGTGGGGGGGGGCGGATAGGGATATGGACATTGGGGAGGGTATGTGCTATGGCAAATGCTGTGAAATGTGTAAGCCTGATGATTCACAGACCTGTACCCTGGGGTAAATAATACATTATATGTCAATAAAAAAATTAAAAAAAAATAGTGCCCCTCCCAAAGATATATGACATCTTAACCCCCAGAACCTGTGAGTGTGACTTTTTTTGAAAAAAGCGTTTTTAGAGATAAATTAAGGGTCTCAAGATGATTATCTGTTCATATAACAGATTATCTAGATAACAGATTATCTAGATAATCTGTTGGGTGCTAAATCCAATGAAGGCGTCCTTATAAGAGACAGAAGAGGAGAAGACAGACAGAAGGAGAAGGCCATGTGAAGGCAGAGCCAGAGATGGGAGCATTGCAGCCAAGCTAGTTAAGGAATGCCTAGAGCCAATAGAGCCTGGAAGAAGCAAGGAAGGATTCTCCCCTGGCGACTTTGGAGGGAGTATAGCTTGCTGAGGACTTCAATTTAGACTTCTACCTCCCGTATTGTGAGAGAATAAATTTCTCTTGTTTAAGCTACCCCGTATGTGGTCATTTTTATGGTAGCCCTAGGAAACAAATACACATGTTTATGTCACCTTTATTTTTCTAATCATGAGTTGGTGGACATCAGAATTGTTCATATTTTTTGGCTATTATAAATAGTGCTGTTACAAACATTCACATACAAGTTTTTGTTTAAACACCTATTTTCAGGGGCGCCTGGCTGGCTCAGTCGTTTAAGGATCAATTTTATGCTCAGGTTAGGATCCCAGGGTTCTGGGATCGAGCTCTGCATCAGGGAGCAGAGCTCCTCTCCTGCCTTTCTCTCTCTCTCTCTCTCTCAAATAAATAAATATAAATAATATCTAAAGACAAAACAGAACAGAACAATGAAAAACACCTGTTTTCACTTATTTGATTATATACCAAGAAGTAGAATTACCAAGTCATATAATGATTTTATGTTTGACTTATTGAGGAACATCAAAGTATTTTTTACAGTTGCTGCTCATTTTACTTCTGATTCCTCCACATCTCACCAACATTTGTTATTTTCTTTTTTCAACAAAATTAAAGCCTTCCTAGTGGCTGTGAAGTTATATTTCATTGTAGTTCTGATTTGTGTTTCAGTAATTATTAATGATGTTGAGATGTTGAGCATCTTGTCATTTGTTTATTGTCTGTTGGTATATCTTATTTACAGAATTGTGTGTTCCGGTCCTTTGCCTAATTTTTAATTGGGTTGTTTGTCTTTTGTTATTTTGGGTATTTGTTTTTTGTTATCATTTAAGAGTTACTTATATATTCTGGGTACTAGACACAGTATTTGCTTTGCTTTCTCCCATTCTGTGGATTGTCTTTTTCTTTCTTGATGGTGTCCTTTGAAGCATAAGAGTTTTTAAATTTTAATGAAGTCCAGTTTATCTGATTTTTTTCTTTGGTCGTTAGTGCATTAGGTATCATATTTCAGAAGCCATTGCTAAATCTTAAGTCATGAAGTCTTACCTACTTTCTTTCTAAGAGTTTTATGGTTTTTAGCTCTTATATTTGGTCTTTGATTCATTTTGAGTTAATTTTGTAAGGTAAAGGTTCATCTTTATTTGTTTGCATGTGGGTAGCTAGTCATCTTAGCACCACTTATTGAAGAGATTATCCTTTCTATATTGAATGGTCTTGACATTCTTGTAAAAAAAAATCAGTTAACCACAGATGTATAGATTCATTTTTGGGCTCTCAGTTATATTTTGTTGATCTATATGTCTGTCCATATGCCAGTACTACACTACTTTAATAACTGTAGCTTTATAGTAAGTTTTAAAATTGATAAATGTGAGTCCTCCAATTCTTTGAATATTGTTTTGGCTATTTGTGTTTCCTTGCAGTACCATATGAATTTTAGAATTAGCTGTTCTGTTGATAGAAAACAAGCCATTAGGATTTTGATTGGGATTGCACTCGATCTGTTGCTACCTTTGGGGAGTATTGCTATCTTTTTTTTTTTTAAGATTTTATTTATTTGTTTGACAGGGAGAGACACAGTGAGAGAGGGAACACAAGCAGGGGGAGTGAGAGCGGGAGAAGCAGGCTTCCCGCTGAGTAGGGAGCCTGATTTGGGGTTCGATCCCAGGACCCTGGGATCATGACCTGAGCTGAAGGCAACCCCTTAATGACTAAGCCACCCAACCACCCCAGAGTATTGTTATCTTAACAAGAGTCTCTTTTTTTTAATGATTTTATTTATTTATTTGACATAGAGAAGAGAGAGATCACAAGTAGGCAGAGTGGCAGGCAGAGAGAGAGGAGGAAGCAGGCTCCCCGCTGAACAGAGAGCCTGGTGTGGGGCTCAATCCCAGGACCCTGAGATCATGACCTGAGCCGAGGGCAGAGGCTTTAATCTACTGAGCCACCCAGGAACCCCAACAAGAGTGTCTTATAGTCTATGAACATCAGGTATCTTTCACCTTGCTTAGGTTTTTAATTTCTTCTTTTTTTTTTAGTTTATTTTGTTTAGTAAACTCTACACCAGTTGTGGAGCCCAAACTCATGACCCCAAGCTCGAGTCACACGCTTTTCTGATTGACCCAGCCAGGCACCCAATTATTTAATTTCTTTGAGCAATGTTTTATAGGTTTTAGTGTATAAGTCTTGCACCTCATTGACTAAACTTATATCTCAGTATTTTATTCTCCTGATGCTACTTTAAATGAAATTGTTTTCTTAATTTCCTTTTCAGGTTTTCACTGCTAGTGCTTAGAAATACAACTAATTTGTGTGTGTGCTTAGATTTTGATTGGAATTATATTGAATCTATAATTTAATTGAGAGAGAACTAACATCTTAACAATATTGAGACTTAAATTCAATGAACACCGTCTCCATTATTTAAGTCTTATTTGATTGGTGTTACCAGATTTTTGTTGTTGTAGTTTTTGGCATATAGAACCTTCACATGTGTTGTTGAATTTATGCCTCAATACTCAAAAATATTTTTTTCTGCTGTTATAAGTGGTACTTTTTTAAATTTAAGTTTTACTTGTTCATTAGTAATACATAGAAATACAATTGATTTTTTTATTTTGACTTTTTGTCCTGTGACCTAGCTTAACTATTAGTTCATTAGTTCATCCTAGTAGCTTTGTTATAAATTCTTCAGAATTTTACGTGTGGACTAGCACATCTGCAAATAGAGACAATTTTATTTGTTTTTTGTTTCCAATCTATAGGTCTTTTATTTAATTTTCTTACACTACTGCACAGGCTAGGACCTACAATATGATGGTGAATAGAAAGGATGAGGGCAAAATCTTTGTCTCATTTTCAGTCCCAAGGAGAAACATTCAGTTTTTCACCATTAAGTATGATATAAGTTAAAGCTTTTATGCAGATCACTTTTCTCAGATTATGAATATTCCTTTTTCTTTCTAGTTTTCTTTATTTATTGTGAATGGAAGTTGAATTTTGTCAAATGCTCTTTTTCAAAATACTGTTACAGTCAATTAAATGGGATTTTTCTTTAGTCTATTGATGTTATGAATTACATTAATTAAGTTTTAAATATTAAACTCACCTTTCATTCTTGGGATAAACCCCACTTAGTCATGATGTTATCCATTTGATATATTGATGGATTTGATTTCCTAATATTTTGTTATAGATTTTTATATTCGTGTTCATGGAAAATGTTGGTTTATAGTTTTTTCTCATGTGATTTTTTTAATTGTGTTATTAGGGTAATGCTGACCTCATAAAATTTGTTGAAAAGTGTTTCTTTCTCTTCCATTTTGCAGAAGAATTTGTTTAGAATTGCTACTATTTCTTCCTTAAATGTTTGGTAGACTCCACGGTAAACCCATTTGTGCCCAGAATTTTCTTTGTTGGAATACACTTTGCTTAGTGTGGGATTATTCTGGTTAATTATTTCTTCTTCTCTCCCTTCACCTCTTTGGAAACCTAAGTCCATTGGATGTAAACAAGACATTGATGTATTTAGGGATATTCTGTGTTTCTTCTTAGAAGTTTTCATCAACTGCTCTAACAAGCTTTGTAAGTAGTGAGAAATTTCTGATTTTGAGACCTTTGGTCAAAGATAAATTAAGGTAGCAGGGCCCTGACCCATTGGTTCTGTGACTTTGGTGACTGAGAAGAACTAAACTCCTCTGACTATCATCTCTTATCCAATACTAGTGCCAGGGGTTAAACCATCCTTGCCTTCAAGTTTCTTCTCTCCAATATTAGCAGGCCCAACTCAGTCTTCCATTATTTTAAACAGCGTTGATACCACCTGTATAAAACTGTCTATGACATGCTTTTTGAGAAACCAAGACAGGGGAGAATATTTTGGTACAGGCTGAGACACACTCTTCCCAGTTAAGTTAAGGATCTTTTTTCATCCTAAAGCAGGTGTTGCTTTTAAGTGAAATTTTAAGTGATTCTCTGTTATACAGGAAAAAATGTTTAAAATCCTGTAGTTTAGAACAGTGAGAAAAGGGGCGCCTGGGTGGCTCATTTGGTTGAGTGACTGCCTTCGGCTCAGGTCATGATCCTTGAGTTCCAGGATCGAGTCTCACATCGGGCTCCCAGCTCCACGGGGAGTCTGCTTCTTCCTCTGACCTTCTCTCCTCTCATGCTTTCTTGCTTTCTCTGTCTCTCAAATAAATAAATAAATAAAATCTTTAAAAAAAAAAAAGAACAGTGAAAAAATGTCTTTTTGAGATTTAACTTATTTTTTACATTGCCATAAGAAAAAAGATTACATGCTGTTTACAGATTTAGTCCTTTGGCCAGGCAATTATTAAGAGAAGAATTATTTAATATAATGCTCTCTTAGTCCCTGTTTTTTAGGTTGTGCTTAATGTGCAGGCCCCTTTCAAGAAAAGAGTGGTTTATTTTGTTTTCAATAGTCTTTTTTTTAAGATTTTATTTATTTGACAGCGAGAAAGCACAGGCAAGGTGAATGGCAGAGGGAGAGGGAGAAACAGGCTCTCCTCTGAGCAGGGAGCCTGATGCAGGGCTTGATTCCAGGACCTTGGGATCATGACCTGACCTGAGGGCAGATGCTTCTGCCCTGGTGAGCAGAGCCACCCAGGTGCCCCTATTTAGTTCTTCTTGAATGAGCTTTTGGTGGTTTGTGTCTTCCAAGGAATTTTTCCATTTCCTTCAAGTTGAATTTATTAATGCTGCAGTGGTCTGAAATGATATCCCTTCTTTCATCCTTGATACAAGTAGTTTGTGTCCTTCATAAAGATATCATTCTGGCTAGAAATTTGTGTTTTATTGATCTTTTCCAGGAATTAACTTTTGGTTTCATGGATTTTCTCTATTGTTTCTCTGTTTCTAGTTCCATTGATTTCTACCCTTACCAATACTTTCCTTCTTTCTGCTTGCTTTGCATTTAATTTTCTTTTCTTCTTCTATACTCTTAGGGTAGAAGTTTAGGATAGTGAATGTAAATGTTTCTTTTATTCTAATATAAGCATTTAATGAAATACATTTCAGGTAAGCCCTGTTTTGACTGTATCATGCACATATTTTTTTTCATGCACATATTTTAATAAAAATTTTTATATTGGGATAATTTTAGATTTATAAAGCAATTGCAAAGATAGAACAGAGAGTTCCCTTATGTATTTCACCCAGTTTTCCGTAACACTAACAACTTTACACAACTATATTTTTCAAAACTAAGAGATTAATAGTGATACATTGCTATTACAATAAAATTAAGACTTTATTCACATTTCACCACCTTTTCTACTGATGTCTTTTTCTGTTTGAAGACCCAATCCAGGACACCACAGTACATTCAGTTATCATGTCTCCTTCATTTATTCTTTTCTTGTTTTCTATGCTAGTAATAATTTTAAAGAGTACTAGTCAGATATTTCCTAGAAGGGCCTTTAACTTGGGTTTGTCTGATGTTTTCTTATGATTAGACTAAAAGTATGGGTTTTGGAGAAGAATGTGCCCTTCTTGCATCATTCTAGATGCACATGATATCAACGTGACTTGTTACTGGTGATGGAAACTTTAATCACTTGGTCAAGGTCATCACATACATTTGATGTATCTTTTCATTTAGATACAATTCAAAATATTTTCTGATTTCCTTTATGACTTCCACTGTGACTCATGAGTTATTTAGAACCATGTTGCTTAATTGCCAAATGTTTGGGGATTTTCCAGATAATCTGTTTTTTACTTCTAATTTTATTCTGTTGTCAGAGAATATACTTTGCATGATTTTGGTTTTAAATTTGTTGAGGATTGTTTTGTGGCAAAGAATAGAGCATACCTGGTAAATGTTTCATGTGCACTTGAAAAGAAATGTGTATTTTGTTGTTGGGTTGAGCAGACTGTAAATGTCAAGTTGGTTGGTAATGTTTAAGTTTTCTATAACCTTACTTACTTTCTGTTTTTTTTTTATCTCTTACTAAAGAGGGTTGAAATCTATCTATAATTGTGGATCTTTGAATTCTACTCAGTTTTGTTATTTTTTGCTTCATATGTTTTGAAACTCTTTGTTAGGTGTGTACACAATTAAGATTGTTATGTTCTCTCTGTTAATTTACCCCTTTTTTATCATTTTTTATACCTGCTAATATTTCTTGTTCTGAAGTCTATTTTGTCTGATATTAATATGGCCATCCCACCTTTCTTTTGATTTATGTTTTTTTTTAAAGATTTTATTTATTTATTTGAGAGACAGAGAAAGTGAGAGAGAGCATGAGAGGAGAGAAGGCCAGAGGAAGAAGCAAACTCCCCGCGGAGCTGGGAGCCTGATGTGGGACTCGATCCCGGAACTCAAGGTTCATGACCTGACCTGAAGGCAGTTGCTCAACCAACTGAGCCACCCAGGCGCCCCGATTTGTGTTTTAATTGTATATAATTTTCCATCATTTTACTTTTAAATTTATAGACTTAATTTTTTTAGAGAAGTTTCAGGTTTAAAGAAAAATTGAGTAGAAAGTACAGAGTTTTGGGGCACCTGTCTGGTTCATTTGGAAGAGCACGGAACTCTTGATCTCAGTTCTCATGGAACTTTGAGCTTCATATGGTGTATAGAGATACTTAAATAAATAAGACTTTAAAAAAAAAAGTACAGAGTTTTCTCATTTCCCTTTTTTCCTTCCCCTATATAGTTTCTACTATTATTAACATCTTGCATTAATGTGATATATTTGTTATAGTTCATAAGCAGATATTGATTATATTAACTAATATCCATAGTTTACAAGAGAGTTTAGTTTTTGTCTTACACAATTATTTGGATTTTGACAAATACATGACATGTATCTACCTACGCTGTATCATACTGAATAGTTTCACAGTCCTAAAAATGCCTTGTACCTCACCTATCCATTCATTCATCCTCTCTCCTTGAACTCCTGGCAGCCACTGATCTTTTTACTATCTTCACAGTTTTGCCTTTTCCAGAATGTTATATAGTTGGAGTCATACATTATGTAGCCTTTTCAGATTGACCTCTTTCATATAGCAACATACATTTAAGATTCTTCCATGTCTTTTCATGGCTTGATAGATTATTTATATTGATGAAATAATATTATATGGTAGTACATTGGTTATTTATCATTCACCTACTGAAGGATATTTTGAGTGCTTCTAGGTTTTGGCAATTATGTAAAACTGCTATAAACATCTGTGTGAAGGTTTTTGTGTGGACGTAAGTTTTCAGCTCATTTGGGTAAATGCTTAGGAACCCAATTCTGAATCATATGATAAACTATGTAAGAAACTTTGTAAGGAACTGCTGAACTATCTTTCAGAGTGACTTCCCCTTTTCACTCCCACCAACAATGAATGTGAATTCCTTTGCTTCACATTCTCACTGTGCATTTGGTGTTGTTGGTGTTTTGGTTTCTCAGCATTCTAATAGATATATAGTAGTATCTCATTGTTTAAATTTGCAATTCCTTAATGGCATGTGATGTTGAGCATCTTTTGATATGGTTACTTTTCTCTTCTTTGATGAGATATCCAGATACATTGCCCATTTTTTCATTGGCTTCTTTTCTTTTTTTTGAGTTTTAAGAGTTCTTTGTACATTTTGGATAACAGTCTTTTATCAGATATGTATTTTGCAAAGGTTTTTTCCTAGTCTGTGGCTTGTCTTTAATTCTTTTGACATCATTTTACTTTTAATCTATCTTTACATTTAAAGTGGGTTTCTTTTATATAGCATATAATTGTCTTGATTTTTCACCCAATTTGATAATCTCTGTCATTTATTTTGTGTTTTAGACCATTTATATTTAATGTGATTATGATATAATTGGATTAAAAGCTATCATTTTTCTTTTTGATTCCTATTTATTCCATCTGTTCTTTTGTTCCTTTTTTCCTCTTTCTCTGCCTGCTTTTGGATTGATTATTTTTTATGATTCCATTTTATCTCATTATTGGCATTATTTGTACCTCTTTCAAACAAATTTTAGCCGTTGTCCTAGAGTTTATAATATAGTCTTTTATAAATCACAGTCATCTTTCCAGTAATATTATACTATTTCATGTATAGGTTAACAACTTTAGGGGATGCTGGGGTGGCTCAGTCAGTTAAGCGTCTACCTTTCGCTCAGGTCTTAATCCCAGGGTCCTGGGATTGAGCCCTGCATTGGTTCCCTGCTCACTGGAGAGCCTGTTTCTACCTCTCCCTCTGCCACTTCCCCTGCTTATGCTCTGTGTCAAATAAATAAACAAAATCTTAAAAAAAAAGAAGAAGAACCTTGTAATAATATCCTCAATTTCTGCCTCCTAATTTTGTGCTGTAGTTGTCATGAATTTTCTTTATCATATGCTATAATTCCATAATACTTTGCTACTGTTTTTGCTTTAGATAGTCAATTATCTTTTAGGTGATTAAAAATGTGAAAATATATTTTATATTTGTCTTCATTTATCCTTTCCTAGACACCTTTATTTCTTTATTTTTTTTAAAAAGATTTTATTTTTTTATTTGACAGAGAGAGATAAAGCACAAGCAGAGGGAGACTCCAGCAGGCAGAGGGAGAGGGAGAAGCAGGCTCTGCACTGAGCAGGGAGCCCGATGCAGAGCTCGATCCCAGGACCCTGGGATCATGACCTGAGCTGAAGGCAGACGCTTAAACATCTCAGCCACCCAGGCACCCCGACACCTTTATTTTTCTGTGTAGATCCAAGTTTCCGTTGAATAGTTCTGTGGGTAGTGAATTATCAGCTTTTATTTATCTGAAAAGATATTTCACACTTCTGGTTTCTACTCCATCATGTAAGGAAGGAGCTTAGAAGTTACTATTCCATCCTAGCAACAAGTAAAAAAGCTGAACAAACTAAAAAATCAACGAGTCATCTAGATCCATCTGAGAAGTGAGAACACAGAACAAACCTCTGTCCTGTAAATTGGAGACTATGGGTAGATAGAATCACAACGAACTGGAGCAGAAACCCACCTCCATTGGAATGAATACTGGGGTAGAAAAGCCCTAAATTGTGATTAACAAACTGCTAGAGGTTCAGGGTGGACAAGCTTAAATTAATAAATCAAAACTCCAGGGGGATCCCAGTTATTAGAAGGCTCTCATGCTTTTATGAGTTTTACCCCAGAAAATCTACCAGGTTCTCACAGTGAAAATCACAGAAAAATCTCATGCTTTCAACAGGGGTAGAGAAAAGAAACCATTTTGAATTATGCCCGTGCATTCTCTTCTTGACAAGGCCTGCCTCCAGGAGAAATTATTTTATTAGAACATAATCTGCTGGGGTTTTATCATAATCTAATCATCTTAAGGGAGGGAAATTACCCAGTTGTAGTTCACTCTTGCCTTCCATGTGGTGAAGGGAAATACCAACTTCAATCCCCTTTAGCCATCCTCTCTCCAGTAAAGGGGGGAAAATCTTGAGAAATAGTGATGAAGTTGACAGTCCATGGGTATAGGCTTATCAAAAGACTGAGGCCTAATCATGGGACCATAAAACACTTCTACTGTCTCCGCACCTTATCACTACTTACTAAGGCCTATTTACCACAGTTTGTTTTACTGAGTGCATCATGTCTTCCTTTCAACAAGAAACTACAAACCATACTAAAAGGAAAAAAACAAAAAAACCCACAGTTTGAAGAGACAAAGCAAACATCAGAACTAGACTAGATATTACAGGGATGCTGGGGTTATCAAACCATAAATTTAAAACAACAATGATTAATATACCAAAGACTCTAAATTCTTCTTTTTCTTCAACTCTCTTTCCTTCTTCTGGGACCCTAATTACACATATGGTATACCATTTAATATTGTCTCATAGCTCCTGGATACTCTGCTCTGGTGTTTGTTTGTTTGAGGGATTTTTTATGCATTTTTTTTCTCTTTGTGTTTCAGTTTGCATAATTTGTGTTGCCCGATCTCTATTCCTTGGCTGTGTTGAGTCTGCATTGAGCCTTTCAAAGGCATTCTTTGGCTCTCTTACTACATTTTTTTATTTCTAGAATTTCCATTTAATTCTTTTTTATAATTTCCATATTTCTACTGAAATTTCCCATCTGTTCATACCTGTTGTTCATTTTTTTCACTCAGACCTTTAACTTATCACAGATAAATTAAATTCCCTGTCAGATTATTCCAATATCTCAGTTTGCCCTGATTATGTTTCAGATAATTGCTTTGTCTCTTAACAGCACTTTATTTTCTTGTTTTTTTTTTTTTAATCTGTCTTGTGGTTTTTTGTTTTTTGTTTTTTTTTTTTTTAGTTCATTTGAGAGAGAGAGAGAGAGAGATCACGGGCAGGGGGGAGGATCAGAGGGAGAAACTGACTTCTGCTGAGCGGCAATCCTGACGTGAGGCTGATCCCAGGGTGCCAGGATCATGATCTGAGGTGAAGGCAGATGCCCAACTGACTGAGCCACCAAGGTGCCCCTGTCTTGTAGTTTTTATTGCTTAATTACTGCATGTGTATGCAATAATAATGTGTATGTAAAATTATAATGTACATATGGTATTTTTGTGAAAGTGTGCACAGTTCTTCTCCTAAGCTATTAATATGGGGCATTGAATGAGTTTAGTTTGTGAACCTGGGTTTGAGATCTTTTGTGTTCTTATGTTTGCTTTTAGTGTACCTTTAGCTTCAAAACATTTTGCTTAGAATAGAGGCTGAGTTTCCAGAGGATTTTTTAAAATTAATTTATTTGAGAGAAAGAGAGCACGCAAGCGAGGGGAGGGTCAGAGGGAGAAGAAGAAAGAGAGAAGCAAGAGAAGCAGACTCCCTGCTAAGCTGGAGCCTGACAGGGGAGGCGGGGGAGCAGGTCTCAGTCCCAGCACCCTGAGATCATGACCTGAGCTGAAGAGCCAGCCACTTAACTGAGTGACCCAGGTGCTGTGCTGTGCCTCTAACCTCCTGTTTTTTGTGGGGTTTTTTCCCCCCCTTTTTTTAAACAATCCTACTCTATCTGCAGTTTTGAGATTTCCCAGTACACTTGCATCTCAGAAGAATTTTTTTCAGTATACTCTTTCTCCTCCATGGCTGTAATCTTCTGTTGCTTGGTACTCATGCTTACTAGCCTAGTGGTGGGGACCATTGAGAATCCTATGTTGTTCTGGTCTAGCCTCAGTCTTAGACAGGCTGCACAGTCCATTGTTTTTGGCAAGGGTCAGGAAATCAGGGTCAGATCTTTAGAAGTATTGTACCACTGTGGGGGGGATACAGTACTGTCTCCTGACCAAGACCCACCATATATACAAGGAAGAGTTTGACTGGCAAGAGAGGCAGGTCAGGATCACTGAGAAAGCCAGAAGGCCAGTCTTCCTTGTGAGCATCCTTTGGAGCTCTTTGGAGATGAGCATGTGAGAGGTATGAATTTCCCTTGTGTCAGTGACTCCCAAGAATCCCATATTGTTATATCGCATGTGCTTTGCCTTTAGTAGTTTGTTTAAAATTTTTATGTGAGGGCGCCTGGGTGGCTCAGTTGGTTAGGCGACTGCCTTTGGCTCAGGTCATGATCCCAGAGTCCTGGGATCGAGTCCCACATCCGGCTCCCAGCTCCCTGGGGAGTCTGCTTCTCTCTCTGACCTTCTGCTCTCTCAATCTCTCTCTCTCAAATAAATAAACTAAATCTTTAAAAAAAAAATTTTTATGTGAATATTTCTTACTTGCTTCTATGATGTCCAGTGTTTCTTCCTTTCGTGCTCTGCCACAGGTGAACCTTTGCTATTGTTTCATTTCTCATTGGTGGCACCTGTCTTTTTTAGACTTAAAGCTTTTTGATTATCCTTTGATCTCAAATCTCTAATGGGTTCAGGAAACGTTATAGTTTTGTAGTTGATCCAGCTATTGTTGTTGTTGTCATCACTGTTGTTAGGATATGAGCAATACTATTCCCAGATTTCTACATCCTGGAATTCTTCTTCATGTTTTAAGGAATTTTTTTTCATAATCTATCTCATATGGATTTAATATGTAACATGATGGTTGATATTTCCCTTTCTTTGCAGTTTTTATTTACTTTTTGGCTTAGATTTATTTAGATAATGACTTTTTAAAAAATTTCAAGGTGGTTGAGATTTTTATTTAATCTTTTGATCTTTATTTCTATTGTCTTAATAACATTGTAGTTGAAGAATATGGGCAATTAAATTTTCACTTTGAGAAATATGGTAAATTTGTTCTTATAACTTTTTGACCAGAATGTACATTCAATATTTTTGGGATATAGTGTTTAATATCTCTGTTAAGCCAAGTTTATTAATTATTAGTAAATGGTTTCTGTATTCTTACTTGTCTACTTAATGTATTAAAGATTGAAATAAGTATTTTAAAGATAACCATTATAATGGTTTTATCTTTTTTTTCTTGAATTCCTTCTCTTTCTTCCTGGTTGTTTTACTTATTTTGTGAGCTGTTATTCATCCCAGAAATGTTTATTAATGTCTTTATTTGGAATATCATAACAAAATAACCCTTTAATATTATTTAGTCTTTTTTTCCTATTGTTACTTCTGATTTTTTTCTTTTTTCATGTATCTTTGCCCATCTATTATTTTTAATCCATCTGCTGTGTTCATATCCACTGCAGAAACTCAGGTCCAAGTTTACTGTCATCCTTTTCCTAGACTAATAATATAGGATCCTAATTGGTCTCCTTATTTCTGCTTTTACCTTACTAAATCCATAAAACACTCTGCTGCCAAAGTGATCATTTTCCAGCAGAAAACTCTCCCATGGCTTCCCTCATATTTATACTTCTTACCATGCCTATATTACACAATCTATTCCCTAGCCTACCTCTCCAGATTCCTCTCATACCACTATCCACTTTGCTCACTGTACTCTCGTTATTCTGGCCTTATTTCTTACCTTAACCATGTCACTTTTACTTGGGGACTCTTCCACTAGGCATTCTACCCAGAAGACTTCTCAAAACTAATGCCTTCTTTTCTTTTATTTATTTTTAAACTATTATTTATTTATTTATATTTTTAAAATTTTATTTTTTCAGTGTTCCAAGATTGATTGATTATGCACCACACCCAGAGCTCCATGCAATACGTGCCCTCCAGTGCCTTCTTTTCATTTAGGATTAGGTGTATTTGTCAGAGAATTTTTTTCTGACCACCCAACAGTAGCCATTCTGTCACTCTTAGTCACTCTGTTCTGTTGTTTTATTTTTTCTTTAAGGCATTTACTAACAACTGAGTTAGTCAGTCTTGATTATTTATTTGTGCCCTCAGTGAGAGCTGATGCCGTGTATGATTTGTTGGCGGCTGTCTCCCTGGCTTCTTTGACCCTGCATGTGTCAGCGCAGTTCTCTTCAGCTATTGCTTTGATCGTTAGGTCTTCATCTAATCAGTTTTCTCTTTCTAAAACTTCTTTTGTATTTACTTTCCCTTGTCTGGAGTTTCTTGGTGAATCTTTTTATTTTCTTCTTTTTCTGTTTTTCCTTCAGTATTTCAGAATTTCTTTGAAGTTTGTCACTAATTCCCTAGTTCTGTGTTCAGTAGTATATAATGTTTTGTTAACTGCTTCTACTGGGATTTAATATGTGTAGTTCTGCAATCACATTTTTTTCTCTCCATACATTGTTGGTTTTTTTTCCTGATCATATTGTTCCTCTTGACAAAGTGTGCTTTGAGATTATGTTGGAAAAAATATTCCTCAGATTGGGGCACTTTTTTTAACTGCTAAATTTGTTTGTCTCACATTTTAATTTATTTGTTTGCTTTTCATTACATGGAGAGGCCTAAGTTTGCTTAGGACCAGGAGTTGAAGTGGATTTTTACCATAGATTGTATCTAATCTCCTCGAATGCTTTCATATGTCTGAGATATTCAAGAGCAGTATGGGGAGTGAGGTTGTGATAAAGGGAAGAGTCAGGTCTGATACAGCGAATAATCACTTTCATCAAAAGAAAACTCTTCCAGCCTTGGAGAGTCGGTGGAATTAGGGACTCTTCCAGCTATGTCTGAAGATGTGGTAAATGTACTAATAAACTAGAGCGACCTGTTGGTTATCTATATCAACTCTGGCTGGAACACATAGCATGGTTCCTGGCACAGAATTAGTCCTCAGAATATGTTCGTTGAAGTGAACCAAAGCACACGGCATGACTGCTGAATTCCTCACTCTGTGCTGGTGCTGTGGGAAATAGATAATAAAGACACATCTCATTCCTGCAGTGGGCTCCATCTAGTAGGGATATTAGCCATTTGAAGAGTTAAATGATAAAGCAAGACATTTCTGAAGAAATCTAGATGTGCTAAAAGAAGGAAGAACTCCCTCCGAATAGGTTGGTTGGGGAATTCTTCCAGAAGGGGACAATATTAGCTGGGTCTTAAAGAAGTGGTTGGAAAAAGGAAGGATGTGGTTAGAGTGGACCAGGTGGTGGGAGTAGCTGATATAAAGATGATGTAGAGGCCCAAATCAGCATATGTATGTGGGAGAAGTGAAAGGTTCAGTTTCTCTGGGACGAAAGAGGTCTGTGGTGTATAGAGTAGGTAGGCCCTGGTCCAGTGAGCTTGGGCTTGAGTGCTAAGTGTAGGATGTTAGCCTCTACTTTGTGGCTGCAGGAAGGTACTGGAAGCCTTTGAGCCAGGAAGAAAGAACTATGGTTAGAACTATTTGAGGAAGCTCCTTCAGCATATTTCCATTGGTGAGAGATTGATAGGATATAAGATACTTCTTTTTGTGCTTTTCTTTCTTCTCATCTGCCTCGTCTCTGTTTTTTCCTTTGCCCCAACCATGATTAGTTTTCTGAGGTGTCCCTGGAGTGGCTTGTGATTATTACCACCCCCAAAGCAGAAACAAGGCCAACAGTACACATTTTACCTTCTACTGGCTACTGCAATTTGGGCCCTGGCTAGTATACCGGATATAACAGAGCTTTTAGAATTTTCCAAAGGGGAGTTGTGCATCCTCAACTCTGACTTGGGGGCCTACAAGATAGATGTCATATTTTTATCAGATAGCTTATGAGAATTGGCCTTCAAAATAGAAATAGCACATGGCAAGAAGATTATATTGTCACTCCATGCCTTGGGGTTGGATAGAAAGGAACGGTATCGGACTCACTGATTGAGCTCCTAATATTTTTTGCCTCGTTAAAGCACCACCTTGCCTGAAGGGCCCAAGAGATCTTCATATAGCTGAAAATTTAGAAAGTTGAGGCCTCCCTCAACCCATCACCCTGCCTTCTGAGTCACTGCCTATGGAAGATAGGGAAGTCTAGCCCCCACCACTGTCCAACCTTGTGTTTCCTTTGGCCAGTCCCCACAGTGGGGCATCTCACTAATGAAAATGGAGACGAAGGTATCACCCATATATCATCAGGATTACACTCTTCTTCCATTCTGAATTTATTATACCTATTCCACATCACTCTATTTCACTAATACACCCCCTTTCCTCACATCTATGAGGTTTTGTGTGTGCAGCAGATCCTTGAGAAGATCTGAGGTGCCAGAGGTGTTTTATGCTGCTACAGTGCTTGCTCTTGGCCTCCTCTGTCATATGTTTCTCAAGTATTTGGTACTGTTTTCTGTGATCAACCTCCATCATGCTTATTCTCCTACCCTTTGGCAAACTGCCCAAATGGGATAAACTTAACCGTATACGGCTATTTAATTAAATGTGACTAATTAATTAAAATGAAATAAAATGAAAATTCCTCAGTTGCCTTAACCATATTTCAAGCACTCAATAACTACATGTGACTAATGGCTCCAATATTGGACAGTTTAGGTATATCACACTCCCATCATCATCGACTTTTGGGACTGCTGGTCTAGAATTACACTGCCACATTCCAGCAGTGCTGTGCACATGGATGTCAGTTCTCCAGGACTAGTTCAAGTACTTCAGTACCCCTGCGGGAAAGTCGATATACCTCTTCATTAATCCAGTTGTCCATCTGGTAACTATTAGATTAGACAAACACCCATACACGTGCGCGCACACACACAGAGTTACCCATTAGAATATTCTTATAGACTGGATATTATAAACCTACAAGGGAGAAGAGAAGCGTTTTTGAAATTGCTCTGTAATTACCCACAATAAAATTAATACCTCATGCTGTTATACAAAGAGGTACTCCTCCTTTCAAGTTATACCCTTTGAGCCTTTCAGAAATAGGAAAATAAATCCATTTCTGAACTATTCTCCTTAAATGGCTGGCCATTCAACTCTAAAAGGATGCCATAGAAGCTTTTCTTATCTATTCATTTTCAGAACCTAATGAAGCGCTCATCTTCTCCCCCATCTGTGCTGAGGCTCTGGAGGTAGAGGCAGCAAGCCTTAGCATTGGGATGACCTTACATTGCTGTAGGCTTTGTCATTTCACACCTTAACCTCAAAGGAAGTCCTTCTTGTTCTTGGGATGGAGTGCTTTAGTTCCCACAGCTCTTCTCTGAAGTCATTGTAGAGTGGGTGGAGGGACGTAAGGGCGATGCTTCGGTCTGAACTTTTTAGGTAACCTTAGGAATGGATCTATTAAAACCAGAGGGTTTTTTCCTTTACCACACCACCCCCAGGATTCCATTTCCTGTAGAGGTATTATCAGCACCTCTAGCCATCTTGGCCCAAGCCTTTGGATCATGCCTTGGGACAGCTCCGCCCTTTGCCTTGAGCTCAGTTTGTACTTCTCCAGTGGAAACAATGACTTTCTGTCCTGGTGGGCAGCCTCTTTCCTCTCTCACTTGGTTAACTGAAGTGGGAATTAGGATTACTAGCCTTCTGGGTAAAAGACATTTTTTTGCTTCGTGTTGGTAAAAGGTAGGTAATGGCTTCATCTGCCACTAATACTCATGGATAGTAAAAGAGCCTTTCCTCTTGATGCAGACTCCTGCCTCTGCTCTGGACCCTTTCCAGCTCTGATTCTGTTTTGATATCTACTCACCTCTTTTTCTGACCCTGATGCTATCCTGGGCCGTTCTTCTGCCTTTCTTCCAACCACTGTGCTAGAGTCAAAATGAGCTGAGAGGGGCAGTTTTTCAAAGTCTAGGCAGAGTGCCTCAAAGGTAGGAGTACTTCTGAGAGACAAAGTGAAGACATGGGAAGAGCTACACAGACTGAATACTGGTACCTTCCATAGCCCTCCTATTCCATCCTTCCTGTCTGTGAACTTCTTTGAACAGAGGAGCTCTTATCATCTGGCCCCCTGGCTATCCAGTACCTTGGGCCTGCCCTCTGTACCCTGTTTGTGGGCACTCAGCTGTGCTGAGGAAGAGAGCTGGCTCACACCCCCACGCTCAGGAGTCAGGGAGAGTCATAAGCATGACAGTTGAAGCCTAGGCAGAGACATCTGGAATCAGGTCACCCTTGGTCCACAGGACCCCCAGCAGAGGGAGCAGGCTCCAAACTTTCATGTTTCCTTGGCCAACTTCTACTAATCATTTTATAAAAAGCCACTTTGTTTCTAATTAACCAAATTTTGCATGAGTACACTATCTTCTTGTAACATCTTCTCTTCCTATAAAAAAAAAGAAAGTTTTTTAGCTTTATGATTCTATAATCATAAAACAAAATTGCTTCACATGATCCCATTCCATCTCAGTTCCCACAAATAACTGCGGTTTCCAGCAAGGTATATATCCTCCCAGGTTTTTTTCTATACATTTCTTTACTGATCCTGTATATCTATAGAAAATAGGATTGTGGGCGCCTGGGTGGCTCAGTTGGTTGTGCGACTGCCTTCGGCTCGGGTCGTGATCCTGGAGTCCCAGGATCGAGTCCCATATCGGACTCCCGGCTCTGCGGGAAGTCTGCTTCTCCCTCTGACCTTCTCCCCTCTCATTCTCAGTCTCTCTCTCTCTAATAAATAAATAAAATCTTTTAAAAAAAAAAAAGAAAATAGGATTGTTCTGTGGTTTCCTTCCCTCCCTTCCTCCCTTTCTCCCTCCCTCCCTCCCATCCTTCTTTTTTCTTTTCTTTTTTCTTTTCTTTTCTTTTCTCTTTCTTCTTTTCTTTTCTTTTCTTTCTTTCTCTCTCTTTCCTTCCTTCCTTCCTTCCTTCTTTCCTTCCTTCCCTCCCTCCTTCCTCCTTCCTTCCTTCCTTCCTTCCTTCCTTCCTTCCTTCCTTCCTTCCTTCCTTTCTTTTCTCATAAATGCCATACTATACCTGTCACCCTACAATTGTCAGTCAGTGACATCTCTTAGAGATCTCTCCATGTTGATTCAAAGAGATCATGTGCATTTGGAATTGCTGCAGAATGTTTTCTGGCATGAACACGTCTCAGTTTATTCATCCATCTCTGCTTGATGGACATTTTACGTGTCTTCCAGATTTCTCCTCAACAAATAGGCTGCAGTGTGTATTCTTGCATATGCTTCATTAAACACGTGAGCAAGCATCTTTCTTGCTTAGACACACCATAAGAAACCACAGACTCATATGGTATGTATATTTATTTTTAGCAGAGTCTGTCAACTTGATCTCTAGACAAAAGTTGTACCCACCAACAGCTACTAACATTACATATCTACTAACAGCCTGTTGAAACCATTGTCTTGATATTATCAAATGTTGCATACGGAATTTCTGACTTTTGCATTTCTCAACTTCCTCCCAAGTGATGCTGAACATCTTTTTATTTATTTATTGGGCATTTTTCTTTATTCTATGTCAATTATATGTTCATATCCTTTTTCTATTAAGTAGTTGAGATATTATTTGCTAACTTTTTGATACTCTACATACACTGAATATTAATTTTTGTCTGTTAGAAGTATTACAAAATTTTTTCCTAGTGTCTCACTTACTGTTTATTACATCTTTTGATTATATCAAAGTATTTCATTTTGTTGGAGTAAAATGTTCAATTTGTAAAATAACCTGATTTTTTGTGTCTTAATTTAAAAGACTTCTGGGGTGCTTGGGTGGCTCAGTCATTAAGCTTCTGCCTTTGGCTCTGGTTATGATCCCAGGGTCCTGGGATCGAGCCCTGCATTGGGCTCCCTGCTCGGAGGGGAGCCTGCTTCTCCGTCTCCCACTCCCCCTGCTTGTGCTTGTGTTCCCTCTCTCGCTGTCTCTCTGTCAAATAAGTAAATAAAATCTTTAAAAAAATAAAAAATAAAAAGACTTCTCCCCCCAAGGTCATAAACACATTATCCTCTATTTTTCTAGTATGTTTATTCATTATATTTAGGACTTTAGTTTGTCTGAATTTATTTTTGTGAATGGTATAAGGTAGAATCTAGCTTTATTTTTTCCTCTGAAGTTATAACTGTGTGGAAGCTTTGTTGATTGTCTCCCCAGTATTAATTCTTCCCTCCTCCCTTGCTAACAGTATTCTGAATTTCCTAGATGGGTGGTTTGTGTGGAATTGCTCTTACCCGTACCTCTTAAAAGGGATGCTACTTGGCTTAAGCCAATCAGTGCATCCCACCCCCTGGCTACAGAGCATGAATGATTCAAATGGGTAGATGACCCTTTGGGGGCCAGTGATACATGAAATAATGTTTGCTGTGAATTTCTGAGAAAGAGACTTAATTTTTACTATTGGCTCAGTTGCCTCTGACAATCATCTTACTTCCACAAAGGAAACTAGTCTTAGGATGAGCCAGTGCAGTGAAAGGCAAGGAAGAAAGAGCAAAAGATAATCAAGTTCTTGCTGATATCATGGATTTATTGGATCTCTCCTGTTCTGAAATCCATTTTGCCTCTGGACATTTCTTGAAATGTACATGAGCCAAAGCATTTTATTTATTGTTTAAGCCAATTCAAGTTGAGTTTTCTTTTACTTAAAACTATTACTTAAAATCTTTTACTTAAGGGACACGTGGGTGGCTCAGTTGGTTAAGCATCTGCCTTCGGCTCAGGTTATGATCCTGGGATCCTAGGATAAAGCCCCTCTTGGCCTCCTTGCTCAGCAGGGAGCCTGTTCCTTCCTTCCCCTTGTGCTGTCTCTCACTCTCTCCTGCTGTCTCTCTCTCTCAAATAAATAAATCTTTTTTAAAAACTTAAATTAAATTTAAAAAGATCTTTTACTTAAAATTGGTGAGTATTCCTAACCAATGTAATAACATTTGTCTCAATACTGTTTATTGAAAGATTCATCTGTTTCACACTGCTTTGAAATCCCACTTGTGGTAGACTCAGGCTTGCTTAGTGAAAGACCCAGAGTAAACATGAACAGAAAACTTCGAGTCTCTACAGCTAGGTAAGGATAGATTGCCCCAAATACTAGCAACAAGAATTTTCAAAGCCTAGAGTAATAAACATATTAGATCTCTGCGATGTGGCTTACTGAAGGGCTGAGTTACCGCTTTATTTGTTAGTGTCAGCTGTTTTGATGCTGACATACATGGGATTGTAAAAGGCACCGAATACTCTTCTGGGCTCACCTCACCTGGAGGACATCTTATTTCTGCGCAGGCTGTCAAGACCAGTGAACTCGGGAGATGCCTTTGTGAGAAAGCCAGAAAGGCAAGCCACCCCCCCCACATCATTATCTTCTAAATATCCTTTGTACTCAAATTATTAACTAGTTCAAGAGTAAGCCCGAACAGAAGCAACCTTGAAGAGAGTGTAAGTCAGCACTATTCCCCATCTCTGAGTCTCAGGGATTTTATCTTTCCTCATAAATCCCATGAATATGTGGGTATGTTTCTGGACTCTTTCTTCTGTCTCATTGACTTATTGATGTACCCTAACACACTGTTTTAATTCCTATTGTTTTATTAACATATTTGATATTATGGAGGACAAATTCTCCACTGTAGTTCTTCAAAATGATCTTAAATATTCCTCCATCTGAATTTTAGAATCAATCTGTCAGGATCCATGAGTCGTTCTGTAGGAATTTTGATTTCGATAGAATTGGGATAAAATTTACAATTGGAGGAAAATTGACTTTTGTGGTATTTGGGAAAGCTGCTGATTTTTGTTTGCTGATCTTATATCTGGCCATATCATTCAACTCCTGGATTTTCTTTTTTTTTTTTTTTTAAGATTTTATTTATTTATTTATTAGGAGAGAGAGAGAGTGAGAGAGAGCATGAGAAGGGAGAAGGTCAGAGTGAGAAGCAGACTCCCCATGGAGCTGGGAGCCCGATGTGGGACTCGATCCCGGGACTCCAGGACCATGACCTGAGCTGAAGGCAGTCGCTCAACCAACTGTGCCACCCAGGGGCCCTCAACTCCTGGATTTTCTGTGTAGAAGCTCACATCATAAAGAGGTAATAGAGTACAGTGATTAAGAACACAGTGTCAAGTCAGACTACCCGGGGGGGCAATCTGGCTCTGCCATTTTCTAGCCAAGTACCTCAACATCACTGTTATTTAGTTTCCTCATCTGTAAAAATGGGTTTGATACTAATACCTTCTCATAAAATGGTTGTTAGGATTAAATGAGTTAAAAAAACGCAAAGCATTTAATATAAAGTGAGCAGTAATAACTATCATCATCATTTATTTAAAAATAACAAGTTTTTAAAAAAAATCCTCATATCTATATTTTCTTAATGCTCTGGGTAGGACGTCAGTACAGTATGGAGTAGTAGCATGGGTAACTGTGCTGGTGTTGCTGTCTTATTACTGCTTTAACGGGATTCCTTCTCATGTTTTTCTATTGAAGCACTGGGTATACACGACTCTTGAATCATTGAACAGTCCATCAAAAACTAATGATGTACTATATGGTGGCGAGCTGAACATAATTTAAAAAGGGGGGGAAATGTATTTGCTATAGCTTTCTAGTATAATTCTTGATCTTATTAGGGGTGCTTCCTGGTAGTGCTAGTATAAAGTGTTGGCTGAAACAATGAGTGAGGCACTAGGCTAATCGTGCTCACAGCCCATGAGGCATAAAGTAGCCAGGGCCACCAGAGAAGTCGAGACAGGGCTGCAGGTGATCGAGGTAGGCCCATTACCCACTCTCTTCTCTGGATGAGTCTCAGTCTTAAAAGGGGCATCTTAGAGATGTGCTTGGTATGGACATAAGGTAGTCTCTGCGCCTGGCTTGTGTGTGTGTGTGTGTGTGTGTGTGTGTGTGTGTGTGTGTGTGTGTGTAGGGATATATTTGTGTGTGCATAAGTGAGTGCGTGTGCATATACGAGCATGTGTGCTCACTCTAGTTCAGGTCCCTGCAGCAGCAGGCTTATGGGGTCCTTCTTAGCAGGGGGAGAAGGACTCCCGACTGCTGTGTGTTTGGGATTGTCATATTTTTCTGTAGCAGCACCCCTGTGTCATTTGCCTCCACCCCCTAGAGGCCGGCAGGGCGATGACTGAAGCATCAGACCTGTGGTTTCCGTAACAGGAAGTGATTTAGATGCTGAAAGCTAATTTTAGATGAGTTGATATGGGGTTTTCAAAGAATGTTTCAGGGGAGGTTTCAGGCTCAAGGTTCAGCCCCCTGCTTCTCTCATCTATGAAGGACTGACAGTATCCTACCGCTGTCATTGTCACTGTCTAGCTGGGTGAGCTCATGTCCAGCTGGGTAGGTCTCTCAGATCAAAAATCAGGGCTGGTTTTCCCTGGATTCCAGGCTGCCTGAGTCATTGTTTCTGGTCTCAAACTCTAGGCAGTTTCTTGTGATTCAGCATAGGCTGGCTCTAGGCCAGGCTGACACAGGGCCTCTTATCCCTAGTGAGGACAGTCTGCAGGCTCCAAGGGTCCCGTCAGAACAGGGCCATCCACCCCCACCCAGACTGAGACCTAGGTCAGAGGTAACTTGAGGCTTCTGGATGAAGAAAAGTGTCATCTTCGATAGCAGGCACTTTAATGGAGACTTCTCCAGGCAGTCCACCTCATAAACTTCTTAGAAGGAAGAGTACTCAGACCCAGTGTGGCCACACTAGAGATTACATCACTGCTTCAGCCCTGTAGATTAGGATTCCTTCTGGTAGCAGCAGACACACACACACAGGAATTAGCACAGAACTTTAAGAGAGTCCTGTCCTCCTAGAGCTGAAGCCCCACTGGTAGGCCCCCTTAGAGCTAAGTGGTTTCTGTCTGTCAAGACCTAAACACAGAAAATGGAAGATGGGTGGTCTCTGCTCATCTCCACAGAAGTCTACAAAGCCCATTTTTATCTGCTGTCCCTTCCTCTAGGACTTCCACAGCAATCTCTGTAGCAGAGAATGCCACCCCTATTCTTGGAGAGGAATAAGGTAAGAATCAGGTCTTACTCTGCTAAGGGAGCTTGCCCAGGGTTATACAGTATAGTGGCATTCAGAGCCAGGCTAGGTGCTAATTCCTGCACCATACTACAAATGGGGTGCCCAACGTACAGAGAAGGACCTCTATGTGTGTGACCCTAGTAGCAGTCACCCATGAGCCCCTGCCACAAGCCTAGGGTCTCTCAAAAGCTGGGGAAAATATAATTGAAGTCTCTGCCAGGGTTTAATCTACTCCTTGTCCTGCTATGGGGTGGATTATCAGAGTAGGTGTAGCCCGAGAGCTGAGGCTAGGCCTTTAGGTCTTAGTTGGTATATAAGAGGAGATACTACTGCCCTAGAGAGGCTATCGACAAATGTTTCCAGGGGCAAACCTGCAGGCTTTACTTTGGCCTCCATAGCCAATCAGTCCGCTGAAGAGGACCAAGTAGGGCAAGACAGGTGACCAACTCTAAGGCTGGTCTCAGATCCAGAGAGGAGGAGAGCATTCTCACAAAATTGCCAGTGATTGCAGACTAATAACATGGAGTTAGATGGTGTGAGGTAAGCCCCGATTGAGAGTTCCATTGAAGGTAGCTTTGACCTATTTTCAAGGCCTGTGGTGGCAGGAGGAATTTTTGGCCACATCATAAAGTGTTTTGCGGCCACCTCTGATAGACCCAGCTCAGGAAGTTGTAATTTTCCACTATTAGGTTGTTAGTCAGCAAAGCGATCCCTGCCCCCAGCTCCTGGCTCCTGCATTGCTGCAGGCTTGTCAGGCTTTGTCAAGGTGGGCCGGCCAGTGGGGAAGCCCTGCCTCCGTAGGTTAGGCCTCAGCAGCAGGCCAGAAGTTTGGGAGGCCCTGAGCATTGAAGCTGGGCCCTCTCTGTGTCTGACTTCTTTGTGGAACCTCATAGCCCCATTCCAAGATTCACATAACTATCTTGAGTGCTTTGTCTTCGCTGGAGATTGAGTTTGGACAAGGCAGGAAGCCTGTTTCTCCCTCTCCCACTCTCCCTGCTTGTGTTCTCTCTCTTATTGTGTCTCTCTGTCAAATAAATAAATAAAATCTTAAAAGAAAGGGAGAGAGAGAGAGAGAGATTCCTTAAGGTATCAATGAAGGGGTATAGGTAGAGAGTAGCTCCCAGAAAATCCACTCAAGGGAAGACCCCTGCACTCTGTGGTATCAGTAACTGTGAGGGCCTGGTCTTTCTGGGGGCATTTTCATTTTAAGAAAAGAGAAAAGTCTTAAGCTGAAGGAATCTACTAATAGAGGCATTTCATAAAGCCCTTTCAAGAAATGATGCAGGGCTCAGAGCCTCTTGCCCATTAGAAAGACGGGGTTGTGTGGTATTCATACCTGGATCCCCAGGCTTCACTCAGGAAGGCAGAATTAGATGCAATCCACAGTTCTGTGGGAGTTTTGCCTAGATGGCCCCTTCTCCCAAACTCCCAAACTCTTGGGTTGTCTTATCTCCTGGGATCACTTGAGTGTATCTGAGGAGCATTCCTGCTCCTGGCATGGGTGGAGCACTGCCAGGCTGAGGACTAAGAAGAGAGCTGCCCTCAGATCCCTGCTCCCAGAGCCACGGGGACAGTCATGCATCTCATTTGACAGCTGGTGGCATTTTCCTAAATGGAAAGGACAGGAGTGGAGTCCTCTACGGCCTCTAAGGGGAACCTGCCTCCCTGAGCCTGCAGCTGTCTCTGTCTTGGCCTCTGTGATCATCTCTCAATCAAGGCATGTATGTGGTAGATAAGAACACAGGGAAGGAGGAGTTTCTGCATTGGTGGCAGGCAGATGGGATGGGAATTGGGAAACTAGACTTTTTCCTGTTCTTAATTCTATCAGAAACAGTCTTAAGGTGACCATAATTGTTCGTTTCTTTGCTTGTTTGAAAGTAACCCTTCTTTTGCTGGAGGAGCCAGGGATTGACCCAATGTTCCAGATGTTTGGGAGCCTCCAAGGGTCCTTTTCAGGCCTGTGAAGTGACACCTCTCACCCCCACCCGCACCACCAGAGCCAGGCCCTTGATGCTGATGTGGGTCAGAGGATGGAGCTGAGAAATAAAACTCATTTCCAAGCTCTAGACTGTCTCCTCAGGGTAGGGAATCTGCGAGGAGATAGCTTGCTTCCCAGGGGGAAGTGGGAGTAGCTGATGAACCAGCGCTGCGTCCAGGGCAGGCTGAGAGGGAGGCCTGTGGCTCATAAACACTACTACAGTCAAGAAATTGGGAGAACAACTGGGTAGGAATGAGGCGACCACTCTGCCCTCAGAAAAACAGGAGTCTGAGTTCACAGGAAAGTGACTTTAAATAACACGGGTGGGCAAGCCCCAGACATTACTGTAATCTTTCACAAACATCCTTTTCATAGTGTTTCTCACACGTCCCCACCTTAATCAACAGTGCTGACCACAGTGAATGCTTTCAGGGTGACTCAAGGCCACTTTTCAGGCTGGCCACTGTGCCTTGAATCTAGGCAAGAATGCAGGTGCAGCCGGAGATGGGACCATCCCTGAGTGGGCAACAACCCCTAAACAGTCCGTTGTCATTAGGCAGAAGTCTCACAAGTCAGTTTGCTTCTAGGCAAAAGATGATAGTGGCTTGAACCACTGTGGGTGGGGGAGATGGTGAGAAATGTTGGATTCTGGATATATGTTGAAAGGGAGAGCCATCGGGATTTGCTCACGGAATAGATGTGGAATATGAGAGTGCAGTCAGTGATGATTCCAAGTGTTTTGCTCTGGGCAGCTGGGAAAAAGGGTATGACATGACCTGAGATAAAGAAAACCATGAATGGGGCCCCTGGGTGGCTCAGTTAAGCATCTGCCTTTGGCTCAGGTCATGATCCCAGGGTCTTGGGATTGAGCCCCGCATTGAGCTCCACATGGGGCTCCCTGCTCGGCGGGAACCCTGCTTCTCTCCTCTCTGCTTGTTGTGCTCTCTTGCTATCTCTGTCCCACGCGCTCTCTCTCTCAAATAAATAAAACCTTAAAAAAAGAGAAGGCCACAGATGGGGTGCATTTGAAGGGGAAGATCAGGGGGTTCACTTTTGGATGTGTGAAATGGATAATAATATCCACTTCCTGGACTGTAGTGAGGATTAAATAAGATAATATAAGAAAGCACTTAGCACTAGCACATAGCCACCTTTCAGTAAATGGCACTTTCTCTTTTCCACTGTCAGGCAGGTAGCTGAAGCCTGAGCAACTGGGGGTCCTCCCAGGCAATTTGACTAATTGTCTTTCTGCAGAAATAATGAGCCAATCAGATGCTAAGTCATTCTCCTCTCAGGTGGTTTTCTCACCCTTCAGAAAACTTTCACTGTTGCTAACAGGGTCTTTCACTTTGTCAAAGTTTTCTCAGCAATGTTGACACACCAATGTGATGATGAATTTCTGCATCAGTGGCACCTTGGAGCCCAGGCAGCCTGTCTGGGGGGCTCACCGTTTCCATGTCAGTCAATCTGCAGGTGGCAGGTGGGTAGGGGGCGGGCAAGACCTCACAACAGTGGGTAGAGATTAAGGGAAGGAGTTTCTCTGGAAGCTACACTTTTTATTTTCAAAAGATGTTTGACCTAATATTAGAGATTAGAACTTTCTCTTAGCTCTTTGAATCAAAATAAACTGTTGACTCTGAATAAGATTGCTAGCACGTGGCCCATTACAGTTGCTGAATGAACTAAACAGAGAAGATGGTAACATGAAAGAAATTGTTCACAAAGGATACACATGTGTGCTTGGTTCTCTGGATAGTGGGGAGAGAGGTGCACCAGGCATGCTAACCCGAGTGCCGTCTCTGGACAGGGGGGTGTGTTTTCACTTTACTTGTATAGGTTTTTGACAATAAACTTAAATCATTCTTAGGACCTCAGAGTAATTTCTAAGAAGTGTCTGGAACTTTCATCTACAGTTTGTGCAGCATTGCCGTGTGCTGGCTCTCTTGGGAGGTGTTTTTAGTGGTTATGTTGCTTCAGCTGAGGGCAGCCTGACCGTGCTCTCACCACAGTGGGACAGGCCGTGCAGGGGCAGCTGAGATGGCAGAAGCTTAGGAAAATGAATGACCTTCCCCAGAAGTGCCCACACTTTCCTCATCCCCTGAGGTTGGTCACTACCAAGACCCAGAACCATGCTCCCTCTTACGGGGAGCCTTTGCTTCAGGTAGAAATGTATAAACTATTCTGGGATTTTATTATGCATCTCTACACTGGTTTATGGTGTGAGGGCTCCATGTAGAAGTGGGCCCCCTTTGACAGCTTGAGGGGAACAAATCTGTGTCCAGTTCTTCTTGAGGGCTGCTTATAGGACTGGCATATATGAGAACAATGATCTCATTCTTATTCTGTTTAAATTCTGGAGATTATTCATGGGTACCTGCCAGTGTGGGCATGAGCAAGTGAATCCCAAATATACATGCTTCCCTGGCCTGAAAAATAATTCAAGAGCCAAGCTAAGTTTCCACATGGTCTCTCAAGAAGGCTATCACATTGTGCAAAAGCAGAGCATTTGAATACCTGCCCTAGTATTGTCCCAATCTGACATTTTTCTGGACCCATTCTTAGAGTCTTGAACAGCTAATTCTTGAAAACTAATACAATTCTCAGGGCACCTGGGTGGCTCAGTCGGTTAAGCAGCTGCCTTTGGCTCACGTCATAATTTCAAGGTCCTGGGATGGAGCCCCACATCGGGCTCTCTGCTCAGCAGGGAGTCTACTTCTCCCTCTCCCTCTGCCTGCTGCTCTGCCTACTTGTGCTCTCTCTCTCTGTCAAATAAATAAATAAATCTTTTTAAAAAAAGGAAGAAAAATAATACAATTCTCATACTCTCTGACCTTTGGGGTCCTACTGCATTGTGTCCAGCTGGCTGAGGGAATATCACTGGGTGGGGCACAGAAATCCATCCCCCTTCCCTCCTCAAGCCAGTGAGCTATGCTGATGGGAGTGGCTTCACTTTGGCCCCAATACTGAATGCCCCCATCAGGCTTCTGCCTCATCCCTGATATTGCCATTTGTGCTGCAACTGTCCTTGCCTCTCTTTCTAACCTGAACCTTTGTCGTGACATCCCAGCCCTCCTGCTTTGGTTCTTTTGGAATTAGATGCTGGTGGATAGGAGAGCTCTCCTTGATGGTGAGCAATGGTATGAGCATGTGGTGAGCAGCGCTGCTGACCACTGACTTTTCCTCTCCTGACAGCCGTCCTCTCCCAGCCTGTGTTGCTAACCTCTGTCTCACATTCCTCTCTGATCTCCTGTGGCCAGAAGCCCAGAACTGTTCCAGACAGGGAGGATGTCCTCTTGTGTGACCGATTACCAACATGCTTCAGCTTCATTGGGCATCACCTCTCGATGTCAGCCTGGGTCATGGCCAGGGGAAG
The DNA here is from genome assembly GCA_028533885.1 of Nasua narica. NCBI lineage: Eukaryota > Metazoa > Chordata > Mammalia > Carnivora > Procyonidae > Nasua > Nasua narica. The sequence goes on along the minus strand of CM052809.1, from coordinate 22,009,976 downwards.
GTGCTGAGTGGCGGTGGTTGATAGGCAGCAGCTGTGGCATCTACCCATCAAAGTTCTAGCAGTTCAAGATACTGGAGCTTCAGGCAGAAGGGTACTTGCTGTTTTCAAGTCCAGTTCCTCATATGACTGAGATCAGGGTGTCCTGAGAGTGAGCACACACCCTGGCAGTATCAGGTCCCAGGGCTCCCTCACCAGGTGTCCCACTCCCTTCTGGATACTTCTGGCTCTGTCCAAGGCCATTTGGCAGCAGTATCCAAAAGCCCCAGCTAGCTGAGGACCAGAGGGTGGAAGAGTCAAGGAAATTCTGGAAAATTCTTTTGTTCAGTGCTTTACTATCTATGTCCCCACTAGAATGTAAGTACCAAGATGGTGGAGGATGTGTCTTGTTTCTCACTTTCCCCAGTACCCCAGACAGTGCCTGATATACAATAATTAGGACCTCAGTAAAGTATTTATTTCTTGAATGAATCAATCCAACCATCCAGCTATACCTGCTTCAGAAGAGCTTGCACTCTAGTCACTCTGGGCTGTTAGTCACTCTGGGCTGTTTGACAGCCCAGAGTGACCTAGATGCTGAGTTGGGAGGAGAGCTCCTCCTGCTTACAGGTGACCAAGACACAAGCCTGCTATGACCCCAGGAGATGGGAAGAAGTCCCCTTAGCAGGGTTCCAGCCAGCCAGTAGGCCACATGTCTCTTTAAAAGCAACAGGAAGCCAAATGGTGAGATAAGCGTGACTGCTAGTGTGATAAAGATGGGGAGAAGGCCAGAAGGTAGAGAGGTGGGGCTGCTCCGTGGGGATGTCCAGGCCTCTGTGGCTGGCCAAGCAGCACCACATGCTTCCTGTGGGGAACAAGGAGAGGAGATTCCCTCCAGAGGCCCTGGATCTGGGGCTGCCCCAGCTCCCTCACCCTTGACCTCGCTGAGGTGGCTAAAACACAGGGCTGCTGTCCCTCACATCTGCCGTTCTTGGACACATAAGGGCCCACTCTAGGGAGTGTTGGACCCATATGCTCTCTGTCCTGGCTCCTCTGTGTTTTAGTTTCTCTGTTGGTAAGATGGCTCTACCACACTGCTGGTGGTGAAGAGTCTGGGATGTTAAGGAGGAAGGTCTCAGTGGGAACTACAGGCTGGAGCCTCAAGGAGGAGCGAGGCTATAGAAGGCTGTGATGTGCGGTATGAGAGGCAGTCCGGGGGAGGTGGATAGACTAGGTAAAGCTCAAGATGAGGGTCCTGAGGCAGGCATGGGACAAACCCTTAAAGGCCCCCACATCTGGCTGGCATGATAGTGCTGCATAACAAAGACCTGGCATCCCTCTCAGTATCTTATCCTCGCTGGTTCATGCTGAGCAGCAGGGAGGGTAATGTAAGAGCACCTGAAAAGAAGTCTCAGAGACTAGGGTTCAAGTCTCTGGTCATGTGACTCTGGACAAGTTATTTCTCTACTCAGAGCTTCAGTTACGCCATTCATGGAAGAGGGGTCATGGTCTCACATGATTGTGGTAAGCATTAAAGAAATGATGTAAGTCATTCCAGTGACACTATGGGCTTCGGCTCCCCAATCCTGCTAGGGTCATCTTCTGGGGTGGGGATGGTAGGGGAACTGTGGACTAAACGAAGGAAGCCAGAAAACCGCTGTCCTGACTCAGTGGCTTGCTCCACCCTGGCCTCTGGCCCAGATTCTAGAGGCCTTAGTCAAGGGGTAGGTGTCAGAGCTGGGGGTTTCCCTGTAGGTTCCATGGGGCAGAAGCTTTGTAGCTCTCTGGAAAGCCCTCAAAACAGTTGGATGTAGTCCTGCTTGAGAAGAGCTCAGAACAGATGGGTGGACTACTTGGACCTGCCCCCTGGGGAAACCCAGGCATGAGCTGGCATCTGGACCTTAGTACAGTTCCTGTCCATCCTCCAACAAGGCTCCAGAGAAAGCTTAAAGAGTGGCTAGGGTTGTCCGCAGGCCAAGGGCTGCTCTCACTTGAAAACCACCTGGCATCCAATCTGTCCAAAAGTCTTCTAGTACCTGAACTATCCAGGCCTCTTCTGCTCACATCATCTCCTATTCCCCATTATCCCTTCACTCCACCTGTCCCAAAGCCCCTGCTAAGAGATGCCACTTCATCCTACGGTGACTGGCTTTCTCTAGGCTCAAAGCTCTTTTCTGACCTGTTGGTCTTCCCTGCCTCCATGATGTCACCACTCCTGGCTCCCTCCCTCCTCTGGGACCAATCCTTACTGACTTCTTTTACAGATCCCTCCTCCTCTGCCCACCTCTTAGGTTTGCAGTTACCTTGGGACTTGGTTCTTTCTCCTCCTGGCTATACTAGATATCTCAGACTTGTGGTCCAAGGGACAAATCAGGACCTGCACCCTCCAACCTGGGTCCCTACCTTTTCTTAATATGCTACCCCAGAGATAGCACCTCAGAATCATGGTATTCCCCAGACATGCTCAGTATGCTCTTCTTTGGGGAGAAATTCCACCATTATGGAGCTATCCTGTGAAGTTAAAAAAACAATCAAAAATGATGATCCTGTCAAAAATTCCTTACCAAGTTTCCAGATGTGAACCAGTCTTAAGAGTTAGAGCTCATTGATTGAAGAAGCCAGATTCCCAGAAGGAAGGATCCCACAACAGTACAGCAAGCGTGCACAGTAATGTTCTCTAGCCTTTTCCCAAAGGGACCTGTGGTCATTTATTCAAGTAAGTATAGATACTGTGTAACTGTAGATGCTATAGATACCCAAAGGTTTCAGGGACTATTGAACACAGGATTTGAGTTGAAATTGTTATATGGAGATCTGAAGGAATATAAAGACCTTGTTATTAGAGTTAGGAGTGTATGTAGTTCAGATAATAAATAGATTCGTTGCCTGAATCCTGCTCTTTGTGGGCCTTCTGGATACACACACCCATCCAGTAATATAATCAGATAAACACACTTGATGATTAGCACAATCTCTTACCTTAGATCCTTGGCATATGAGGTAAGAGCTGTCATAGAGAAGAAAGCCAAGTGGAAGCCTCCAAAACTTCCTGTTCCAGCTAAAATAGTGTGTCAAAAATAATGTAACATTCCAGAGGTCATGGCAGAAATTGGTGTCACCATTGAAGACCTAAAGGGAATCCATCAGATCTTCATTTAAGTCACTAGTAAAACCCAGATAGCTCCTAGAAGATGGCAGTGGGCTACTAGCAGTTCAACAAGGGGTTGTTACAGTTAGAGCCACTGTACCCACCAGATGTGCTATTTTTACTATAGCAGATTAACATAGCCTTGGGCATTGAGTGAGTGTCCACTGCTCTTGATGACTTCATTCTTTTCCACCCCTTTCAAACAGTTTGCATTCACTTGGAGAAAAACACAGTATAAATTTCCAGGGATAGGTTATTTCTCCTTCCTTTCGTCATAATATAGTCCCAAGAGATGTGGACCATTTGGACATCCCACAGACCATCAAACTGGTCCACTCTGTCAGTGATGTTATGCCAATCAGACAAGGTGATCAAGAAGTGACTGACACTTTCGTGGCCATGACAACACACATGCATGCCAGAAGGTAGTTTCAAAGCTGGGCACAGCAGCAAATTTTTAGAGATCCAGCTGTCTGCAGCCTGTCAGGAAATTTCCTCCAATGTGTAAGACAAATTATACAGAAGAATGAAGCATGTTTGGTAGGCCTCTTGAAGTTATGGATGCAACCTACTGCACACCTGGGAATATTATTCTGACCCATATTCCTGACAGTAACACAGAAGCTTGCCATCTTTGAGTGGGCCCCTGGGCATAAGAGGGCTCGGCAGCAGCTTCAGATGATTGTACAAGTAGCTCTGCCCTTTGTGCTATATAAATGATCAGAACCTATGGTTTTTACAGATGTCAATAGTGGGGAAAAGATGTGTTTTCCCTGGGATTCTGGACCAACACTGTAACATCCACATGGGGGGATTATACACCTTTTGAGAAACAGTTCTTTATACTACTGAGCCATGGTGGAGCTGGAATGATCGTGCAGCTAGAGCTGCTTATGATGAGTTGGTTTCTCCCAGACTTACTAAGCCATAAGGTTGGGTGGGCCTAGCAATAACCCATCATAGGATAGAAGTCATACATCTAGAATCAAGTATGAGCAGGATTGGAGGGCACAAGTAAGCTCTACAAACAGGTAATCCAGAACCCCATGTCATCTACTTCTATGGGACAGAGGCCTCTCCCGCAGCTCACACCTACTGCTACATGAGTGACCCCCTAGAACCAGCTGATGGAGGAGATAAAATCCCAAACTCGGTTCACGAACAGGTTAGATCAGTATGTGGACCAAGCCAAAAATGGTTAGTGACCATACTATTAGCTCTACTCAAGGGTGACCTTGAGAGGCAATAGTGAGGACAAAACCCAGTGGGCTAGAGCTTCAGGTGGTACATCTGGCCACTGGCTTTGTGTAGAGAGGCAGTCTAAAATTAAAATATATATGTGCTCATGGGAAGTGGCAGATGGTTTGGCTGGTTGGTCAGGGACCTGGAAGGAGGAAGATCAGAACACCTGGGACAGGGAAGTTGAAGATAAAGGAATGTGATGGACAAATGTATGTGGTACAAAGTATGAAGAGTTTCATTTTGCATGGTAATGGTCTCCAGAAATCCTACCACAGTGGAAGAGGTATGATAATCAGGTAGATAGGGGTGCCTGGGTGGTGCACTTAGCTAAGCCTCCGACTCTTGGTTTTAGCTCAGGTCATGATGTCAGGGTTGTGAGATCAAGCCCTGCATAGACCTCCATGCTCAGCACTGAATCTGCTTGAGTGTCTCTCTCCCTCTGCCCCTCCTTCCCCAGACTGTACACACACGTGGTCTCTCTTTTTTTCTTTCCCACAAATAAAAAAATCTTTTAAAAAAATCAAGTAAATATTACTGACTCTCCAGTTGATACTATTCAGCTGCTATTGTTCTACCCCAGTGCGGCTCAATGGGGGGGACATGAATGGAATAGCCATGAGGGCAGGGATGGAGGCTCTGCATAAACCCAGTACCATGACCTCTTACTTACCATAGTTGATCTAGTTACTGCCATTGTCCTATATCTATCCTACCAGCAACAGAGACCAGCCTTGGGCTCCAAATAGAATATTGTGCCTCTTTGGGGGGATTTCTTTTGCTGAAAAAAATTGCTATGCCTAAAATCATGCCTCTGTCCAGAGACAGCCTGTATCCAATTACTGATGAACATCATGGAATAAAGACTAGACTTCCTCCTCCCCCCAGCTTAGGAAAACTTTGAGGGACCACCCTCGCTCTAGGATTCTCCTTTAGGTTAGCTGAAACTTATGTTGTGACTGCATTGAGTCCAGCTTCTACCCCTTCCCAGTCCTGCTTCCCTTCTCTTCCACAAGCAATCCCTGCATGCTAATCTCTGTCTCCGCGTCTGTCCCAGGGACCAGTCTGAGGCAGACAGCCCAGTCATGGTTTCAGCAAAAAGATCCCTTCCAGGTAGAAATGTCCACCCTTTCCCAGAGGTTTCTTGGACTCTATAGAGCTGAATATGTCCAAGTCAGCCTCAGTCTCCCTACCTATAAAAAAAGCTAATCACCGCATCCTCAGCTGACTTAGAGTCTCTCCCCTTGGCTAGGACCTTTGAGGATATCAGATCTCTGGACCCTACAGGTCATAGGCCTCTAGAGAAGAAGAGAAGAGCTGGCCAGTTAGAGCTAACCATTTTCTTTTATTTCTTTTTAAGATTTTTTATTTTTTATTTTTTTATTTGAGAGAGAGTGAGAGAGAGCATGAGAGGGGAGAAGGTGAGAGGGAGAAGCAGACTCCCCGTGGAGCTGAGAGCCTGATGTGGGACTCGATCCCAGGACTCCGGGATCATGACCTGAGCCGAAGGCTCAACCAACTGAGCCACCCAGGCACCCAGAGCTAAGCATTTTCTTAAACAGTGGGCCTGCATCCCCTACTTGATACTCTCCACTGTGGTCACAGAGTCTGGACTCAGAGTAGTCCCTAAGACCTTTTCTAGGACAAGCAGTTCCACCATGCTATGAGTAGGTGGCCCCAGGAGGAATATGGGGGATGATTTCCTTGCCCCCAGGGCTTGAAAGGGGAGGTAGGGACAAGAGAATGGATTTATTCTTGAGTCTAGCTCCAGGGACAGTGAGGGCCACAGCCTGCTTCCTTCCTGGGGACCATAGGATAGGACAGATTGGTAAAAGCCCCTCAAAGCCTTTGGTCACAGTGACAAGAGGAAATTCCAAGAGCTTCTAAGGGCCAAAGTCAGGACAGAACTACCACTACTACAGCAGCCAGGCACTAGCTGGGACTGTCACCACCGGGACTCTTAAGTCTTTGTGTCAATCTGTCACTGCCACTGTCACCATCTGGTCTCTCCATCTTTCCCTTCCAAGCTCTGGATGAGTCTTCCAGTGCCAGGGACTTTGTCAGTATCTGTCCATCTGTTACTTTCAGGAGCTCTGAGCTATGTCTGTCTCTTTGTCTGTCACTGTCATGGACCTGCTCTCTGTGTCTGGGACTCCTGGACCTTCGGATTGGCTGATTCTAAGGAAAGATGCTCCTTCTTACCATGGGGGCTCACAGTACCTAGGGGACCCAGGTCCATAGCCGCTCCTGGTGTTTTTGTTTAGTCGTGGGGCCCAAGTCTGTGTCTCTGTCCCTGAGATTCATAGGCACAGAGCCTTTGGTGTGACGATGGCCTGAGGCTCTTGCAGCTTTCATTGACTTCTACCTGAGTTCCAACACTGGATGGTGTGTGTTTCCAAGGGTTGAACTGGTGAGAGATGCCGTGTTAGGATCTGTCTGAGCCACAGCCCTTCTGTGAATCTGGGAGGGACCGAGAGCAGCTGCCCCATAGAGATCCTAATGGGATAAGGACCTGAGGGCTGTGGGGGTCAGCTTCCTGGGGTGTGGGAGGAGAGGGGAGACTCTGAGTTACCGTATAGTTTCTGACTAGAAGCGGTGGCTCTAGTAGCAGTTGTTAATTCCTGGCTTCCCTTCCCAGCCCATGGAATGACCCCACCCTCCTCCAGCCCTGCTGGCAGAAGAAGCCTGGCCAGGAGCCAGGGCTTCCACCAGGAGAGCTTGGGGCTGCCCCAGGCTCTGGGCAGGAGGAAGTGTGACACATTGACCGAGAGCTGGGCTTCCCTCCCTTTTCCTGTTTCCTTTGAGAGAGTACCCAAATCCATTAAGTGGGAAAAGGAGCAGGCAGCTGTGCTGGTATTGGATTCCCAGCTCCTCTGGCTCCTGGGTGGCCCAAGGTCATCCTCTTGGCTCACTTCTCAGATGCCGTTGTTGATAAGGATAATGCTAACAACATCCCTCACTATAAAGGTATACCTTATAGCCTTGTGCTGCTCTCTGTCCCGCAGAGCATTTTCTAAACTTTGGGAAATTCATACCGCCTTTTCATCTTGGTTTCCATAAAACCTGTGTGGATTTCTTTTAATCATAGGTGAGAAAAGATGCATTTTCTTTAGAGGCTGGAACATGGCCACTGCTGACACCCATGCAGTGAGAGGTTTCTCCTCAGACGTGGGAGATAGGGCAGCAGTTCAAAGCAGAGACCCCACAGTTCCCTGAGGGGCTGATGGTAGTGCATCCGAAGGCCCAGGAGGTGGGCAGGCAAGCCTCAGAGTGAGTGTTGAGGAGGAATATGCTCCAGTAGAGGACATGTCCATTCCTGCTGGACTCTGGTCTTGTCTCCTGTGGGGACGGATGTCAGGCACTTGGCTGGGATGCATTCCGGACACAGGGACCAGGGGCTGGTAGGAGAGTTGTAGCTGGTTTGTGTTCCTGGGGCCTCAGGCTGCTATGAGGGAGACAGAGTGGTGAGCATTGAGGCTGGGGCGTGGGGGTGGTCTGCAGGGATCGTGAGAGCCAGAGTGGCAGGGTAGGGTCTTAGACCAGACCATAAAGCTTGAAGTTCACACTGAGCCAACAGGCAGCCCCTGCGGGACATAGCCAGACTAGTTCCCTAAAATGTAGTAACCTCAAGGGTTGAGTTCCCTGCAGAGCCTGGCACAGTCCTGATATTTCGTAGGCACTAATAAATACTTGTTGAATGGGTTCATGAGTGTATAAGTCCATCAGGCTGCCGTGGGGAGAGAAGTAGGAGTGGTCTGTCTAGAGATGAATGCGCATGAGCCCTCTGGGCTGGTAGTCTGTATGGAAGAGATGGGCTAGGCTGGGGCAGGGCTAGAGGATGGAGAAGTGTGCAGATGTGGAAGGGACCAGGGAAGTGAAAGCCTGAGGATGTAGTGGGGGGATTAATGAGGGAATGGAGACCCTGAGAGGAGCCCAGAACACTCCCCGGTGCTGAGCCCCTCAGCCTGTCTCTCCCCTAGGATGGTAGCACATCATAGTTTTCTCCGGCCCCCCTAGAGACTCTGGCGCAAGAGACTTACGGACAAGGGCTGCACTGCACAACCCGCTGGCAAGTCAGACTGGGCCCTTCTTGACAACACTGCCCCCGAAAGGAGATGCTAGATGTGGAGGCAGCCCCTACACAGCTGAGGTAGCATGGGGAAGTGGTGAGTGTAAACGGGCTAAGTTCTGTTCTTATCAATGAGCAGACTTCCCTGCAGCCTGCCCAAGCCAGGCTCCCCAGGGGCAAGTCCAACGGCCCATAGCAAGGTCTGAGGCCCAGGCTTACTAATCAGATTTGGGTTTTGTTTCCCAACAATTGGCTTGTCAGAATGTCCACAGCTGGGCAGGACTGACCAATTCAGGGAAGAAACTCTAGAAATGAGGAAGACTTTGGGAAGTAGCTTCAGATCACCTGAAAGGAGAGGAGAGGTCAGAGGGAAGGATAAGCAGTTTCTATAAAAGCCAGGAGAACCAGCAATAATATTGCTTATGAAACACTTTTCCTTAGAAAAATATTTCTCTGTATCTACTAAAACTAAAAATACATATGTCCGATGACCCGTTAATTCCACACCATTCCCAGTATTTCCAACAGAAATGCATACATAATGTTCACCAAGATAGGAGTACAGAAATGTTCATAGCTTTATTAATGTGAGCCAAAAAGCAGAAACAGCCAAAATGTCCATCAGCAGTGAAACGGGGAAGTACACAGTGGGACATGATAGACTACTTTGCAGAAACAAAATAGAATAGACTGCAGCTCCATGCAACAACCAGAAAGAATTACACACACATAAATGTTGTACAAAAGACATCAACCATAGAAGCACAGTCTCTGATTCCACCGAAATGAAGTTGAAGAAAGGCAAGATGAATTTATGGTGAAAGTGGCTGGATACCCAGCGAGGTAGATTCTAATGGGGAGGGGAAAACACAGGCAGGCTTTGGGGGTGCTAGAAAATGCTCTGTATCTGGCTCTCCATGTTGGTTATATTGGTATAAACATACATAAAATCTCACTGAAATGTGTTTAATGTACAACTCAGTGAAAATTCAAAACAAATATTTTTAGAAAGGCTTTTCTCCGCCTCCAGAAGAACTGCAGGATCTTGAAGAAGATGTGTACCTTGCCTGTGTGTGAGGGTCCAGTAAGTCTATTTGCGGGCAGAACCTGGGGAGTTTGTGCTGATCTTCCCTTGAAGTTAAGAAAAAGAAAAGGAAGATAGGTTTAAAATTAATCATTTCTCAGGTCGAAAGAGTAGGTCTGGGCCAGAGATAACATCAGTGGCAGCAACATGAAACTGTTTCGCTGCTGTTATCTCAAACCACAGTGAAAAATAACTTGTGAAGCTGTGTCTTTCCTGGCAGCCCAGGGTCTCCTCACAGCAGGGAAGTTGGTCAGCCGTTTGGGAGGGTCCAGGGAGGGGGCTTCTAGGGGACAGGCCTGAGGATTCCAAGAGCTGACCTCCTGTGTGGTCCTGCACAAGGGCCAGGCCTCTCTGGGCCCTGGGGGCAGGGAGCGTCCTGCACCAACAGTAGGTGAGATGAGCCCCCCTCTTCCCCAGATCCCAGCCTGGGGGCTGGCTCTACTCTGACCTGCTCTTCAGATCTGGATGCCCCGAACATTCTGCCCGCCTCTCTCCTTAGGGAAGCAGGCCCAGCATCAGGGCACTTTCAGGAGAAACGGGCTTTCCTAACCTTGCCTTGTCTTGGCCTCCCTCTGTCTGAGCAGGCTGGTCTGGGGCTGGCACTTTTCTGTGCCCGCCACAACCCTACTCAACAGTTTTGTTTTGTTTTGTTTATTTATTTTCCTACTCAATAGTTTTAAGAAAACAGGCCTGAGAGAGACCTAAATGCCAGATTTCTTTTTTGTGAATGAGGCCCATGTAACACTGTGGGAAGGGCCAGGACAGGATCTGCTGGATTCATCATGTGCCTTCAACACGAATAGCAGCTTGCTCAGAAGCCCAGGTTGGTCCATGCAGCCCCTGCTCCCCACTTCCAGTCATATAGACCCTGAATTCCCATACTCTTACATATATAGGCAGTCAGGAAACAAGAGGAGTAAGGGCTCAGGACCTAGTTTCCAGGGCCAGTCCTGCCCACTGGGGTCTCTGTGTTGCAGGCCTATGTGCAGCCCCACCTGTAACTCCAGGCACAGGACAGTGAGGTTAACTGAGGATGCCTTGAACAATATCTTCTAACTTCCAGGCCTACATTGAGAGCTATCCTGCCTGCCGAGAAAGAGAGGCCAGGCCTCTTTTGCTGTCCATGCTATCTTAGAAAGAGGGTATAGCCCTCTGGGTTTTGAGGGGAGCATCCCCCTTTCAATCTAATCACCAGCATCTTGATTGAACAACCGAGTTGGGGAGTCATTCAATGCAAGCTACCACAAGGACTTCATTTACTTGAAGACACTGAAGATGCAAATTTTCTATAAGCAAGGGAACCACAGACTCTCTGCCACCATCTTGGAACTCAGTGCGTTTCCTCACATCCAGCCACATTCACATTTAGACCACCACAGGGTAGGAAGCCAAGGAGAAAATCTCAGTCCCACATAATATTATCCAGCCTTGATGCCATTCTGGCCCTTTCACAGGGGCCTTGCTATGTTAGCTTCATGTCCATCATTTTATTTCATGGACTGACACATGGGCTGTTTCTGTGGAAGAAACTTGCCTCCTCCTGTGTGATTTCCCACATCTAAAGGCTGCGTCAAATCATATAGCCATGCTATGGCCTGTGACAGAAACTGCCATGTGGCTGCCAGCAGGGCCATCCAGTTCTTGAGGCCCAGCATATGGAAGAGGGCTGTATGACGACCACTTTCGTGTGTGTCTTAGATTCCTGCTTCTAACCTCAGTACTACTGAGTTCTGAGGGGGGAAGGGTTCCCCCAGGAGGCAGGAGGTGATACAGAGTTGAGGTGGTTCCTGGCAAGGCCCCTGTGAAGTGAAGGGAGAGGCACTGTCCTACTGTCCTGGGAAGTCCTGATGTATGGATGAGCCTGTTCTCTCAGGCACCTTGCACTCCTTCCTGGTCTAGAGATGGTCCTAGCAAACCCAAGAGTGTTTCCTCAGGGTCAGGGTAAGCATGACCCACACCTGCCTTTGGTTATCTCCCTCGGAGGGATATAACTTGGTCCTTTTTTTTTTTTTTAAGATTTTATTTATTTTTCAGAAAGAGAGTGCGCACAAGCAGGGAGAATAGCAGGCAGAGGGAGAAGCAGGGTCCCCGCTGAGCAGGGAGCCTGATGTGGAACTCAATCCCAGGACCCTGGGATCATGACCTGAGCCGAAGGCAGACGCTTAACGACTGAGACACCCAGGCCTGCATGTTTTGCCTGGTCTTCTAGGGAAAGGGAGTGTCTAGGGCCATTCCCAGCTAGCTGGAGGTCAGGCCACTTGTGCCCAGGTGTCCAGCCCAGTGCTCTGGCCTTCCAGTGTACCAGCTTCTCCATAGATGCCGAAGCAGTCATGCCACTAGGCTCCCAGAAAACTGTGGGCTCCAGCCTGCCTGTGTGTCCAGAGCAGTGTCCAGAGCAGTACCCACATGGCCCTCTCACCTGGTTCCAGCCCCCAGCCCCCAACAGGAACAGTACCACTGTCCAGATATGAGTCTGTTAGAGGGAAAACTAGGACACAGAGAAAACCTAAGTGGCTCTCTCTGCAGGGTCTCTTCATGGATGGCTGTTTGGGAGCCTTGGCCAAGGTTTAAGGGTGACAAGGAGATGGGGGCAGTTACTCCTTGTGGAAGAGCTGCCTTCCCACCTTTATTCTTACCAACTTTCCTGTTTCCCAGAAGAGGCACCAGAGCTTCTCTGTTGACTTAGTTTCCCTATAATTGAGCCAGATGCGCTGAGGCCCTACAGCATGATAAAGACCCTGAACCTAGGCTATGGTCTGGCCTCTGGGGCTAGAGCCCACCCTGCCTTTATGGACTGTGGCTGAAAGACAGAGGTACCTGTCTAATGTCACACAGCAGGTTAGGGGCAGACCAGACCTGTGTACACCCTGATGTCCTGAACACAGTAGTGTGATGACAAGGGTGTACAAGCTAGCCCCCAGTCCTCTGCTGTTAGGTGCCTCAGGCTCAGGAAGCTGGAGGCTGGAGCAGTAAAGTGGTGGGTCTTCTCCCCAGTGTGTTTCTGTAGCCCATGCTGCCATGCATCCCACAGGCTCTAGAGCTTATCACAGAGAAGTAATCTTGGGAAACCTGGGCACCATGTGGGGTGCCCAAGGAACAGGAGCTCACAACCTCTCCGCAATGCATTATGGGCTTTCTCAGGGCTGTAACCATCCTTGACTGCTGACCCCATTAGCCTTGACACTTAAGTCACAGGGCTGCCGACCATGTTCTGAGATAATTTGGCAAATTCACTCAGGTCACATCTGCTGACCTCCAGCCTTATGTGGGCTCTTAAGGTGGAGATGCGCAGGGAGTGGGCTGATAAGTCTAGAGCAAGGGATGGGGATGGGCAGGGCTATGGTCAGTCTGTGCATTGGCTGCAGGCATAATCTGAAGCTTCAAAGCTAGGCAAGGTCTGTCAGAAGGTAGATGTTGCCAACAGGCGTGGCCTGAGCCATATTATGGTTGCAGCTTGATACTTAATTGTATTCCAGAACAATAGATCTTTATCTTTCCTGGTTTGGTGAAGGAGCTCATGGTTGGAGAGCTTTGGATGGTAGAAGGCTGTCCCCTCCAATAATCTCTTCATTTCAGGGTTAGAGTTCAAATTGAGGTGAGGGGTTAGAGGTCATAGCTCAGTGTGGCGGCACCTCAGGACCAGGGCAGCTGGTAGATTCACCACAGGCAGCACCCCATGCTATGAGTGAGGGCAATAGTAGTCAGTGGGGGGGGGGGCTTTTATGTCAAGGGGGCTCTGAAGGGTGTTGTGGGAGGCTTTGTAGGTGAGGGGCTTTACCTTCAAGTCAGAGAGATATTTGCTGATCTAGAAGAAGCTAGGAGTTTAGAGATGTCCCTGGTCCCTGTGGGTCCCCTGCCTCGTCCAAGTTCCCTACTGTGCCCAGCCGTCTGTGGGTAGGCTGCAAGCCCCCATTCCCCTGAGCCATTTACCAGATACGACCCTTCTGAGGTCACATCAGCCCTCATCAAGGGGCAGGGGAGGGGCATGAATGAGATTTAGAGCCCCCAGGAGCAGTAGTAGATACGACAAAGGGGAGGGCCTTGAGCCTCGAGTCTTGGCCCTTGGATCCAGGGGTGGCTGGGTGCTGAGTGAGTGAAGCTGGGGTGGGAGGATCTGGGAAAGGATCTGATTTGAGTTCTGAAGGATGCAGGGAGAAGAGGGCTGATAACAAGCCACATAGAGGTTGAAGAAGCCCATGCTGTGTATCCACTTTACACCGGAGGGGCAGCAGAGGAGCTGATGAGGAGGGACTCCTGCTCACCCTCTTAGGCCTCTCCTCCTGAAAGACTCCTGGCTCTTCAGGTCAGGAGTCCTGGTAATGGGGCCATCAGCCCCAGCCCCCTGCCCCTTCCGGTCTCTCATGGGCCCCAGGAGACTGGACTCTTATCATGACTCTCACCAGCATTTACATACACCAGCTTTATTGAAGTAGCGGGTGCTATTGTATCAGTGACAGAAGTATTTCCTCAGGCACACCCTGTCCCCGTTACCCGCCCGCAGTCTCCTCAACCAGCCCAGGGCCAGCAAACTCCCACCCCACCCTGGCTATAAGATGTTCCCAAGACTCCTCCAATCCTATGTTTTGCAGCTCTAACCAGGCTCCAGTGAGAGGATGGGATCTCAGAGGCTGTTCTTGATGCTTTTACAAGATTTCCATCCTTCTATGGATATGACAACACTCTGTAAGGCTTCTTTGAACTGTGAGAAGTCACTTTCCTCAGTAGTACAGTTCTTGGGTGATTCCGTTGGCTAAATAAGAACAACATATTTAAGTCATATTTTTAGCAGAAAAAAATAAAAGCACACTCTTTTCTACCAGCCACAAGGGTCCTGTATAAGCCCTCCACCGCCTAGGAGATAACTTGGGCAGGCCCTCCCCATCTATCTTAGGGGCACACTGTGGGCCATCTGGTGATAGTGAAGCACAGGGTCTGAGACCAACTTGTAGCTGGGGGAGAGCGCCAGCAAAGTGTGGGCAGCTCCCACAATGGCCCAGGACAGGGACACAAGGACAAGCTGGGTGGGAGCACACAGGGACCTGTGTAAGTAGGGGACACACACGGGAATACCTTCGTCATTTCCCAAGAACATGCCCCCCTAAACCATTGGCTATCCACATATAGTGGATTCCCAGTGGAACTTATAAGCCCAGAAAGAGCCCCAGGGGCCGGGCAAACCAAAACTCCCTTGGACTGGCTGCCCAGCTGGGGTTGGCACTCAGTAGCCCTTGCCTCTCCCCAGGCTGATTACACAACAGCCCTGCTCTGACCTTGGACCTGCTCCACACTGACCCCTGTGCATGGGGACTTGGCAGAGGGCATCACAGAAACCTCTGAAACAACCCCTAAATCCCCACCCTCCTAAGCTCTAGCCCCTGTGAGTGAGTGTACTTCTTTTGGTCAGAAAGTAGTATGTAAGGCCTCACATGTGGCAAGTGGGGGCCATAAGAAGCCCTTCGTCCCATTGGGCCCCTGGCTATGGCAGCCTAAGTTTCCTCTAAGAGCAAACAGCAACTTACTTTCAGCTTTGGGCAGATTCTGGTGAGTTCTTCCATGTCCTTATAAACTTTTTTTATGTGAAGGTCATGCTTGTAAGATTTCGTAAGTTCCTTCAGGGTGGAGATGAAGTCTTTTGTAAACTCCCCATAGCAGGGCTCCTGAAACGGGGTGAAGGGCAGGGGGTTGGTGGTGGTGTACAGTCGAATCCCAGCCTCATCCATCCCTGGTCATCCTGGCTAGATGGAGCCCTGAACTCAAATTCAGGCCCTACCCTGATTGTCCTGAAGTGTGCCACAGGTGCAATGGTGCCTGGTCTCTCCCCAGGCCCAGGGCTAATCTGGGAAAAGGATAGAACCTGGCCACTAACTCATCTGTTGACTGAGCTGGAGGCCCCAAACTCCAACTCTGTTTTCCCCCCCAGATTCCACACTCCAGTGTCTTTTGTTCTTATCTCTGCACCGGGTGCTGACTGGGTGATGATCCCTTTCAAATGTGGTCAGAAATGTCCATGTGGCAACGGCACCTTACCTCACTGGTGTTCTGGGGCCTTTTGAAGGAACCCTGAAAGCAGGAGAAATCGATCAGAAACACAAGGGGCCACTGAGAGCAAAGTGATGTTTGATGAAGACCCAGACTTACATTGTATATAATGTTGTCAGCTGACAGTTCTTTCTGAATTTCAGCACAGACCGCCGTGTGATTGTCGTAGGCAGACACGTTGGCTGTCTTCATGGAGGCGCAATGGTTTTCGGATCCCCAGAGTGCACAAGCCAGGAACACGTACAGGTACATGGTAGGGCTTGAGGGTAGCTCCACGCTGATCTGAGCCCTGGGCTTGGCAGCATTTCTGTGGAGAGGGGTACCTAT
This sequence comes from Nasua narica, assembly GCA_028533885.1. Taxonomy (NCBI): domain Eukaryota; kingdom Metazoa; phylum Chordata; class Mammalia; order Carnivora; family Procyonidae; genus Nasua; species Nasua narica. Next base: position 21,994,094 of record CM052809.1, on the reverse strand, counting down.
ATAAGTGAGTCTAAGGAAATGGTAAATCTCTTATCAGTCATCACTGGCTTACGTGGAAGACAGAGAGGACCTTATCGCTGGGCAAAATGTGCTTTTCATGCATTTTCTATGACCACAGCACACTTCATGGATTCTTGTCTTTGCTGAAATTCATGCTTGGTGTAATAATTTTTATTTATAATCAAATTTCGAGTCATGACCTCTATGCCTGACTGTTGGTACAGGTCTTCGGCCGGGACCGGTGCTGTCTACAGGTGCAGGCCAGAGCGGAGAGAGTAGGTGGGGTGGAGAGAGAGAGCGAGACAGGGCCAACAGCTGCACCACACTGGCTTCCTCAGGCCCACCTGTCAAAGAGAAAGCTGGCCCTGCTGTCCTGTCTGCCTGACACTTGAGGACACACCCACTTCCTCATAGTCCCCAGGACAGAGGCGGGGGAGCAGGTTCCAGAACACAGCCTCCAACCAGCCAGGCAAAGCAAGGGAAGAATGGAGCACTGCTATTTTTTGGCCTGAAGGCCTTGGGTTTTAGAGGAACGCACCTGGTTAGATGCAAAACTTCATGTAAAAACAAAAGCCAGCTCAGAAAAATGCCACACTAGAGCCATGTCCTGACAAATTCTGAATCTACATTCTGACTCTCACAGATTAGGATCACCCATTTGGGGGAAAGTTTGGTAAATATGCTGGGCTCTGACCCTGTGGTTTGTTTTTTTGCTTCCCCCCTGAACAGCTAGTCCGTCTGCCGGTTCCCCTTGGGAGTGGCTGAGGCCCCGAATGTGAGGATCGGGGTGTGGCCACGGGGCCAGGCCTCTGAGGGGCGGTAGTGTTTTGCCTCACTGTATGGCAGGCCCATTCAGCCAGTAGCCAGCCAAGCCCCAGGAACTCCCAAGCCTTCTCGGGAAGTAGGATGACCTGGTACCGGAGCAGAGTTCCCACTGACCAGGTGCCTTGGACTTCCAAGGGAACCTGGAAACCTCTTTCTGCAGTGGGAGCCCTAGAGTATCCAGCGAAGCACATCTGGGTATGCAGGTGCAGCACCCAGTCCAACTCTTACCTCCCCTCTGCTCTGTCAGGGTTGCTCCTGCTGGAGCACCCTGCCCCCTCCCCAACCTGGCAGCTCCTCTACCCCCGACCCCATGCCCTATGGGGAGGAGAACACCATCAGCATTTGCTCATGGTCAAGAACAAACTGGAAACCGCACAAATAAAAACAGGCTTTTAATATTTTATTATTATGGCAAAACATCTTGAATAAATAGAGAGTATGATCTTAAATAAATAAATAAATAAATATTAAAATACATAAATATATAAATAAATATTACTGATCCCTGCCAATATAAAACATCCCCCGCTCCCCATATACCAAGCTGGTATCAAGGGCAGCATGGCCCAGAGCAAGTCCGTGCCTCCCAGGGCCCTGGCCCACCCTGTGGTCCCTCGAAGGTGAAGATCCTGAGTTTTAGCAGTCCATGGGTAGGAGGGCAGTGATTTGGGAGCTACACTCTCAGGGCTGGCTCCTGGTTGGACTGGCCTCTGTCGTTTCTGGCTGCCAGCAGTCAAAGGGGATGTTAAACAGAAATTCCTTCAGGTTCTGTTTGAAACTTCTGAAGGTGATAGTCTGGATTGCACAGGGAGTTTCCTTAAAAAAAAAGAACAAGAAGATTTTGAGTTCAGGTGTGAGTGGGTAACATGCAGGGAAGCACCAGTGTGTTGCTGCACTGCCCTCTAGAACTGAGAGGCCAGAAGGCCCATTTGGAGCCTGCCTACTGACCTGGGTCAGATGACAAGCTTGCCACCATGTGTCACCCAAAGGATGCACAACTTTGCCAGTGGCTGCCAGGGCCAGAGGCCTGACAACATGCCAGCCCAAAGCTGGTCTGCTGGGCTGGTCAGTGGGGCCGGTGTCTCTTCGTTCTCAGGCCAGCCTCCCAGAAGGGGCAGGAGTCAAGGCCACAAGCCTCACTGTACAGGAAAGGAGTGTTTGGGGCCTTTGTCCAATCTGAGTGTGACCCCCTCCTTGCTCCCATGCAATTAGGCACCTCACAGGGGCCCATGGAGGTGGCGCTTGGCCCCAGAATGTACCCTGGGCCTTAGGCAGGACCTGAGTTTCCTCGGGTTTGCCTCACCTCTGACCTCACTGATGATAATAAGGACAGGAGAAGCTCCCTCAGGGGAGCGTATATGCCCCCGGAGCTCCATGACTTTAACTCCTAGAGATGAAAATGGGCAGGGCTGCTCGCTCTCTAGAGGGGCTAATCCTGACAAATCTGTTAACACAGAACCCCTTTGGGGTCCTGAATAGCCAAAGGTCCCTCCTTATCTACTCCTCCACCCTCCTAGACCAAGACCTTCCAGCTCAGGATCCTGATGTGGGCACTCACCGGGGTGGGAAGGCAGTGCTGCTTGTAGTGGTTGGCCATCAGGGTTAAGGGTTCCTTGAGGCTGATGAGGCTGCCCCGCAGGCCTTCCTTGTACAGCCGTAGGCGGGTCTGCAGGCATGTCGGCTCCTGTGGGAAAATGTCCATTTTCTGGTGAGTAGTGGACAAGTGCCCTCTGGTGGGCACATGACACCCTCCCCATCACTCTTTCCTGTTCTCAGCCCTGTACCCCAAGAGGAGGACTTGGGAGGGGCACGGGATGATGCCAGGTTCAGTCATAACACACTGCTCTGTCCGTGCCAACATGAATCTACACCATTAAGCTCATGCCACCCACAGCTAGCACAGCCACATTCCCTGGCATCTCGAGAGGGTCCCAGGCCCTAGGAAAGGAGGTCACTATCCCCCCACCATTCAGGGAGAAGGTAGCAGGGTGGCACATCCCTCCCAACCTATGTGAACAAGACTTGTTCCTGAAATCTCTCTGTGCTTTCTGTAGCCAGCACGCTGTCTCCACAGGGCTTAGTCTCACGAGTGCCCCAAGCCCACAGCCCCTGTGTCCTGAAGAAACTCCCTCCTAACCCACCTGTCCCCTGGTGACCCCTGGCCCCTTGAATGCTAGGTCTGTCTGTGGCTGCTCAGCTAATGAAGGAGTTCACGTGACTGCCACAGGGGCAAGGCCAGTGGCCTCCTGAGAGCCCCTCCTGGCAGCCAGCTGACTGGAGAGAAAGTGGACTGACCACCCTGTGAGAGTTCATCTGAAATGGAGCCACCCCCAAGGTAGAGGCCTCTGGGAAGGTGTGTCAGAGAGAAACATCTTACCTGGCGGTCAAACATTCCAGAGACGACTTTTACTGCTTCATTCTGTAGAAAAGAAAAATACCATTTTATTAAGCTGACAGGCAGAGCCAGTCCAGGCCAGCAAGGTGGCCCAGGCACAGCCTGAACTCTGTCCCTCACTCACCATCACAGCAGTCTCATCACTACTTTTGTTCAGAAGGCTCAGGGCCTCTTGGATGGCATCCACGTGCTGAGAGGGTCGAGTCACAGGTCTGGGTAAGCTGGTGGGTGCAGAGATGCTGCAGACCACAGTGCCCAGGAAAAGTAGGTTCTGCAGCCACATCCTTCTGAGGACTTTAGCCTTTCTCTCTGAGTACTGGGCTCACTGGCAAAAGAGCTCTTATATACACAGTTAGAGGAAATGATTAATGGTGACCACAAAACGCCAGGGAGGCGGGGGAACTACCTGACCTGTGGAATCTCCTGGCCCTTATCACACATGGGAACGGTGAGCCTTTCCTCCAGGTGGTCAGGCTCAGGGGTTTTCATTAATGAGCCCTTCCAAGAATTGGCAGCGCATCCGCCTGCCTCCTCGAGCACTCTCCAACCCTCCCTGGGTAGTCTGGCCAATGAGACTGCCCCCTCCCTCTGAGGGGCCTCTGGGCACAGCGTGGACTTCCTGGCCTAGAGTGGCCAGGGCGGGGCCTGACAGATCCTGGATTGAGCTCCTACGCCCAGGCTCTCCACCCTGCCTAGAATCCCAAGACGCCTTCGGGCTGGCTGTGCCCACCGTGGGGCCCATCCCAACCCCACCCTCCCCTTCTCCTCCTAGATCCCTCTCCTCTGGCCACAGTGAGAGATTGGAGTGGGACGAAGACCCTCACAGGCCTGCACCATTGTCCATCTAGGCAAAATCCGGCCAAATGGCATAGTCCCACGACAGCTCCCAGCAAGGATCCAGAGTAGTCGGCAACCTCGGCCCAGCCAGGGACCTCTGCCCCACAGCCCCTGCGAGCAGGGAGAATGACAAGTGTGTGCACGTGACATCCATCTGGCAAGACAGCAGAGTGTTCCTTCATGGTAAGATCCCATGTGACAGCAACAGTCCCATTTTTCACAGCTGCGTTCAACCCCCAAGCTGTAGAGGTGGGTTGGGGCTCTGAGTTCAAGTTCCAACTCCAGTACCACCTTGCTAAGTGACTCTTGGCTCTGAGCTGTATGAGCCTCACCTCCCTCTGCATTCTGACTGCCATCTGAGATAGGCACTGCGCTCCTATGCATAGCCTCTTGCAGGGGCCAGGGCACAGCAACTGTTCAAACTTCAATTTTTACATGGCCCCTGCCTCAGCTCACCTCCAGCTCCAGAGGCCTCTCTGTGGAACAGGAACTGCTTCTGAAAAAGCCGCAGACTCTTGAAGGGCTGACAAGTGTTTGATTTTCACAATGGAGTTTGGAGAGACAGCACGAGTTTGTGTTTGCTGCCCTGTGCTCAGAGTTTCATGGCCGTAGGGGTGTGGGTGCCAATGTGTACATTTCTGAGTGTCTGTGTGCTGGCGTGATTGGATGTTTTACATGAGGTGTACCCACGTGAGCCCCCGTGCCTCTGCAGGTGGCCCTCTGAAATGGAGAAGCTTCCCACACTGGGTGTGAGGTTTTTGGCCTCCAGATTTAGTCTAGTTTGATGGGATAGGACACAAGTGATGATACTCAGCTGGGCTCAGGTAGACAGCCCTCAACAGCAGGCAGAATTCATGCTCTGAGTACCGTGGCCTGAGCCTGTGGCCCTGGCAGGTTTCACTGGATGGCAGAAGGGTTGCTGCCCTTGCACAGGGAAGGCAGACATTAGTCCTCCAGGGCCCAGTAGGGCCCAACGTGATGCTGTCCCTGCCCTCCTGAGCCTGGTGGAACTTTCCTAGGTGCCCAGCCTGGGGTGAGAGTATGGCATGTCCAGGCCCTGGTCCTTTCACTTTTCCATGAGGGCTCTGCTCTCCCCCTTCCAGGGAGCTCTTGGGAGGCAAAGGAGAGGTCAAGAACACTAGATGCAGATGGCCTCAGAGTGGAGGTCTGTGTCAGACAGTGTTCTGGAATCTGGGTGGTAGAGAGTGGGGGCCACAGGCAGTGGCTAAGCTGGTAGTCAAGGAGGCACAGAGCTGGTGTGGCCTCTCTGAGATGGAACGTGACTTTTCTTTTGGAAATGAGTCGTCGCAGCTCAGACAGTTAGTCAACAAACTTCAAACCCGCACCAGGCACTGTGCTGGGGAGGAAGTGGGTGGGACCCTCCATGGGACCCTCCCAGTGGCCCTTACATCTGGCCCTAGAGGCTCATCGGCCTGGTAGGGGAGACATACAGCTCTGGATCCTCCCATTGTATGGATCCAGGCTGGGATGGAGGAAGTTCAGAGCTGAGGGATCCCAAGAAAACACTTCTCCCAGTTTGGGGGCTCACAGGGGATCAAAGAGCTTCCTGTGCCAAAAGGGCAAATAGCGTCGGGTGGGCAAGTCATATTGTGGGAGGGAGAGAGAAGAGAGCCTAGTGGAAGACTATTTGGGAGACAAAGAGACAAACTTTTAGAAGCAGGTATGGGGAAGAGGAGACAGATTCCAGAGGGATTTAGGAGGTGGAATTATTCAGGACTTGATGATGTAATGGAGTAATTCAGTCATTCATTTTTATTGCGCACCTACTAGGTTCCCAGCAGGGGAGGAGGATACGGGGATGGTGGAAAACAGGGCCCTGCCTTTGCGTACTCCATAGCCCTGTGGATTAAGAAGCAGGATTAATCTACTCAACACACTCCCCAGAGGGTGCTTTTGAATGTAATTAGGAACAGTTAGAAGCACTGTCCAGGTGTCTAAGATGGAGACCTAGGGATGAAGGAGCAGTTGTACAGCGTCTCAGGACCCACAGGAAGGAACAGTGGTTTGGAGGCTGCTTGTGCAAGAGACCTGGCTGTGGATGGTCTGTGTCCATGCACTCACTAAGGCCAGAGAGGGTTAGCCAGGAAGAAGGGCTGAGGGCACAGCACAGCAGTTTTTAAGGGCTCAGAGCATGCTAAAGATGTGAGCAGCTGGCCAGTGGCCAAGGCTCTGGAAGAGTAGGAAAGGAAGAGAAACGAGCCGTAGGAGAAGTTTGTTCCAGCAGCTGGCCGACAGGCACCCAAGGCACCGTGCGAAGGACAGAGTTTCTGGGTTTGGCTATGAGGCTCATGGGCAGCCACACATCTGGAAAGATGACATCAAGGCTGAGGCCATGACACGGGCAGGCATTCCTAGATTGCACCGCGTGGAAAGTGGTAGCAATAACATCGAGTGCGTGTGCTGACTCAGGGGCCCCGGATGGGCTGTGGGAGGGTGGGGGCAGGGACCGTGGTGGGCAGTGTGACTCCTCTTGGCCCCGCCTTCCCACAGGGCCAGGAGAAAACCCTCTGGAAGGAGTTTCCTATGAGTGTCCTCCACAGGCTGTGGAGGAAACCGGGGCTTGTGGCTACTCCGAGCTCCTTATCACAGAGGATGTTATCACGATGGGAAGGAAACGAGCCTCCTGGTGCTTTACATCCTGTGGGATCTCTACATGGGCATCTCAGCTGATCTCACCCTCCCTGGGCCCGCCAGCCCTTGGTGTGGGAGTCCAGAAGACCCACAGCCCTGCCTAGTTCACACAGTCAGTGATGGCAGGCAGTGGATTTGAATCCGTATCTGTTCCTGCTCCCCTGACTTCTGCTGCTGTCTCATGGATCAGCAAGTGAGGAAGTGCTGTTCACCTAGACCAGCATAGGGATGTTCCCTCTCAGGGTATCTGTTAAGGGACGCTCCTCCAAGTGTTGGCAGGGAATCTAGAATGGCCTGGAATGTCCCAGAGAAGCCCTGGGGCCAAGGGCAGAATTTTCCCAACAGAGCCTGCCATCCAGGCACCTTTGTGTTTCAGGTTTGGGCTCTCCACCACTGATCCCCGGGTAGCCCAAGAGCATCCCTCCTCCCTAAGCCTTGGCTCCCTTATCTCTACAATGGGTTTAATTGTTGTTGCCTCACAGAGGAAACTGTTGCCTGTCCAGAAACTTTGTGGGGGAAACCTCCCAGGGAGGAGGCAGTGGTTCAACCTTTGTTCTCCTCTTCCCACCACTTTGGGAGGTTTCTGAAGCCCAAAGTGGGCAGAAGACTCAGCCTTGCTGGAAGTTGCCCCTTGTCCAGCCCTAGCCCCTGACAGCATCTTTCTGGACAGATATAGTGAGTTAGAAAGCCCAGTCTTCACCCAGACTCGGGGTTCAAAGGGTCCTGCATCATGCTTAAGAGACCCTGGCACAAGGACAGCACCCTGAGTGGCTCATTCTCCCCTGGGAAGGGATCCTCATCACTCCAGGCCGTACCAGACACATGAAGCAACCTCCTGACCTTTGTGGTCAGACCTCCAGGCCAACCCCTCCTATATCTCCTCTGTCTAGGTCCCCAAGGGTATAGCTCAAAAAGACCCAGCCTATCCAAGCCAGTCCCAACTCTTAACCCTGCTTTTTAGTGTCCCCAGTCCCTGGTACTGGTGTGTCCTGACTGGTCTGGGAGGATCTGAGGGTGGTTAACCATTAACCACGTGTGGACTCCGATTCCATACAGCCAAGCTTCTAGGAGGGCCCACCACGTGTAGCCAACCTCACAGCCCCTGCCCTCAGAGCTCCTGATCGGGGATCACGTTAGGCAGGGAGCAGGGAGGGTGATGCCCAGACTCATGGACATAGTGTTGAAGGCATCAACCCACATGCACAGAAAGTGAGTGGACAGGAGGGGGCAATCAAGAAGTAGGAGTGGAAACAGTTAAGGACTTGAGGGGACCGGCTGCATGTGTGGGTTTGGGGCAGGAGGCGAGTGAGGAGTCTAGCACTCAGGCGTCTGGCTCAGGCCGCAGGGAGGACAGTGAGGCCATTTGCTGTAATGGGAGAGACCCAAGGTAGCAGAGAAGTTTGGGGAGTTATTCTAGACTGGACTGGATGTGGCAAGTTTAAGAGGCCAGGGACCTCCAGGAAGACTCCGTCAGTTGTGGCTACATAGGCCCAGAGGTCAAGGAGAGGTCAGAACTCAAGATACTTGGAAGTCATTGGTGAAGAGGAAGTTCTCCTCCCAGAGGGCTGCACAGAGTAAGATGGGTCTTGGGTAGTGCTCAGGGGTGCCAACTTGTAAGGCTGGGCCAGGAATGATGACACAACCCCTATTGCTTCATTCCTTGGTTCTTGGGGCTTCCTTGGTATTTCCTCAGGACCTGGCAAATGCACGCTTAAGCAGGTGGATGCCCCTGGCATGCCCTCCATGATGCCTCCTGCCCAGAGTATTTTGTCCAGAGCTGGAAGTGCGTCCTCTGCCCATGAATCTCTGAACCTCTGTCCCCTGGCCTCATCCCTGGCCAGGAGTGTCAGAAGGTATCCAGAAGGAGCCACTTCCTTTATTTGCCTCCTTGGGCAAGAGCCATTGGGTGCTGCGTTAAAAATGAAAAGGAAGAAAAACCCTTAGACCAGAAGCCTTTGCAACTTCCCCGAGTCCTCTTGTGCCCCTCACTGCCCTTTGTGTTTGGGGCTGGAATCCAGTCCAGTGTGCTGGGTGAGAGCCTGGGGACCTGTGCCCAGCTCCCACCCCTGCCTCCATCTGGAGCTGATGGGCCAAAATCAAGGTTGCAGATGTGGACTTTCCGTTCTGGTGGTTCTGGAATGAGCCTCCTCCAGCACATTTCTGAAGTACCAGGGCTCCCTCAGACTCTTTCTGAAGCTCTTTTTGGGTAGGCACATCTCTTGCTTCTGGTTCTTTAGGCCCCAGAGGGCCCTGGCCTTGAGCCTCAAAAGGCTACCCTCTGCTCCCCGTTATGTACCTCTGCCCCCTTCTGGTACCTTACCCAGAGGCCACCTAGCCCCTCACAAGAGTGAACAACCCCCCCTCTTCAGGCCAGGAGCCCAGGAGGAGTAGCGATAAAGGTGATAATGAATGGGGAAGTTGGGCGGGGTGGCCCACTAAATGTCTCTGAGATGGCTGAAGGGGGCCCTTGGGAAGTTCTCCTCCCAGATTGGGGCCACAGACTTAAAACTGTCTCTCCCCCAACTTCTATTTGTCTGTCACTCCCTCAGGCCATCCCTTAGCCTGGGTGGTGCTGAGTTCCCCGTGTAGCCTGCTGGGTGCAGCGGCTCCCTTTACAACGAAGGCAGAGTTGCAGGCTTGCCTCCAAGCTTGGCCCTTCCTGCTGCATGACCTCAGGCTGTGATTTCCATCTCTGAGCCCCAGTTGGCTCATCTCCACAGGAAGATGGAGGCCTACTTTGCAGTTGGTGGGGAGTGCTGGGCCATGTGGAGGGATGTTTTCTGTTTTGGCTGACTGAATGCCTCCCCGCCCCTGGCCTCTATTTCCCTGGCCTTAAGAGAGGACAGTTGGTTGCTGGGAAGTGGACCAGCCTCCATAGCCTTCTCAAGGCCTGGAGAGGAGTTTCCCTGTACAAACCCCCTCCCCAGTGTTCAAAGACCTCCCTCCTCCGAGCCCCAGGAGGCAAATCCTGCTGGGCAGCCCGGATATAGGAGGTCCACTAACTGGAAAATCAGTTACAACTGAGAACATCCAGACGGGACTGTCCTCCCTAGTCCTGCCCCTGTTCTGGCAAGGAGGAGGTGGCCCCAGGCTGCCTGTGGCCCAGGTCGTTGTCTTCTAGGAACAAGCAGTCATGGAGTCTGGCCCTCAGCTGGAGGAGAACAGAGTCATTTTTATTGGGTACCCACTGGTGCAGGTCCCTGGTGTTTCATGCCCCTCCCTGATTCAAGGCTCACGGGGGGAGCAGGGGCTGTCTGGCTGTTGTTGTTGTTGTTGTTGTTGTTGGCCCTCCATATTCAGGACGGCCCCTGCAGGCCCAGAAGGATGAGGACAGACACAGTGGAAGGAGGAGGGGAGTGAGCACCCCACCATCCGACTCCCCACTCCAGTGCTCTTACAGCTCTGTGCTCTGACTGTGTCCTCTCATCCCCAGCTACAGCTGGACATTTTCCTTCCCCTCCCATTCCAGAGGCCACCCTCCCCATGCCTCCCTGACGTGGCCACTGCAGAGATGCACATCTTCACACACACAGCCTGCTGTCCCTCGCGGCACCGGGTTGGTCTCAGCACAGCCCATATACCGTCTAGGCAGGGCTCGGTCAGGACCCTCGCATGGTGCCCACGGAAGGAAGTCCCAGGGACAGCTGGGATTGGGGGCAGCTGTCTGAGGAAGCACTAGCAAGGCTTCAGACCAGGAGGCTGTGAGCCTGGGGAGCAGGGAGGGCTTGTGGAGGGAAGGAGGAGGGTGTCAAAGAATGAGCCACAGCTGTGGTGCCGGCTGAGCCTAGGGCCTTCGAGGAGCTGGGTGGAGGGGGGAGAAAACTGTGAACCAGGGTCTCTCAGAAATTCCGTGAGGTGTGGGGATGGGGGACACATGGATGGGAGGCCAAGCTCCAGCTCCCAGCCCGTGTGTGTGTGTGTGTGTGTGTGTGTGCGCGCGCGCGCGCGCGCGCGTGTGTGCGTGTGTGTGTGTGCGCGCGCGCGCGCGTGTGTGCGTGTGTGTGTGTGCACGCGCACACACACGCGCGCGCGTTGCTGGGTAGGAGGAGGGGTGATCAGTGTTTGGTGGCTCCGTGAGTGGAAGATGGGACAGAGGCTCTACAGCTGTGCTGCTTGCCCCTGGAGCTGGAACCATGAGGCTTTAGAGCTAGGAGGCACCTCTAGTGGACTGGGTCTGGCCCGGAGACTAGACTTGAAAGGCTCCTGTGCCTCAGTGGGCATTGGCCAAAGCACTGTGGTTTAAGGATTCACAGGCTCTGCAGTCAGCTTCCCTTAATTTCTCTGTGCCTCAGTTTCCTCATATGTAAAATGAAGTTAATCGTAGACTTCATGGGGTCATTGAGAGGATTCCCTGAGCCCCTCCTCAGTCCAGGAGGGCAACAGCAACTTTGCCTGATCCCTCTCCCCCCTCCATAAGCCTGACCTGAAGTTTTCCAGGGAAAAATTGAGACCCTGGCCCCCAGAGGGAATTCACTCAACCCTTCACTCTGGCCCACACAGCCTCTGCCTTTCCCTCTCGCCCACCTTGGGCCCAAGGATCCTGCTCTGCTTGGCCTGCTCCTCTTTCATTCAGCATCTCTCTCCCTCTGTTTGGCTCCTTCCTGTAGACATTAAACATGGCGTCTGATGTGGCACTTTCCTCTCTCTCTCCCTCCATACATGCACCACTCCTCAGGCCATGGTTGTTCGGTCTTGCTGTCTCCACAGTGGCCAGGCCAGGCTGAGCTGTCCTGGGATCAGAGAGGAACAAATGGGGGAGGAGACCAGGCTGAGACCCAGTGGTGCCTGGGGCCCAGGATGACTGGGCTCTGGGGGCAAAAGCAATGACCAAGGGAGCTCTGGAGGGCCTGGGTCCTCGAGCCACTTGGCAGGCACACTCTGGCCCTGTAAAAAGCCTGGATGCCCCCCGTGCTCCCAGCTTACCGTGTGGTCTTAGCTCTTCATTCCCTTGCCCCCAGTGTCATCTGCCTGCTATCCTTTTCCCTATATCTCTCTACAAGATGAACCCCTAGTCCTTTCTTAAGCTCCCTGTGCATCACTATCTGTGGGAAGCCCCTCTAACAAGACCCGTACCTGTTCATCCATCACTGTGTCTGTAATAACCCCAGCGTTCAGTGCTGGGACATGGCCAAGAGGCCCCCAAGGGCCTGGCTCAGCATCTCCCGAACACCTGGCCCCAGCCTAGGAAGCTATGGGAAGTCCTCCAGGTATTTACTGAACTGAGCCAAATGCAGTTTCCAGGACACAGTGGGAAGAGCAGAGTCTGCATTGGAGCAGGAGGATTCTCTCTATGGATTGACGTGCCGATGTCTCTCTGAGGGAGCCTCTTCTTACAGGCTTGCCTTCCTAGCAATTTCTCTCTGCTTGATTTTTCTGTATTTCCAAGTTTTTCACTAAATGGCATATATCCTCTCTTCTGTTTCCCCTCTGATGAAAAACTATAGTGTTTCTTAAAATAAAAAATCAAATTCCTGGTTGAGGTCACCTACTTTGCTGCTGAAAAGGCACCTTGGATTTGTGAAGGTGGGAACTTTGACTTTCAGAGGGCCTTCCTGGGACTTATGATGGGGCTTTGCTGCCCTCTGGTGGCAAAGATGGATTTACAGATCTGGCGCTAAGGACAGTCGAGGCAGCTCAGACAGAAGTGAAACCGACTGACCTACAGGGGAGATCTGAGCACCCTGGGACATCCCATTAGGCCAGGGAGTCATCACCTCTCCCTGCAGCTGGCTGAGCATGGTATAGATGGGCTCCAACCTGACTAGGAACTGACCACCACTTGGTTCCAGGCCCCAGTCCAGGGCTGTGCTGGCCCCAGGTAAGATCTGAGGTTTGGAATCAGGGGTGAGACTCAGTGGGTCAGGCCCATGTTCATCTCAGTCCAACCTGGAGCAGGCTGGACTGTTCTGTAAGAATAGGGAGACCCCAGGGGTGCCTGGGTGGCTCAGTGGGTTAGGGCCTCTGCCTTCGGCTCAGATCATGGTATCAGGGTCCTGGGACTGAGCCCTACATGGGGCTCTCTGCTCAGCAGGGAGCCTGCTTCCCCCTCTCTCTCTGCCTGCCTCTCTGCCTACTTGAGATCTCTCTCTCTCTTTGTCAAATAAATAAGATCTTTTGGGGGAAAAAGAAGAAGGAGAAGGAGAAGAGAAGGAGGAGAAAAAAAAGGGGAGACCCCAGAGTATCTGCAAAGACTCACCTCCTCTTGAGCATGTCACCACCACTTGTCTCCCCCCTGCTTTCTGGGCCTGTCTTTGCTGACCTCCTTCCACCCCCAACACACACCCCCTCAGATCTTCCTGCACCAGGTCTGTGTCTGACCCGATCACTCACTCCCGCCTCTGGTAGTCATTAGTCACTAACACAGGGCCTTGACCCTGTGGGAGAGAGGAGGGAAAGAGGAGAGGCTGAAGGAGGGTCGTGGGCTCCCCACCAGCATTCGCTGCTATCAGTTTTCCTTCTGTTCGGTGAATGCTTTCAGTCTATTTCTGTCTCTGGATCTTTGCACTATTCTCTCTGTCCAGAGCTCTTTCCTCCCATATTGTCACACAGCAGGCACTTTCTCCTCATTCAGGTTGCAGCCTATGTGTGACTTGCTCAGAAAGGCCTTTCCAGACCACTTAATGTGAAGCAATCTCCGCAGACCCCCTCCTTCTGGCTGATTCACTGTCATAGCTCCAAGTGTCCAGGACAAGCCCTGACACATAAGTGCCCAGCCAGAGTTTGCTGAACGGTTGAATTCTGAGGCACTGAAGGAATGCTGTGCCATCCAGCCTGGGGTGAGAATAGTGTGGCTCCAGGACAAAAGGAGCTTCCAGAAGGGGCCCTGAATGGGGACGGCCAGATAAGAACAAAATGGCAGGCTGCCAGCTGCCTCCCCACACCTCAGGTGAGGGGAGCTCCAACAGCTGGTAAAATTAACAGATTCCGAGTGGAAGGAGTCTACGTTGTAGCATTTGCTGATGTCCATAGTGTAAATACATCATTGTGCCCAATTTCCAGCTACAGATGGTTTGTTAACCTGGCTGGCAACTTTTTATAAGATGGAACAATGGGCTCTGTGAGCCAGTATGAGCTGGTTCCATCCACCATAGGCTCTCGTCTGCTGAGGACAAGGTATGGGAGGACCATGGCAGGACAGGCCACGGGGTCCATCTCCTCTCCACCAGGATAGAGGGTAGCAGGACTGGCAGAGGTGGAAAGCTGCTAACCTACTCTCCAGGAGTGCAGTGGAGGTGACAGGCAGGGACTCATCCTGGGCATGTAAGAGTGAGACACAAATGCTTGCCTCAGCCAGGATGAAATTAGGATCAGCCAGCAGGTGTGAGTGGGAGAGCGAGTGGAGCAGGGGAGCAGGAAAAGCGGAAAAGCCAGCCAGGAATCTGGACTCTCAGTGCACACTCTCAGATCCTCCCCCAGGATCCCGGAGCAATCTCACCCGGTGGCCAGGCTCCCCCTAGTGACCCCACCAGAAACTGCAGCAGCTTCTCCAGCTCCTCCCATTGCAACAAGGAATCTTCCCTGAGCACTCCCAGTGCGGTTCAGGGCCAGGCTGGAGAGAGGGGGAAGTGAGCAGAAAATTATTTTTGTGGGAACACAAAATTGTATTAGGAGGAGGAGCGTGGAGAAATATATATACATATATTTTAAGGATTGATTGACAATCTTATAACACTGAAAAATTAAACATATTTGGGGAGAAAAAAAAAGATTGATTGATTGATTTGACAGAGATCACAAGTAGGCAGAGAGGGAGGCAGGGGGGCGGGGGGGGGGCAGGCTCCCTGTTGAGCAGAGAACACGATGCAGGACTTGGTTTCAGGACCCTGAGATCATGACCTGAGCCGAAGGCAGAGGCTTTAACCCACTGAGCCACCCAGGCACCCCTATACTTCTGAGGTAGTAGCAGATCACTTTCGCCTCCTGCTGTCCCATTTAAGCAGTGGGGCTGTTCCATACCCATCATGTAAGAGAAAGGATGGATCAGGCAGGAAACAGAAAAGAAGAGGGCCGGGCCCCCAGCATCTGGCCTTGGAATCCAAAGCCTTTATGGGACTTACGAGGATCAGAGGCGATGACGTTTCTCCTTAGCGTGGTGACAGAGGAAGGCTTACTCTCCCCTTTCTTCCCCACAATCCCAGACTGGAGGAGGTGCAGTATGCCCAGGAGCCAGAGAGGGAGGCACTCAGGGCCAAAGGGTCCCTGGGACGTCAAGGGTCAGGTGCATAATGGAGCCACACTCATTGACCTCCCAGCATCCACCATCCACATCAGTCTGCGCTGCCTGGGCTACATGGCTGCCCTTCCAGTGGGCTTCCAGTCTGCCTACCTATTTCAGACAAGAGCTCTGTCCTGGGATAACATAGACAACAGAGGTAGGCAGCATTTGAGTTGGCCTCTGAAGTAGGAACTCACTGCTTGGAGTCAGGATCAGGGCATTTGGGGCTGACGTGTCAGTGTGGGTAGAAGTTTAGAGGTATGAAGAAAGGTGTGTGGTTAGTACCGGAAGCCACAATGCTGCTGTTGGCTGGCCCATCAAGGAGGTTGACAGTTGAAGGCATAAGGGAATAGGAACAACAGGTGGAGGCAGGTCTCTTTTACTATCCTAAGGTTAAGGGCAAAGTCCAGAAGCCCCAAGTATCAGACCAACCTAGTCAGATTTGCATTTTCTAAAACTCAATCTGGCTCCCCAGTAGACCACAGATTGCCAGGGTGTGGGTTCCAGGGCCCATCCGGTGGCAAGGAGACTTCCTGGGGGTGGGGGATGGAGGGCTGCTCAATCATCAGGCAAGAGATTTACTAAAACTTGAATCAAATCGAGACACTGGCAACAAAGCAGTTGTTCAGAGAGTGTGGTTTATTTTCTCAGATGTGTAGATGTGTAGAAATCACTTTAAAATCTGAGGTACAAATGAACAAGCCCCAAGTCTCCCTCTTGAGTCTTGTTTAGAAGGAGCAGGACGTAGGCTCCTTTGCTAAAATAAATACACTTCACATTGCATAAGGTAATAAATAAAAACATACATAAATAGATAACTTCAATAGAATAAAATGAGACCATCATCACAAAAGGCCAAATGGGCAAAGCACATCTCAGAAATTAGATAATGAACAATTCTTCTGACTCCACTGGAGAAAATGAAATCTCTCCAGTCCTGGACTGTGTGAGAGACACCCCAGAGTCTTCAGGTGTCCTGGTGTGCCTGACGTCCAAGCCCCAGAGACAGAGGGGACATCAGACTAAGAATTCCAGGACTCAGTGCTTGTTCTTGAAATTCAGAAAGTTATCAAGGGCTTCCAGAAATTTTCTTAGCTTCTTTTGGAAATCACCCCAGTTACTCTCAATAGAGATTGGTTCTCCCTGTGAAAAAACCAGGAGAGTGGCATTAGGTTGGAAGGTAGGTGAGAGGCTAGGGGGTCAGGTCATGGCTAAGAGTACCACCTGCAGGGGCATCTTGGGGGTCAGCTTACCCTGGGTGTGGGAGTCGGCAGGAGGGGCAGGAATTCCTGTGGGAAGAGACCAAAGCAGACAGTCAGAGACTCATCTGGAAAAGGAGCAGGCCCTGGTCAGGGCCAAAGCAGAGATCCCCAAAACCCTCAACAGCTTTACCCACCTTAAGGTTTTTCCAGATAAGCGATTCATTGTTGTAGAAATTTTTGGTAGCGTTCAAGAATGCATCCAGGTTTGGCCTCAGAAGGGTAGTGTTCTAAGGGGGCCGAGAAGACACGTAAAGGGAGAAGGTTGGTATTCAGCCTTCCCATGGCTGATGTCATCCCCAGTTTTCCAAGTCTGCTTTCAGGGACATCCTTGGACAGTCCCCTCCTAGTCCCCTTCTTGCCCCAGGTGGGTCCCTGGGATGCCCCTAAGGGCACAGGCCTCAAAGTGAGTGTACACCCTAAGCAATTCCTGCTTCCCTCAGCCCTGAGCCCCTGACTCCAGGTAAGCTGCCCACAGGGCCTGGGTGGATCTTGCCACACTTGGGGGGAAAAGCATTGCCCAAAAGAAGATCTACAAAAGGTGGAGGGCTGGCCAAGGGGAGTATTTGCAGCAAAGAGGCCAGATAGCAGAGTTAATGCCTTGACTGAATGAAGGCCTCCTAGAAATAAGGAAGAAAATTGCAGAGACCCCAACCCCAGCAGGACTTGGGTCCAGCCTGTGAACTATACATTCTTAAAAGGGGGGTATATGTGCCCAATAAACTCAGGAGAGATTCCAACCTCTTGTCGGACCCAAGGATTGCCGTACAAACAAAGGTGAGATAACCATAGAGGCCAACTGAAACTAGGAAAAATAATTGGAAATGATAATGCCCAGGGCCAGTCAACATAAGGAACAGGATTCAGTGTCTGAAGGAAAAGGAAGGAAGCAGGCAAATTCATGGGGGAAATTTTAGGCTGCCTCACTGAAAAATGCAGAGCTTAAGGCCTTTGGAAAAGTTCACCGAGAGCTACTTTTTCATTTGTAATTTAAAAAAAAGAAGAAGAAGAAGAAGCATTTTCCTATTATAGACCCTGCAGGGGAAACATATTAAACATTTAGTATCTGACACAGGTCTGGTGACTGTGCACTGGTGCCACATAATTCTCACAGCGACCCCACTGAGCTACACAGTTAACCCTGTGCACAGATGACGCACGGAGGCTAGGCAAGGTGGGGTGACAGGCCTGCAGCCACCCAGGCAAAAAGTGGATTAGGACCCAGGTATGCCCAAACGTGGGCTGAGTGCTTACCAGCAGGGTGTTTGTCTCATTTGGGTCCAAGGTTTCCTGTGGGGCAGAGGGAGCGAGAGCCGTGAGTCCCGTTGGCCTGAGACACCTGCCAGCCCTTCCCTGCCCTCTGCCAACCTTATCCCAGTCACTTACTTCTGCAGGCGAGGGTGAACTGTTTAAGATGTCTATAATTTCACTGATCATCTTGAAGTTTTGCTGAGCCTTGTATGCCCGCAAGGACCGTCCCTGGGCCTGCGGGGCTTGCAGTCCAAGCAGGAGCAGGAGAAGGTGCAGGACGGGGAGGCTGTTCATGTTCGGGCTGGCAAGGTGTATTCTGTCTTGTCTTGGTCCCTTGTGGCGTTCTGAAGCATCCGACACAGTCTCCCGTCTTTTATGCACCGAGGCCACGTGCCTGTACCCCAGTGAGAGGGGCGGACGTCGGAAGAATCTTTATCTGACATGGAACACCCATAGCAAACCACAGACTTATTCATCACTTTCTAGTGCTGGAGATCAGTGAAACTTGGAAAAAAAAAATTACTCAGAGGTTATCTCCTCTTCTTGTGAAGGAGAAGAGATGGCTGTCCTCTGGGCAGAGTGGGAATAGGTGAGAGGATCCCTCTGACAGTCGAGGGGCTGCCTGACTTGGAGCTCCCTCAAGCCTCCTGCCATCCCCTGGACAGCTCTGACCCTCTGCTGCCCACCCCGCCTGGCACTGCCTGGTCCTATGTGGGTGTCCAAGTGAAGGCCCATTGGAACAGACAAGAGTTTGTCTGGAAGCCGGGCACACAGCTTACTGTTCACATGTGAGCTCATTAACTGAGTAGCACATCTCTTGAAAACCTCCCACCCCAGTGTTGAGTTCCTGATGTTAAAGCCCCCAGCGGTTTGCCTCATGGCCCTTGGGCTGCTTCTCCTTAGCACTTTCTGTTCCTTGGGGTAGGGGCGCAGATGGAGCCCAGGCACCAGATGCCCATTCTGTCTTCATTGGCCCGACAGCCTGACTCTGCCCTGTGTTATGGGATCTTAACCTCTAGTGGAGGCCTGGCTGCAAGCCCTGAGTGGTCCCTTTGGGAGCACGGAGGAGCTGGGTTCCAGGACCTGAAGAGAGGGATCTTTGGGGAAATTGTCACTGAGAAGCAGGAGGAGGAGGCTGGCCTGGGAAGGTTTAAGAGGGGGAACTGGAAGCTGTGAGGGGTGAAACAAGGGAGAGGAGAGGGCAGCTTCTGGCTTCAGCGTGGGTTTCTAGCGAGAGGGGCTGGTGAACAGCAGAGAGAGCTGCGTTGCAGGGGTCTGGATCCCAGTGTGTGGTAGTATGGATTTGGCAGGCACGGGCCCAGTAGGAAGGCTTTGCAGAGTGGGGAGGAGGGCAGGGAAACACCGAGGAGGAGGCCAAAAAGAAACAGAGAAGCTGCCGCTAGAGAAGAAGCAGGATACTAGCAGGGTTGGGGGGTGCTAGAGGTAGCCCCTGAAGGGAGAGGGGGACCACTGCCCCCTGAGGCGCGCTCTGACGCAGACCCAGGATGGGGTTTTGGCAAGGGGGTGCATGTGGCAAGGCGTGGGGAGAAGTTCTTTGAGATAACTGAGACTCGGGTGACGGAACAGGAGAGGTGGGATGGGAGAGCCAGGGGTCAGGGCGAGATGTGATACAATCAGCATGGGGAGATGAAGGATAGGAGGTTATGCTGAGCCAGGGGCACTGGGGGATTTCAGGGCTCTTAGCAGGGAACAGATCTGGTAAAGACAAGGATCAGGATGTGGCTGCCGAGGAGGCAGGTGAGGAAGCTGTGGCCCAAGGCAGTGCTCTGAGAATGATGCCTGCAGTCAATACGCATGGCCCCCTTCTTAGCCACAGGCCAGGAAGGGTCCCGGGTTTGGGCCCAGAGCATCCTCACAAAGCACGTGGAGTGTCTCAAAGGTACAGTGAAATGAGGCAACGCACAGGGAGCCTTACAGCTAGGTACTCACTAGTCATGATTCATTCAACAAACTTTTATCAGCAGTTGCTGTGTAAGTCCTGGGAATAGAACAGACTCGGTCCCTCTTCTTCAGAAACTCACAGTCTTATGGGGAAAGGCCGATGGCCAGCCTTACTCCTCTCATCTTGGACCTCAGAACTGCTGCTTCAGTGGGGACCTTGTTGGAAGTGTAGACGCGCCTGCCTCATCCCAGACTTTCTGAATCAAAAATTGCATTTTGACAAGACCCTCGGGCGCTTCATATGACATTGCAGAAGTTCTGATGTGAAGTACTCAACTTGGGACGCCTGGGTGGCTCAGTCAGTTTAGCGGCTGCCTTCGGCTCAGGTCATGATCCCAGGGTCCTGGGATAGAGTTACACATTGGGCCCCCTGCTCAGCGGGGAGACTGCTTCTCCCTCTGCCTGCCACTCCTGCTCAGCGGGGAGACTGCTTCTCCCTCTGCCTGCCACTCTCTCTCTCTCTGACAAATAAATAAAGTACTCAACTCATAATGTAAGAGCTTAATAAATTTGAGATATTATCCACTCTCCCAACATAATTTGTATAGGCCTCATACAACATTTGCTCTTTTTATTACCATGATTTGTTCTTGTCTGCCCTATTAGACTTTGAGCTTAAAAGCTAGAAAAAAATATAAAGTACTCAGCTTGGGTAGGGCTGGGCGTCCTTGCCCCGGAGATACAGGACTTCTTGACCACTCAACTATGGGTTGGTATTACCTCCTATATGAGAGTTTGAGGGATCAGAGCATGAAAACGTGATTTCTTTCATTCTCTCTCACTCTCTGTCTCTCTCTCTCTTTCTTTTCCTTTTACTGCCCTTCCTTCCTTCCTTCCTTCCCTCCTTCCTTCCTTTTTTTTAAAAATTTATTTGAGAGAGAGAGAATGAGAGAAAGCGAGTGTGAGAGAGGGAAGGTCAGAGAGAGAAGCAGACCCCCTGCTGAGCAGGGGGCCAGATACCTGTCTCCATCCCCGGACTCCAGGATCATGACCTGAGCTGAAGGCAGTCGCTCAACCAACTGAGCCACTCAGATTTCTTACAGAGAAAAAACAAAACAAAAAACTCTATTTTTTCTTTGTCAATTCAAAGGACTTTTTGAGGGAATTTCAAAGTCCAGTCAGCTTTGAAGCTAGGGAGGCTGAACATTCCTGCAAATGCTCCTTTTAAACCCTGACATTGTATGGCATTATAGCAAAGAAAACCCAAGTATTGCTACTGGAAATCTTGACATTTATAGTATTTGTCTCTTGTTTTAAAAATACTTGCCAAGGCTATCAGAGGAGAAGGAGGTTCTAGGCCTCATGCTAGGGGCGTTAGAAGCATTGCGGGGTGTTCAGCCAGTAAGACACGTCGCCCTGGAAAGTGTGGGTTCCAGGAAGCCCAGCGTAGCCACTGTGGGGAGAATGACCAGGAATAGTCAGGACAGCAGGGTGGCCAGTGAGGAGTGGGCGAGCCCTCTGGACCATTGATGGTGGAGAGGCTAGGCCAAGTGGATTCTGGTGCAGAGGCAGAGAAGTACATGGAAGTAAAGACTTGAACAGCTAACTTCCACTGAGTAGCACTTAGCAAATGCTGGGCACTCAGTTCTTTTCCCCGGTTGACTCATTTAATTCTCACAGTGAGCCTGTGGGGCAGGCATTATTATTACCACCATTTCCCAGCTAAAGAAACTGAGGCTCAGGGAAGCTGAGTTCCCCAAAGCTGGGAAGTGACATCACCAGGATTGAATGCAGGCAGGTCTGTCTGATCCCAGAGATTGAGCACCAGAAAGTAATAGATTAAGGGGTGATGCAGGCTGATGGGAAGGGGGACAGTATGGTGAGGATAAGATGGAGCCACTGGAATTTTTGCCCAGAGCCCACTAGTGCCTCTGGGTTGCCATTTTAGTGTTCAGTGAGGGTAGAAGCTGGTGGCAGTGGCCTGAGGAATGAGTGAAGGTGGGACAGAGGGTAGTAGATGCTTTGAAGTTTTATTCTGAAGGGAAGGGAAGAGGTGGAGGCAGCTAGAGGAGTCAGGGAGACAGAAGGATCTTTCCAGACAGGGAATCTTGGAGATCCCTCTGCTGGAGGTAAGCTGAGAATGGGCTGGAAAGCTGGGTGGCAGGCCAGTGCAGTGGGTGCTGAAGGGGCGTGCACACAGGGAGGGCTCCCTGCACTGGGCGACACATGCTCATCCACGCAGAAGGCTCAGGGAAAGGCCATCTAGGTGGGGCCAGTCCATCCGGCAGGGAGGGTATAATGGACTGTGTCTGCTGGTTTGCTGGCAGAAGAGGAAAATGGTTTCTGTGTCCCCCGTGAAATAGGAGGTAAAGTCAGCTCCTGAAGTTTAGGGAGGTGGGGTCAGAAGCATGGAGGGTGTCCTGGTTGGGAGTCTGTGAGCCGACTGCCTGGGGATGGCCTTAAGGGGCTGGTAGCCTTGGCTTAAAGGACAAGGAGGTTGGGAGAATCCAAAGCCTTTCTGTTCCAAGGTGGAGGGCCCCCGAGGCAGGGGGATGAGACCGTGGTGGGCAGAGAAAGGAGCAGGATGGCCAGAGCAAGGCAGGCAGGAGGTAGTGGGCCCAGTTCCCCTAGAGAGGCCCCTGGAGTGCCAGCCAGTGCTTACTCCTGTGCAAGGAACAGAGTTACATTCCACAAAGCAAATGTACTTCAGAGGGGCTACTCAGCCACTGCTGTAGGGGAGAACTGGGTATCCTCCCCAGGGTTTCTATGACCTCTCAGGGCAACTGGGAGCCTGAGCCTCCTTGAGGAGTCTCCTTTGAGGTTTGCCTTGGCTCTAAATGAGCTGCTGCAGGTCCAATCTCAGAAACCCCGTCCTTCTCCCGGAACCAAGAGTCATGCCCAACCCCTTGGAAGAAGCCTGGCCTCCTATAAAAAAGTGATTCTACACCTGGTGTTTACGTCAGCCCAGCCTAGGGAAAGTCTCCGCTGAAGACTGGGTTGATTGCAATCAGGGAGGGAAATGAGCTGAGGGTGCCCAGCCCTGGGTGGCACAAGGGAGGCCCTGCTAGGTCTGGGGTGGGAGAGCCAGCTCAGGACTGTTGACTGGAGTGTGCAGAAAAGGGACACTACGGCTTTCAGGGTGGGTCTCTGGGCCCCATCCGACCGGTCCCTGTAGGGCTGTGGTCTGGATTCACTCAGAATGGAGCACAGTATTGAAGATTGTGACCCTTGGGGCCCATCCATATCTGTTCTTTCCTATCATTCACCCACTCACCCCCACAGGCCTGGTGGAATTTTCTGGGGTACCCACCGCCAACAGGGACCCAGACGTTAGTCATTATGGCAGACTCCCCTGACACCCTCTCTTTGGCATCCTGTGTCAGATTCCGTCTGCCCGTGACCTCAGTCATGCTTCCGCTGGTGGCCCTGACCACACTGCCTAATCTTGCTGCTATACAAGGCAGCTCCGGGCTCCTGGCTAGCCAAGTAGTACCATCAGGTTTCACATGCTCACCTGAGCAGAAAGAGCTCCAGAAAAAGGGAGGTCTGGCCTCCTGTCGCACCCAGCTCTGCACTCCTCCTCCAGGGCCCGCATAGTCTCACCCTGTGCATCCTCAGCTTTCTGTCCAGTGCCGTGGATGTGGCCTCCTGGAGGCCCATCGGCACCAAGTGGACCTCCTCCCCAAGTCCAGTCACAGAGAAGACAGATAGATGGAAAACCACAAGTGAGAATAATAAGCCTGACGAGGAGAAAGCCTGGAAATGGGGTGGCCTCACTCTGCCTGGACACTTGGGGAAGACTGAGGAAGGGAAGGCTAAGCCCCCTGAAGGCTGATATGTAGCCGGACGTGTAGAGAGGAAGCGCTCCCAGGCACAGCTTAGCGTGAGGATGCAGGCGTTCTGTCTGTCAGTCTCAAGTCTCCTAGCCTCAGCTCTGACATCTGGTAACTGGGGGTAGCCATGTCATTCTGGTTATTTATAAACATATGTACATTCGGTCCTGCCACTTTCTTGCTGCCCATGTGGAACACAGAGCTTTGGGACATGCATTCCTGTTTATGTCCATAAAGCCAGGAGCCAGGTGAGGGACAGACAGACATACAGGGCCCTCGGCCCCACATCCCCATTCTCAGTGATGCTGCCCCAAAACTGTGAGGTGACTTAGATGCTGGTGACACAGTGTTCCAGGCTCTCATGAACTGCTCTTCTAAGTGGTTAAGCCTTCCTGGGTGCAGGTGGTTAGCCATGGAGATCATGTTGCCAGGCAGAATCTTGGCTACCTCACAGCCAGAGAAGGGGAGGCCAGGAGAGGTGGCTGGCAGACAGTCAGAGCTGTCCAGGGGACAGCAGGACCAGATCCTGGCTGGGGAGGGGCACACGCAGGCCCAGGTGAGCTCAGAGCCAGGTTGCCCACTCCGTCCGGTGAGCAGAGGCTCTTATCTTCTTCGTGAGGTGAGGTGAAACCCTTTGAGAATGTTTTTTCAAGTTTTACTGATCATGAGTTCCAGAAAATGATGAATAAGTTGATATGTTTGTCATGGAGGTTCCCTATCAGAGAAGGGTATCAGCCCATCCGGGGCTTCTCTGAACATCCCCACCACCCCATTTCCCGCCTCGCCCCACCCTCCATTCCCCACAGTGGGTCTATAAAAGAGAAAGCCGGCCGGGCCACTCCAGATTCCCTACAGCCAGTGAGGACCACATTAGCTCCCAGAAACTCAAGATGTGGAGATCCCTCGGCCTTCAGCTTCTCCTCACCTTTCTTCCCTTCTGCCTCCCCAGAGCTGTGCCCGGAACGACCCCTGGCACCCAGGCTCTGGGCTGCTGCAAGTACTGGAGCACCATCTCTGAAATCTGCTCTAAGCTGAACTCTAGCTCTGTGAGTAGCTGGGGACTCCCTGAGCGTGGGCAGGGACGGCCTGGCAGTCTTGAGCCAGAGGCACTCAGGGTTCTCTCTCTCTTCCCTTGCAGACACCTGAAGACATTAATCTGCGGCTGGCGCTGCAGGTGAGGGCTTGGGCCCCGGGGCTCACCGTCTCCCTGCCAGGGACTGCCAGTGCGTGGCTGGTCCCTACCCTGGGCTGGGGTACTTTTGGGCAAGGCACCCCTGGCTGGTCACACTTGAGCCTTAATCCTCTATCTGGCATCATAAGTGCAGATATTTCCATTGGCCTCTTTGGCTTGTGTGGGGGTTGCATAGTAGATGTTTATTCCCAAGAGTGGGAATTCTAAAATCGTATCTTGCCAAAGCTGGCCTCTATTCCTTTGGGTCCTTCTGGCGGCTGCTTCATGAAGTTCCCCAGTTACCCAGGCTCCTTCTGGAGCCTTTCTGGAGCCTGTCTGGTAGGACGGGCCCTGCCGTGACTGGGCTTTGCCAGAATGTGCAGTGACCACCACCAGTGCTGTGCGCTTGGGGCAGCTGGGTTCTTCCTGGTCGGGGCAGGACAGGGCTGTGGAAAGCTAGGGGAGGTGGCAGAGGGTGCTGGTGAAGACATCCCAGAAAAGAGGCAGGAAGGATGACCCAAGACCATGAAAAGGATAGCCCGTCCTGAGCCCTCCCTCGTCACTCTTTGTCCTACAGAGTAATTACCTTTTGACGTCTAACCTGGCTGCCTTCCAGCTCCTCTCCAAGGAGATCATCAATGGTTCTAATGAGTCTTTATTCATCAGTAAAAATCTGGAAAACCTGGAGGTGTGTGAGGTTGGGGAGGGTGTCTCTGGCACTGGGTCTCCAGGACCCTAAAGGAGCCCGCTCCAGGTCAGAGTGCATGGCCTGGTCTTTCCCTTTTCTCCAAGAGCAGAAGCACTTTCACCCTCACCCCTGAGTACCCCCCCCCCCCGCCACCAACCCCTCCAAGGCTGGGGACAGAGTTGCCACCTAGTCCCTTCTTGGGTATTGTCACTGGCAGGGGGACACAGAAGCCTCCCAACTCCTAGGGAGACCCCTCTGGCTTTTCCCAAAAGGCTAACTGGCTCTTCTTGTCTCTGGTCCACAGAAATTCATGCAAACCTTGCCCATGCCTATGCCGACATCCCAGGTAAGCTGCTTAGACCGAGCATAGAACCTGCTACATCCCTTCTACCTCCTTCTCAGCTGACCCAAATTTCTCATTGCTTCCAAGGCAAAGGTGTACATCCAAGCAGAAGATTTTGATGAGTTCTCGGGGAAGCTGAAAGTCTTTCTGGAAGCCCTGGATGAGTTCCTGATGCGCTTACTGAAGTGCCCAGAAACTTTCAAAGCCTCGTGCAGAAAATCTTAGTCTGGGCCTCTGCATGCCCCGAGCTTGGAATTGGGCTCAGGTCCTGTGTCTCCAACCCTCCTCCTTGATATGCCAGTGATCTCTGTCACAGATCTCACTGACAATCCTATTTATGTAACAATTTATTTATTGTCCACCCTATTGTGGAGTTATTTATTTTAATAATGGAGCCCTCTCAGGAGCCTCTGAGCAAAGCTCAGAGGAGATGTGAAGCCGTTTCCATTTATACCTCAGATTTCAAAAGGATTCCTTCTCCTCTGTGAAAAATAAATATTTTATGATGAGCTACTTTGTGCCCAGTGTTGCATTTCTAACGGGTTTCACTATCTTATTTGGGCCTGGGTTGCAATTTCCACATGCACAGTTAATTTCTTTAATTCTGTGGTTTTGATTCCTTTCAGGATTCTATCTTTTTTGTCCCCCTAGTATTCCTTGTCCTATCCCCTGCCTGGGCTCACCCAGGCCTTTTTCTTCTCCCTGGCTCAGGCACCACCATCAGCCCCATGCCCCTACTCATCCCTCTCCCCACTACCCACATCTGCCTCCTAGCACCTCTCTGCTCCATCTGCTTCTCATCACTCCCATGTGCACTCCCCATCCGGACCCAGACCTGCCCGCTGGAATTCCCACCACAGCTCCCAGGCCGGGCATCTCCCATCCTGTGTCTCAGAGCAGCCAGAGCACCTAGATACCTCTCTGTCCACAACCCCCTCCTGCTGTCCCTCCAGTGACTTATGGTTAGCCCACTTAGACCAGGCCCAGGAGAAACACAGCCTGGTTTTCTTCCTAAGGAAATCCTCATTGAGGAACCTCAGGACTTCTTCCAGTACAGGAAATGAGTCCCCTCACTCCTATTTAAGCTTTTGGTCCTCTCTCACCCTTCCTGTCTCTACCTCTTGGTAGCCACACCCGGATGAGAAGAATCGAGTCCACACCACCTGATATGAAATAGGTTCCTATTTTTTATATTCTAAAACCCTCCTTTCAGACTCAGTAAAACACAGCTCTAACGGCCAGACACTAAGCAAATGAAATGTTATCTTCTTCCCCCGTTAGCTGTCAACTAGGGGACATTTGCTTATTCTAAACTACCCTCTCAAGAGAAAATGTCAGTCTAACAAGGTGCTGCCCAGGATTTTACCTGTTGTCCTCGAAAAGACAACCAGCATCCAAGCTTATGCTTCTTTGAGCCAAGAAGACAACCAGGGGGACAGAGTGCCTTGGAAACTTCTGGCCTCCCACAGTGTGGTAGAGCAAGAATATACAGTTTTCTAAGGCCTAAGTGGAAACCCAGAAGTGAGAAGGGGCTTAAAGCCCCAAAGAAGAAGACTACCTACCAGGTGTGGGGGGTACCCAGGAAGAGATGGTAGGATGACCACAGGGGCTGGAGCAGGGTCTCAGAAGAGGTAGAATCAGTGATTGTCCTTGATGGCGAGCTCTGGAGTAAGCAGTTGCCTGCCTGTTCCTTCACAGGATCCTGAAGCATGCACACACACACCCGTGGGACCCACCTGCCACAGAGAACCTCGAAGCCAGGCAACTCCAGCCTGAAAAGCAGCACCAGGTAAGAGGATAACAGCAGTGCCCGTCCTGTAGGAGAGAGGGTCTCTTCCCATCCTCACTCCAATAGCCCAAGGAAGAAAGGGTCCTGGAAAGGGAGGGGAGAAGAGAAAGATGCGGCCATTCCTGCCCCCACCTCCATCGTGGCAGCTCTCTGTGGCAAAACTGGCCAGCCTGGGGGAGGAGGAGAAACAGGTGTGACCCTGGCTCCAAGCTGCACCCGCTTTTCTTTTATACTGCAAAGGACTCAAGAGTTGGGAATCTGCTCAGAAAGTTGACCAGAGTCAGGAATGGCTGGTAGGAAGGGACACAGATGAAGGCAATGATTGAAAAAGGTACAAGTGTGTGCCAGCCTTCATGGTCCAGTCATTCCGCTGCCACTTGCAGTCACAGAGCATTCCGTTGCCACTTGCAGTCACTTGTGGCCCCTGTGAAGCCCCTCTCCATGCTCTTTACCCAGCCGATTGCTTCCATGAATCTTCTTCCTAGTTCAAATGCCCTGCCTAGCTGCTTCTGTAGATCTGTCAGGTACAGAAGCCGGAGGAAGTTCCCTGAGACAAAAGGACAGCCTGCTCACACCCTCTCTGCCTCCCTCTGACTCACACGGAGCCTCTGCTGGCCGCTTCTTCTGGGAGCTTAAGCTCTTTAGCTCCAGGGCTATTATCCTCTCTGTGCTGTGCCCAGACAGTGGGTTCTTTACGTCCCTGTCTCCTCTTCCCCTCTGCACACAGGACCCTGTCTTTGGCTTCTTAGGTATCTTATCTCTAATTTGTAGAAGTTTAGGTTGAAACAATTGCCTGACTATTGAACACGAACGTTTTCCAAACATCTCCTTGTGTATTGGGTCCCCTAGGTTTACAACAGACTCTTTTTTTTTTTTTAAGATTTTTTATTTATTTATTTGAGAGAGAGAGAGAGAGAGAGAGAGCATGATAGGGGAGAAGGTCAGAGGGAGAAGCAGACTCTCCATGGAGCTGGGAGCCCGATGTGGGACTCGATCCCGGGACTCTGGGATCATGACCTGAGCCAAAGGCAGTCGCTTAACCAACTGAGCCACCCAGGCACCCAACAACAGACTTTTTCAACTCTGGGGACTTTTTCAGATTTAACTACTGAGTCTCCATCTTATCATTCCAGTGAACGTGTCTGGTGCTCCACAAGGCTGGGATGAGTTGAGGAGGCCTGTGGCCTGAATGCCACACTGCATTTCTGCCCAGATGTCCATGCCAAAAGGGCCACGACGTCACAGACAGCAGGTTAGAAGTGGAGTTGGAGCCATGGGTCTCTCTGGTCTTGGTAGGTTAATTGTCCTGGGCTCTCTCATGATCATTGTCTTAACTATGATTGCCTTAGTTCCTGACTTTGAAACATCTAGTCTGTATTTGCATGCCAGTGTTCATACAGCTATCTTAGTCCGTATGGGCTGCTATAACAAAATACCCTAGACTGAGTGGTTAATAAAGTGAGGGAATTTATCTCTTACGGTTCTGGAGGCTGGGCAGCCCATCACCGTGATGCTGACAGATTTGATGTTGAATGAGGGGCTCTTTTCTGGTCCATAGATGTCTATCTTTTCACTCTAACCTCACTTGGAAAAAAGGGCAAGAGAGCTCTCTGGGGCCTCTTTTATATGAGCACTAATCCCATTCATGAAGTCTGTGCCCTCATAACCATCACCTCCCAAAAGCCCCATCTCTGGATACCAATACCTTGGGGATCAGATTTCAACACACAAATGTTGGAGAGACAAAAACATTCAGTCTTCAACAGCAGCATTATTTACAATAGCCAAAGCAGCCCAAGTGTCTATCAACAGCTGAATAGATAAACAAAATACGGCCTGTACATACAATGGAATATTGTTCAGCCTTAAAAAAGAAGGGCATTCTGATACATGCTGCCGTATGGGTGAACCTTGAAAATACTGTGCTAAGTGAAAAAAGCCAGAGATAAATATTCCACTCCACTTATAGAAGATATTTCTAGTAATCAAATTTTTTTTAAGATTTTATTTATTAGAGAGAGCACATGCACAAGCCGGGGGAGGGGCAGAGAGGAAGGGAGAAGCAGACTCCCAGCTGAGCGTGCAGCTGGACGTGGGGCTCCATCTCACAGCCCTGAGGTCATGCCCTGAGCAGAAATCAGGAGTCAGATGCTTAACTGACTAAGCCACCCAGGTGCCCCAATAATAATCCAATTTATAGAGACAGAAGATATAAGGATAGTTGCCCGTAGCTGCATGTAGGGGAGAATGGGGCATCATTGTTTCATAGGTCCAGAGCTTCATTTTGGGGATGATGAAAAATCTGGGACATGGGTGGTGGTGATGGTTGCACAGCAGTGTGAATGTACTTAATGTCACTCTACTGTGTCCTTATAAATGGTTAAGATGATAAATTTTTATGTTATGTCTATTTTACTACAATTAAAAAAATTTAGTCTGGATGCTTTCTCAGTAGACCCAGAGAGTCCTCCCGAGTCTCCCCATGGCCCAGATCGGTCAGTGTAGCAACAGGGCTCTCCCAGCACCAATCCCAGGGCTCTCTCCACCCTGGCCTTCCTCGGCCCGGGGCCCTTGGCTTCTTGCTGGCCTGGTAAATGACTCTTCATACTGAGACTCAGTTTCTGGTCCCTCCACCGTACAGCTCTCTGAGCTTCCTCACCCACTCCCCGGGCACTGCTTGCCTTTCTGTATGGCCAGGCTACACAGACAGTCCTCTCTCTGTTTATGAGAGCGTGTGGACCCATGGAAATGGTGAGGCTATATCAGCTTCCTCCCCGTGCCCCAGGAGGCCTGTGTGAGGACTAGGGGATGGGTCTGGGAGTCCTGAAGGAATAAACATTCTGGGCTTACCCACCAGGCGTCAGGCTGGCAAGCCAGTAGAAGCGCCCCGTGAAGCCAGCTCTAGAGGCTGGCAGCCTATTGCTCACAGCAGGATCTGGCACAGCCCCAGGTTCCTCTTGCAAATTTCTGCCTCTTTCCATTTGACATTTGGGGATGTCGGCTAAGTGAATTTAGATCTCCCATTGACTCCCCTCATGGGGGGAGGAAGAGAGGCTGGTGGAAAAGACCACGATTCTGCCATCTTGCCAAACCCTCTTCGCTCTGGAAGTTCTAGTTCTCTTTGGTTTTCCAGTTTTTGAAGTGCAAGAAATTTCATTGATTTTATTGTATTTTTTTTAACATTTAAAAATGGAATACAGAGCACACATACAAAAAGGTATAAAACATGTACGTACAGTTTAACAAATAATTATAAAGCAGTCACTCATATCACCAGTGCTTGTCAACGGAAAGAACACTGCACAAACTCCAGAATTCTCCCTACGTTTGCCTTCTGATCATGGCTTCTTCCCCTTTGGGGATGAAAACCTATTAGCCTGTCTTATGATGATCGAGTTCTTCGTTTTCTTTTAGCTTCGTCACCTTCATATGCATTCCTAAACGGTATAATTTAGCTTTGCCTGCTTTTAAACATTAAGTGAATGGAGTGGAGTTGTTTCCAGTTTTTACCGCAGATCTGCTATGAATATTATCCTGGTGCACGTGCACGTATATTTATTAGAATAGATGAACCCTCATCACCACACCACCAAGATATCCATGTCCTAATCCCTGGAACCTGTGAATTTCTTACCTTACTTTTGCGGAGATGATTAAGGATTTTGAGATGGGAAGATTATCCTGGAATATCTGAGTAGGCCCAATGGAATCACAAGGGTTAAGAGAAGGATTCAGGAGGGTAAGATCCAGAGAAGGAGGTGGGACATTGGAAGCAGAGGTCAGAGAAAGAGAGAGGGATTTGAAAAGGCTACGCGAAGGTTTTTAAAGATTGGGAAAGAAGTCATGGGCAAGGAATGCAAAAGCTGAAAAAGTTGAAGAAACAGATTCTTCCAGAAAGAATGCAACCCTATAATACATTGATTTTAAGACTTCTCATTTTAGAAGTGCCAAATAATAAAATCCGTGTAATTTTAAGCCACAAAGTTTGTCATTATATGTGTGTATACACACACCTAGGAGTTGGAATTGCTAGGTCTTGAAATATATTCAAGTTCACCAGATAGTGATAAATAGACAATTTCACAATGTCATACAATTTACATTCCCACCAGCAGTATTTGAATATTCCTGTTGCTTCACATCCTCGCCAACATGTGATATTGTCTGAACTTGTCAGGCTTTTTTTTTTCCCCAAATATGTCTATTTTATTTTTTCAGTGTTAAAGATTAATTGTTCATGCACCACACCCAGTGCTCCATGCAATACCTGCCCTCCTCAATACCCACCACCAGGCTTGCCCAACCCCCCACCCTCTCTCCTTCGAAACCCTCAGTTTGTTGTTCAGAGTTCACAGTCTCTCATGGTTCATCTCCCCCTCCGATTTCCACCCATTCATCCTTCCGTTCCTTCTCACAATGCCCTCCGTGTTTTTCTTTATGCTCCACACATAAGACCATAAGTTAATTAACTCTCTCTGCTTGACTTATTTCACTCAGCATAATCTCTTCCAGTCCCGTCCATGTTGATACAAAAGTTGGGCATTCATCCTTTCTGATTGAGGCATAATATTCCATTGTATATATGTACCATATCTTCTTTATCCATTCATCTGTTGAAGAGCATCTTGGTTCATTCC
>CM052809.1:21911399-21961797 GCA_028533885.1 Nasua narica | reverse complement strand
CATTCTGTGGGTTGCCTGTTTGTTTTGTGGACTGTTTCCTTTGCTGTGCAGAAGCTTTTTATCTTGATGAAGTCCCAACAGTTCATTTTCGCTTTTGTTTCCTTTGTCTTTGGAGACATGTCCTGAAAGAAGTTGCTGTGGCTAATGTCATAGAGGTTACTGCCTATGTTCTTCTCTAGGGTTTTGATAGATTCCTGCCTCACATTGAGGTCTTTTATCCATTTCGAGTTTATCTTCGTGTATGGTGTAAGAGAATGGTCAATTTCATTCTTCTACATATAGCTGTCCAATTTTCTCAGCACCATTTATTGAAAAAACTGTCTTTTTTCCACTGGATATTTTTTCCTGTTTTGTCAAAGATTATTTGACCATAGAGTTGTGGGTCCATCTCTGGGCGCTCTATTCTGTTGCACTGGTCTATGTGTCTGTTTTTGTGCCAGTACCATGCTGTCTTGGTGATCACAGCTTTGTAGTAAAGCTTGAAATCAGGCAATGGGATGCCCCCGGCTTTGTTTTTCTTTTTCAACATTTCCTTAGCAATTCGGGGTCTTTTCTGGTTCCATACAAATTTTAGGATTGTTTGTTGCAGCCCTTTGAAAAAAATCGGTGGAATTTTGATCAGGATGGCATTGAAAGTATAGATTGCTCTGGGCAGTATAGACATTTTAACAATATTTATTCTTCCAATCCAAAAGCATGGAATGCTTTTCCACCCTTTTGTGTCTTCTTCAATTTCTTTCATGAGTTTTCTGTATTAACTTGTCGGGCTTTTTAAATTTATACCAATCTGAGAGGCATAAATGACCTCTCACTGTAGTTTAAATTTGCCTTGTCCTGATTACTAATGAGAGTGAGAACCATTTCATGTTTTTTGACTTTTTGGATTCCTTGTATTATGAAGTGCCTATTCAACATTTTGCCCATTTTTTCCTGGGATTTTATACAATTTTCTTATTTGCAGGATTTCTTTAAATATTCTGGACACCAATATTTGTGGATTATACATGTTACAAATATCTTTTTTCACTCTGTTTCTTATCTCATCACTCCATGGTATCTTTTGAGGAACCAAAGTTCTTTGTTTTAATATGCACATCTTCCACAACCTACAATAGGGTTATGTCCTGACAAACCCATAATAAGTTGAAAATATCATAAGTTGAAAATACATTTTATACACCTAACCTACTAAACATTGCAGCTTTGCCTAGCCTACCTTAAACATGCTCAAAACACTTACGTTAGCCCAGGGTTAGGCAAAGTCATCTAACAAAAGGCCTATTTTATAATAAAGTGCTGAATATCTCATGTAATTTATGGAATACTGTACCGAAAGTGAAAAAACAAAATGACAGTATGTATATTGATTGTTCACCCTTGTGATGGGGTAGCTGAATGGGAGCTACCCCCTCTCACCATCAGGAGAGAGTATCCTACTGTACATCACTATCTCTGGAAAAGATAAGAAGTCAAAATTTGAAGTATGGTTTCTCCTGAAGGTGTTTTACTTTCCACCATCATAACGTGGAGAAAGCCTAAGTCAGACTATTGTGTATTGGGATTTGTCTGTAGTCAAATATTTTCTTTATGGGTCGAGCTTTTTGCATTTTCTTTAGATGTTCCTCCTTTCTTACCTCAAGGCCCTGAGATTTTCTTGTGTACTAGGCAAGAACTTTATAGTTTTGCTTCCCACATTGTTGTCTTTAACTGACCTGGGATTGCATGAGGAGGACTCTAATTTTATTGTTTCCATATTAATGCTCATTTGTCCCAGGACTGTTTTTTTTTTTTTTTTTTAAGATTTTATTTATTTATTTGACAGAGAGGAGAGAGATCACAAGTAGGCAGAGAGGCAGGCAGAGAGAGAGGAGGAAGCAGGCTCGCTGCCGAGCAGAAAGCCCGATGCGGGGCTTGATCCCAGGACCCTGAGATCATGACCTGAGCCGAAGGCAGAGGCTTTAACCCACTGAGCCACCCAGGCGCCCCCTTAGCACTGTTTTTTAAGAAGATTATCCTTTCCCTGTTGATTAGCATCACTATCTCTATCATTTTTCAAGGACATATCTATCTATCTATTATCTATCTATCTATCATCTCTTCCTGGGTACTTTATGCTATTTCATTGGTCTGTTTGTCTCCTCTTGAACCAATATCACACTGTCTTAAATATTGTAACTTTATAATACATCTTGGTATCTGGTAAATCAAGTTCTCTCCCCTTTTCTTAAGAGTGTCTTGGCTAGGGCGCCTGGGTGGCTCAGTTGGTTGGGCGACTGCCTTCGGCTCAGGTCATGGTCTTGGAGTCCCGGGATTGAGTCCCATATTGGACTCCCAGCTCTGCGGGAAGTCTGCTTCTCCCTCTGACCTTCTCTCCTCTCATTCTCAGTCTCTCTCTCTCTCTCTCTAATAAATAAATAAATAAATAATCTTTAAAAAAAAAAAGAGTGTCTTGGCTATTTTTATCCACATCAATTTTAAATTGGCTTGTCAATTTTTCCCCCCACTCCCACCACACAACCAAAAATGCTGGGACTTTGGGGTTGCATTGATTCTATAAATCTACTTAAGTAAAATGGTATCCTTAAAAATATAGAGACTTATAATCCATGAATACAGTGTATCTATTTTTTTATTTCTTCACTGTCTCTCAGTAAAGTTTAAACTTTTGTCAGCAGAAAACATACACAACTTTTGTTAAATTTAGTCCTAGGAATTTGGTATTTTGGTGTAGTATTAAAAATACCTTTTTTAGGGGCCCCTGGGTGGCTCAGTGGGTTAAAGCCTCTGCCTTCGGCTCAGGTCATGATCTCAGGGTCCTGGGATCGAGCCCCGCATAGAGCTCTCTGCTCAGCATGGAGCCTGCTTCCCCCTCTCTCTGCCTGCCTCTCTGCCTATTTGTGATCTCTCTCTCTGTCAAATAAATAAATAAAATCTTTAAAAATATATATATCTTTTTTAAAGTTCATATTAATAAATGTTATTTTCTTGTATAGAGAAATATGATTGATTTTTATAGATTGATTTTGTCCCTAGAAAATTTGTGAACTCTCTTATCAATATTAACACTGCATTTACAGATCTTGCTGGATTTTATATATATCCAAGTTTATCAAATCTGTGAATAGGGACATTTTGTTGCTACTTTTCTTATTTTTATTTCTTTTTTTCCTTTTTTCTATGTAGGCTAGGACATTCTGTACAATGTTAAATAAAAGTAGTGATAGGCATCATTGTCTTGTTACAGATATGAAAGGGAAAGATTTCATCGTTCTACCATTGAGTATGTAGTTTCCTTTCAGTGTACAGCAGATGTCCTTATCAGATTAAGCAAGTTCCCTTGTATTCCTAGGTTTGCTGGGAGTTTTTATCATGAATGGAAGTGGATTTTATCAAATACATTTTTCCACATATTTTGAGATGATCTTTAATAATTTTCTCTTTTAATCTATGTGGTGAATCACATTAATTTACTTTCTGATTTTAAAATAATTCATATTCCAGATAAACCCAATATGGTCATCATATATTCTTACCATTTTTGTAAAATTGCTAGTTTGTGTATCCTATTTTTTTTTTTTTTTTTTAGGATTTTTGCATCTCTGTTTAAGAGTGAGATTTAAGAAAAAAAAAAAGAGTGAGATTTAAGGAAGTGTGTGTCCTGATTTGCCTGGGATAACTCCCGTTTATCCTTGTCTTCCTGGCATTATTATTAATAGTATTGCCTTTCACCCTCAAAAGTGACCTGTTTTGGATGATAAAGGAAATGATCAGTCTAGTAAGAATGATTCAGATGCCGCCTTTTCATATTGTCTTTTTGGGTTGGTGTCACAGCAGTCTTTCCTCATTTTATATTTTCTGTAAGAGTTTGTATAAGACTGGAACTATGTCTTCTTTGAATGTTTGCTAGAATTCACTGCTAAAGCCATTTGACATCAGGGATTTCTTACTGATTCTGTTATTTTATTCTTTTTTAAGATTTTTATTTATTTATTTGAGAGAGAACAAGCAGGGGGAGGGGCAGAGGGAGAGGAGGAGAAGTAGACTCCTTGCTGAGTGGGGAGCCAGAAGTGGGGCTCAATCCCAGGACCTTGAGATCATGACCTGAGCTGAAGTCAGACCCTTAACGAACTGAGCCCCCTGGATGCCCCTTATTCTGTTATTTTACATGATATATAGGATTGTTCATATCTTCTATTTCTCCTGTGTCAATTTTGAGGTTATAATTTTATACTAATTTGTCAACTTTTTCTAAATTTTGTTAACATATGGCTTTCTAAAATATGCTCTTATCTTTTTAAGATTTGCAGCATCAGTGGTGACAGCCCTGATGTTGGTTATTAATTCTTCTCTCTTCTTTATTATTTCGTTAGAATTTTGTGAATTGTTTTAGTCTTTTCAAAAAAACCAGCTTTGAATTTTGTTAATCTTTCTACTGCATGCTCATTTTCTATTTCATTACTGTTTGCTCTGTATTATTTCCTTTCTTGCATTTTCTTTGGGTTTATTTTGCCATTCTTTGTTGAAGTTCTTGAGATGGCTGCTTCACTAATTATTTTTCACTCTTTAATCTTTTCTAATATATGTACCTAAGGCTCTAAAGCAAAACTTTTTTCTGTAAAAAACCAAGTAGTAAGTATAGTTGGCTTGGCAGATTTCTTTCAGAAAAGATTCTGAAAGATTCTTTTATTACAGATTCTGTCATTATAGTACAAAAGCAGCGACAGGCAATAAATAAACACATGGAAGTGACTCTGTTCCAAAAAACTTTATTTACAGTATTAGGCTTTGGGCTGGTTTTGCCAACCCCTACTCTAAAGTTGGCTCCATGCACTGCTTTAGCAACATCTTACAGATTTTGATAAGATATTCTGTTATTCAGTTCAAATATTTTATTTATTCTGAATTATTTGACATGAGGATTATTTTTTAAGTGTATTTCTTAATGTCCAAGTATTTAGGGATTTCTAGTTTTCTTTTCTTTCTTTTTTCTTTTTTTTTTCTCTTTCCTTTTTTGTGCTACTGATTTCTTTTTAATTGTAGTCAGAGAATATGCTCTCTATCAGTGCTGTGCAATAGAAATATAATGCAAGCCACAAATGTAATTTAAAGTTTTCTGGAAATCACATTTGGAGAGGTAAAAAGAAGCAAGGGGAAATTAATTTTAATAAAGTGTTTTATTTAGCCTTATATATCCAAAATAGCATCCTTTTAACATGTAATCAATATAAAAATTATTATGCCATATTTTAGATTTTTTGTACTAAGTCTTCAAAATACAGTGTGTATTTTTTTTTTACAGTGTGTATTTTACATGAGTAGCACATCTTTTTTTTTTTTTTTTTAAGATTTTTATTTATTTATTAGAGAGCGAGAGACTGAGAATGAGAGGGGAGAAGGTCAGAGGGAGAAGCAGACTTCCCGCAGAGCCGGGAGTCTGATATGGGACTCGATCCCGGAACTCCGGGATCATGACCTGAGCCGAAGGCAGTTGCTTAACCAACTGAGCCACCCAGGCGCCCATGAGTAGCACATCTTAATGAGGCTTGGCCATACATCAAGTGCCCAGCATATGTCCAGTGGCTACCGTAATAGGCAGTGTACCTTTAGATGATGTCATCCTCAGAAATTGGCTAGGACTTCCTTTATGATCTAGCATGTGGTCAATTTTTATAAATGTTTTATGTATATTTGAAAATAATCTGTATTCTAGTTATTGGATACAGCATTTTATACAAAATGCATTTATCAAAATGTCTGTTTTCAGGTTTCTTACTGTGTTGTTCAAATCTGTATCCTTACTGAATTTTTTTAATTCTTCGTATGCTATTCAGTCACAGAGTGATATGTGCACATCTTCCACCATCGCTGTGAATTGATCTAGTTATCCTTGCAGTTCTGTCAGGTTCTCTTTACATACTTTGAGGTAATGCATGTGATATGTAAATTCTATTTTCTTGAATTGAATAGTCCATTTTTGTAAAATGATGAGGGTTAAAAATTCTTTTGTTGCTAAAAGGACGTTTGCCTTAAAGTCCATTTTGACTCACTTCACTTTCTTTTGGTAATTGCTTGCATAGTGTATCTTTCTCCAGTCTTTTACTTTAGCTTGTCTCAGGTTTTAGGTGTGTTTCTCATTCTCTTTTTAAATTCAATCTGATAATCTTTATCTTTTGCCTGGAGTGTTGTTTTTAATTTGAATGTAATAGTACTGTTGTATTTTGGATAAACTTACTATTTTATACAATGACTTCTGTTTTTCCTGCCTATTCTATTTTGCTGTTGTTGTTATTTTGGATTAGTTAATTTTTTGCAACTTTTTGTTTGTTTAATGATTTTCTCCTCTTTTGCCTGTTTGGAAGACTCCAACTAAACCAGAAAAGGGAGTACCCTTCTATACTAATACCCCTTAACTTCTTCTGGCCAAATCCAAGGAAGGGACAGGACTTTAGCTCCCATTTTCCTAAGGATCCTCACTCTCCCCTTGGCTGATCCTACCCCAAACACACGCTTCTACCAGTGAGCGAACCTTCATTGAGTTGGGTAAGAGGTCTGGTCCTAAGTCACTTTTTGGTCACTTCTGGTGTCCTGAATACCTTAAGAGTCTAGGCTTTTTTTTTTTTTAATTTTTAAAAAATTTTTTAAAGTTAATTAAGTGTAGGCTTTTGAAAGCTCCCCAAACAACCTTTTCTCTGTTTCTGAGTTAACCTCCTTCCCTGGAAGTCCTGTGTGCTTCATATTCCAGCTGTAGGAATTGGGGAAGCCTTATGAGGCAACGGAATTTGCCAGGAAAGCACAACTGAGTTAGTATTTCCCAACATTCTCCTTTTTAAGTAATTGTCATCCAATCTTCTATCCTTGGCTTCTGGGTAATTAAGGAAGGTTGATAAGGACAGCAACAGCCCAGGGACCACAAGTGACAAGGAAGGTGGTTGAGGTCTGACTGGTAGTCCTACTCTCATCCCACCCTCATCTCTCCTTTTTTTCTTTTTCTTTTTTTTTTTTGCTCCAGTGTGGGCTGCCCTGAAGTGGGCACCGCTGAGGCCTTGCTCTTGTTGAAGCACATGGGCATTCAGTTTTAGGGGCACCTGTCCCCAGGGTTTCAGTGTGTGTGTTCAGAGTCCGTAGCCTGTCACAGCCACATTGCTCGTCATTAGCCTCCCAGGGCCAGGCTTCCCAGTTATCCTTGAGACAACTTTTTCTAGTGTCTATAGGCTGCTCCTCTGCTTCTGCCTGCCCCCAAAATAGCCTTCCTGGGGCTTAGTCTTGGAACTCTACTCCTTAGACCAGGGTGGCCATCATCTTATAAGCTCCTTTACCCCCTCCAGCCCAATATCTCCCTTTAGATGCTCCACAAGGACCTGAAGCTTACCTCATTATAAGCTGAATTATCGTCCTCTAGCGTGCCTTCTCTTCCCAGTGTTTCCATCCCAGTGACTGACCAGTACCCCCAGACACCCAAGCCAGGTGGGCATCGTCACCTCCCCGTGCTCCTTACCTGCACACTGCCCACTCCTGTCACTTCTATGCCCTAGATTGCCCTCAGTCCTATAGGGGAAACTCTTCCTGCCTCTGGCCCTGCTCCTTTCCTGGGACCTATCACCTGATGTCTGCTAAAGCCCCTTCCTGAGAGTCGTGTCCTCCAGTCTTGCCCTGCCAACTACTCCTCTACCCAGAAACCAGATGGTGTCTTTCTAAAATTTAAATCTAGTCGTTTCAGTCCCCTAACTCTCCACACTTGTTCCGAGTTTCTCCGTGGCCTGGTGTTCAAAGCCTGGCTGCTCATTCCTATACCCTCACCGTCACTGCCCATGCCCCTACACCCTGGGTTCACCCAGGTCCAACGGCTCTGCCCTTTCTGTCCCTTCCAGGCCACAAGTTGTTCTTTCACTCTGGAATGCTGGCGTCCTCCCCTTCCACCCCCACACCCACCTCCTCTTTCTCCGCAGGCTTCAGCTCAGACATCTTCCTCTGGGACTCCTCCATAGCCGAATCAGACACCTGCTCTGGGCTCGGACGGTCCCTGTGCTTCTTCAGTGGACTGAAGACTTCCTCCTCATCTTTTAATTGTTGTTGTCCCACCTTTTCCACTATGCTATGAGGACCGTGTCTTATGTCCTTTTATAATCTCAGCACGTAGCTCAATGCCTAGTGATAACAGGCCCATCACAGATGCTTGTTGAGCGACTAAATGATTGAATATCCCTTTCATTTCTCTCTCTCTGTCGTTCCACCCTCCCTCCCTTCCTTTCTTCTCCTAAGACTTGTTCAGTCATGTCCTTTACTCGTTTTTCCATGAAGGTCTCAAGTGTTTTCCTTACAAGAGTTTTCCATACATTAAGGTTAGTAGCACTTGGTCATATTTGTGGAAAATATTTTCTCGAGCACTTACTTGTTGTTATAATTCATGCTGGTTTTCTTACAGAGAAGTTTTATATTTGAGTGCTAATGGATCTACTGACCTGTTCTGGGGTACTTTTAGGGAGATAATGAATAGAAGAGGATATGAGGGAACCTTCTGGAGGACTGGAAATGTTCCAGATCCTGATCTGAGCGTTACTTACACAAGTGTACACATATATAAAAATTCACTCAATTGTACACATATCTATGGATGTTGTTATATATAAGATATACCTCTGTAAAAAGTTTTTAAAAATCCTTTTTCCTTTCCATGTGTGTTTTCTTTCACCAACTTTTAAGAAGTTTTCTTGAGATATGACTGAGGTATAATAAACAGTACATTTTTAAATTGTACAATTTGATAACTTTTAACACATGTATACAAGCATAAGACCATTACCACAATCAAGATAGTGAACTTATGCCTCACCACCCAAAATTTCCTCATACTCCTCTGCAATCACTTCCTCCCACCCCTTCCCCACTATACTTTACGTTTCCTTAAATTTCATATAAATAGCATTGTACGGTTTGTACTCTTTTTTTATCTGGCTTATTTTAGTATAATTTTGAGATTCATCAAAATATGTTGGTGCATGTTTCAATAGTTGATTCTTTTTAGTGCTGAGTAGTATTTCGTCATGTGGCTAGTCCCCAGTTTGCTTAGCCATTTATCTATCAATGGAAATGTGGTATGTTTCCAGTTTGGAGCTACTACAAATAAATCTATTAATTGAGTACAAGTCTCTATATAGACATACACTTTGATTTCTTTTGGATAAATTCTTCCATTGATTTTTATACTTAGAAAATCCTCTTCTATCTAATGAGAGAAAAGTATTTAAAATTTTCTCTTTTTTTAACACTTAACTTTTAATTAGCTAGAATTAATTTTGTTGTGTAGCATGAGGCGGGATTTTAACTTATTTTCCCCCTAAATAACCATTCTCCCCATCAACATTTAGTGAAGAATTGGTCCCCTTCTCACTGGTTTGTAATCCCCCTCCCCCACTGCAGTTGTAGGAATTGGGACCATTGCAGGAAATACCCCTTACCCACAAAGACCCAGGTTCCAACAATATTCCGCAACTATTTCCGAGTACCTCCAGAGCTGTGTCCTGTGGTCACACACAGGTCAAGCTGATGTCCACACACTTACTCAGATGTTAGAATCACTCACACTCAAATACAATTGTCCACTGATGGTAGGCAGGAGATTTTGGCAGTATCTGTCCCATTCATGCAGTGATCGAGGCATCAACAGAGTGGATAGCCAGGAGTCACCCACAGTGAGGAGGGCAAAGCCAATCCAGGTGCCATACTTTCAGCCAAAACCTCTTCCCACCCTATTTTATTCAACGAGACTGGCAAGAGAGCTTAGTTATAGATGGCAGGAGCCTTGCATGCCAGGCCAAAGGCTATAATTTATTGATGTCTGCTCCGTATAGAATCCTACACTGAATGCTGAGTATAGAAAGGTGATTTATTTTCAGACCCTGCCCTCAAGAAGTTCAGACAGCTGTTATTCATCCATTCATGCATGCACTCATTGATTCATTGAACTAATATTAATCCCCCACTAATTGCTAAACGCTGTTCTAAGGGTTTAGGTTACAAAAACAGCCAACAATCCTTGCCTTTGTGAAGCTCAGGAGGGAGAAAGACCATACAAAAATTACGTCCTAATGAAAAGCTTATATGTTATGCTAGAAGGTGATAAATGCTTTGGAAAAAGTAGAGCAGATTAAGGGAATCAGGAATGTTGAGAGGAGGAAGGAGAGATAATGATTTCACACATGGTGTTAATGTGGCTCTCTGGGAACTTGGTGGCAGCTTCCTTGAGAACTACAGTGCAGTTCAGGGGCCATGGGAGCACAGAAGGGTGCCCTCCACCCAGCCATGGGGTTTATGGAGGACTTCCAGGAGGAGAGCCCTATGAACTGACTCTTGAAGGATAAGATGAGATGTCAGCTGAGAGAAGACAGCAGGGGGAGGTGCTTCAGGCAGAGGGAGCAGCACAGGCAACAGCCTGGAAATAGTAGGGAGAGTGGCTCCATGGAGACCCCCAGACAGGTGACGTTGGCCAGAGAGTGTGAAGATGAAGCGTCCGTCCTGACGTCAGTGAGAGCTTGCGTGAGGACC
The DNA here is from genome assembly GCA_028533885.1 of Nasua narica. NCBI lineage: Eukaryota > Metazoa > Chordata > Mammalia > Carnivora > Procyonidae > Nasua > Nasua narica. Next base: position 21,951,255 of record CM052809.1, on the reverse strand, counting down.
ATAGCCCAGGGATATTAGACCACAGGTGGTCCCTCAGTCCTCTCATCTGTACCCTTTGCCCAGCAGATTGTGGGATTTTCCAGAATGTGCAGCTGGAGTGATAGGGTGCTCTGCCCTGCCTGTACCGATGGCAGGCCTGCCCAAAGCTGTCTCGTCCATCCAGAGCCAGGTCTGCCCCTCCCCAGGACAGCAAGCTGGCTGCCACTAAGCATGCCTCCAGATCGTAAGAGCCCCCATCTTGGGAGAGCCTGGAAGTGGGGACAGGGTGCCTAGCCCTGTGTCTCTGAAGACAAGACTAGTCTGCCCAGGCTGTCGCTAAGACAGTGACTGTGGCTTTAGACCTCAGAGGGAGGCAGGAAGCTGTGGCCAAGGCCTCAGCAACAACGTTTGCTCATCTAAAAGGAGAAAGGAAGTGTGTGCCAGGAAATGTATACAGTACCCCCTCCCCAGCTTGGGCCTGAGTGGCCTCAGTCCAGCAGAGTCTAGGACCTGCCCCGAGCCCCGCGATGTCAACAGTGCCCACCCTCTCCCAGACGGCATCTTCTGCCTATGAAGCTGCAGTGGTCAATGTGGTTGCTGGTGCCAGAACCTCTGGGGGGCCCCAGCACATGTGGAATCTGTGACCCAAGGCCTCAGGGTGATTGGAGACCTCCCCACACACACCTCACCCCACAACCTCTCCGACTTGGGGCTTCCCATGACTGCAGCCACAGAGGTTTCTTGGGCTCTTTTTCTCTGACGCTTTTTCCATAGCGCAACTGGGAACTGATGTGAACTACCCTCGGAAGCCTCGGTTCCTGAAAGCTTCACAGATTCTCCTCCGCACTCTCTCCTCTGCCTCCGAATCCCCGCTCTGCCCAGGCGCCTAACAGAGGACGCTGGCTTCTACTGCGGTGGGCAGAGCATCCCATGTGACTGAGGCTTGCCTCCTTCTGCTTCTGTGTGGTGGCCACACACATTGCTGAAATTCACGCCCTGTCCAAACGCAATGAATGTTCGGTCTTAGGATCCAGCCACGAACAGGAAAGACTGGGTCCGCCCTTAAGGAGTTCCCAGAAGAGGGACAGATGATAAAGATGTGAACGCAAAGAGGATAATTGCAGATAGTGATAAGTGTTATTAGTAAAATGAAACAGGGAACTATGATCAAGTTTGTGTGGGCACCAGGAGAGTGGGTCCTCGGACAAGGCTTCCTTGAAAGGAGGCATGAGTTCAGACATGGGGGACAAGAGACAGGCAACTGCAGGAAAAAATAGGGGTATAGAAGAGCAAGGCCTATCATGGGTTTCGGGGAGTCCTTGAGGAAAAGGGGACTAGTTTAGACGAGGAGGGGTCAGTGGAAGGGGATGAGTCTGAAGGGTAGGCAGGGCTAGATCACAGATAGCCTTAGACGCATTCTAGTCCAAGTTGAAGGATTTTAAGGTGATCTGATGACAGGATCTAATTTAGGTTTTTCAAAAATTAGTCTGGCCACTGTGACAGAGTGGACAGCAATGGGTCAAGATTAGGCATGGATGGGCTCCTTGTAAATGTTGAAAGTAGAGCTGAATGAAGTTGCGGAGAGACAGGATATGGGGCGTGAGAGTTTGAAAGGAGTCAGAGATGAGTTGAAGGGTTTTGATCAAGCCACTGAATGGAATGGGCTGCCGTGAACTGAAATGGGGACGACCACAAAAACGCAGGTTGATGGGGGCGGTGGGAATATGAGAATTCTCATTGCTCTTCTATAGATCACGATTCTCTAATTGACAAGTAATAGAAAGTACGAGTAAAACTGGCCTGATCAAGGGAAAGGTATGGACTCTGACAACTGAAAAGTGCAGAATTGAGGCCTGATTTGATCAGAGCTTCTCTGTGGGTCCTCAAATCTTGCTTTGTCCTCAATCTGGCTTCCCTTGATAGAGAAAAATGGCTGCATGGTTTTCATTCCTGTCACCCACTAGAAGAAGCTTTTACTGCCCAACAATTAAACAGAAGTCCTGAACTTGTGTTCAGTTGGATTGGACCAATTTAAATCACCAATCACTGTGACAAATAGGGATGAGGTTGTACTAACTTTCTTCCCCAGAGGCTACCCCTGCAGCTGTGGGTGGGAGGATCTGCTTACCAAAACAGAGGGATGGAATGGATGCTGGGAAAGCAGCTCTCAGGTCCACACCGGTGTGGCTCACTGGTGATGCCACTTAGACGTCCAATGGGAGCTACGAGGCGGGAGGCTGGATGGAGGAGTCTGAAGCTCAGGAAAGGGATCAGACTGGGTAATGAGCGTTGAGTTGTCACTGGTGTGTAGGTAATACTCACAGCACGAGGCTGAAAGAGGACACCTGAGTAGTCAGCGTAAATGGTGTCTGCAGACTCAACCCTGGGGCTCGGCAGTGTTTGGAGGTCGGACTGCCCCTGAGGAGAAGCCAGCAAAGGGGGATGCGAAGGAGCAGCAAGGGGGAAGGAAAGCCTAGGGAGCGTGTTGTCATGGAAGTGAAAGAGAAAACTGCTTCCCTTCAGCTACATTGAAAACCGATGAGTAAGAAGAGCAGGATGAAAACAAGGATGTGGATCCTGGATGGGGCAACACCCTGTGACTACCCGCACCCGCCTCTGGTCTGGACCCCTGGCTGGCCCAGGGAGGGATGCAGCATGAAGAGGGAGAGGCCACTCCTTATGGGATTAGCACCGGCGGGAAGTCCCGTGCACTGACCCAAGTGACTGGTTGGGAATGGGCATCATGGGTTTGGGGCTGGACAGGAATGGACGTGAAGGATAAGGGACAGTAGAGTTCCAACAGTGGGCATGGTGGGAAGAACAGCATGAGTGCCTGAAAGTCATGGTCCCAACAGTCCCGGTCACCTTTGGAGGCTGCCCTGGGATGAGGGTAAGACCTGGCCTAGGAGAAGCCATATAAGCTGGGGCCGAGCCATTGTATGGCATAACATGCCGAGCCATGTTATGATCATATTTTGAAGGATTAACCTCCTTCTGAGCTGTCTTGTTTCCTAGCTCATGCCACAAGGAGGAAACACCCAACTCCAGCTCAGAGCTCCATCCACACCAGTGAAAGCAGCCCCTTGAGGGATGGTCAGCATGGATAGACCGTGTCTGTAATTCCGGGGGGCAAGATCCACCCATGGCTGACTCCAAGACCTCAGGTCTCTGTGGAAGAGAGACTTGGCTTGGACTTGGCTGCACTGATTGTTGAGGGTGGGATAGGGGATCTCTAACGGCTCAGGTATGGAAAGGGATCTCAGCCACCCACTGCCTCGAGGGGGCCCAAGGGACAACATTTGACTAATAAAAGTGAACAAGTGATCAAAAATAATTAGTGACCAAATCTGAAAGCCAATTTCCAAAAAGGCAATAGAGGTTTAAAAAAAAAAAAAAAGCCAGGTTAGGAAGGATTGAGTCAAGGCAGTGAGCCACCTGTCTGTGTGTCCCGGCTGCTCTGGGGAGGCCTGGGCCTCTGCCGTGCCTCGTGATGAGACGGCACTGACTCATGGGAAAGAAACTGTAATCAGGATCAGTATGATTCTGTGGGGGAGGATATTAGAGAAAGACTTTTAAGATGTTCCTTGGCCTGGACTTTTCTTTCCTCCCACTGCTTATCCTGTGTTATCTGGATTTTATAAGCATTTCTGCTGATGGCGCCCTTCCCCACAGCCCCTCACCTCTATACCCACCGCAGCCTATCTTCTCCATAGCCCCGGATGATGTGTTTATAACTAATCCCTGTTTTGTTTTGTTTTGTTTTTAAAAGATTTTATTTATTTGCCAGAGAGAGAGAGACCACAAGCAGGGAGCAGCAGAGGCAGAGGGAGAAGCAAGCTCCACGCTGAGCAGGGAGCCCATTGTGGGACTCGGTCCCGAGACACTGGGACCATGACCTGGGCCAGAGGCAGTTGCTTAACCAGCTGAGCTACCCAGGCTCCCCAAATCCCTGTTTTGAAAAGCTACCTACGCCCTAGGTCACTTGCATTCTTTGAAAAAAGATGACATTTCAGTGTTGTTTGTTTTTTCTGGCTACAAATGTGATATATGTTCATTACAAAAAGTTTGGGAAACTCAAAAAAGGACCAATAAAGCGAACAAAAACCACCCTCAATTCCAAATTCAGAGGCAATCCCTTACTTTTGACACATGGGTCTGTGTCTTTCCTGACATCCTTCCAGCCACATCTTTCTGTTAATTGGAACCATACCTTATCTTCCAGTTTATAGATTTTAAAACAGAATGTAAGCTCTATGAGAGTATGGGTTTTATCTACTTTGTTCACTAGTATGTGGTAGCCACTCCACAAGTATTTGTCGTTAGAATATCATAATTTGTTTTCACTTAATGCAATGTAAGCATTTTCTGGCATCATTTTGTATTCTCTTATGCCATTATGTTTAATGGCTGCAAAATATTTTGTCCTATGTGTATACACTAATTGTTTTATCGAACCCACTACCGTTAGATATTGAAGTTGTCTCGAATTTTTTACCCTATAAGTAACATCATGCTGAACATCTTTGAATATTCATCTATAGCTATTTCCGCACATTATTTCCTGAAGATAAATTCCTAGAAGTGGAATTGTGGACTGAATATGCTTTACTTAGAATTTCTATATATTTTGCCAAATTGCCCTCCCACCCAAAACAGGCTGATCCAAACCCTTGTCCTGAACTCCTTCCAGAGGAATCTATGGGTGTGTTTTAAATCTTGATAATTGATGGAAAAGATGTACCTAATTGCTATTGTATTTTTCTTTGATTACTTGTGAGACTAATTATTATATTTTTACTAGCCTTTTGTATTTTCTTTCCTTCACTACTTAGTCATCTTCTCACCTGATTCTTTCCAGTGTGTTTTTTCTCATTGATTTATATGAGCTCTTGATATAATCCATATTCGGGGATTGTGAAATTTTTAACATTTCATGTAGTATTTTGATATTGTGTTTGATCTTTCTAATCATTTGGTCTGATTTCTGCACTGGTGTCACGGACTTAACATTTGTGCTGTCCATTACATTACCTATTTTAGTCTTTTAGTTTTTAGTATTACTCTACTTTCAAAGACGGCTCTTGGCCAGTATTGTATAGGTATGTTCTTTAAATTAAATTTAAATCCATTTTGTTGAGTTGAAAATTGAAACTGTGTTAAACATAGACCCAACGGTGGAGTCAGTCAACATTTTTGTAATCTTTAGTATTTTCATTCAGGAAAAGAGTTTCTCCGTTCACTGAAGTCCTCTTTTTTGTCCTTCTACAAAGTTTTATAGCATCCTTCACCTACGTCCCATACATGTCTTGTTTAGTCCCACTTATTTTCTTTTTCATTTATTTTTTAAAAAATTATTTATATATTTTTTATTTTTTAGGAGAGAGTGAGAGCACAAGTAGAGGAAGGGTCAGAAGGAGAGAATATCCAAGCAGACTCCTGCTGAGTGTGGAACCCAAAGTGGGGCTCGATCCCACAACCCTATGACCCTGAGATCGTCACCTGAGCCAAAACCAAGAGTCGGACACTTAACCGACTTAGGCACCCAGGCACCCACCCACCACCCAGGTATTTTCTGGTTTTTTGTTTGCTTTTGTGAATGAATTATTTTTTTCTGTGTCTTTTCTGTTACATATTCATACTTAATAAGTATTCAGACATCTTATGTAAACATTTCTATTGAGTACCACAGTTTTTAGTTGCTTCTTTTGCAGTTTCTACCCTCTATACACTCTCTTTCCTCTTTCAATCTTTCATCCACATATGGAGGCAGAACTCAGTTTGAGGACCTCAAAACAGGAGTACAGATCAGCATGCACTCATATCCTCAGAGGGATATGAATGATCTTCCCCAGTGAGGTCATTTGTGCTTGTCTTGGAAAGACAATCTGCTCTGGACGCATAGATATTCAGGCTGCAACAGGAGAGATATGATCCTCCCAGCCAAAGAACCATGGAAACGGGTCTCCTAGGAAGAGCACAAACCCGGTGGAACAGAGAGCATGTGGAGGGGGTTGGGGTTAATAAGGCAGGAGGTTCAGCAGAGGCAAGCCTTGGGCGCTTATGGCTGGTTAGAGCCACTGAACTTCATGCTCTGTCAAGAGGAACTTCCCCTGAGGAACACAGTGGTGGGAATGGTAGGATCCAAGGAGGAGGAGGAGGGGCTGAATGTGTGTGTATGTTGTGGGGCGGGTTCCTGGGAAGGGGTCCAGAAGGAGCAGAGGTACCTGAAAGGAGGACCTATCTCCCCTGTGCTCTGTCTTCCTTCAGCTGCCCCCTCACCATGTGAAGAAATCCTTCCTGATCTTTCCTAAGGGCAGAGTTTAGGTCCAACCTGTCTGCTACCAAAAGGCTCATACTGACTCAAACACAAATCCTGTGTGGTACATTGTTTCTAATTCTCCACCAGAATGAATCCTATGGCTGTTTATATCTGCTTAATGATTTCTCTGTCATTCTACAATTCTATAGCACTAACCTTTCATTGAGTGTCTCCTGAATGCCAGATGGCTGAGTATGATGGCAGCCTGAGTGCTGATTGGAGAGGGTGACGTCAGCCTGGGTGGAGGGGGTGGCAGTGTTTCAGTCTTACTCTCCACAGGTGCTGATGCCTGAGTCCCCCGCCTCCCTCCTTACCCCAAGGTCTGTGGCAATTCACCTTGTGAAACTCCTCACTTCATCACTTGTTTGGCCCAGCAGCTCCATCTTGGGTGTTTCACATCCCATAATCTTTTCCTCATTTGGGAACTTTCATTCTATAGATTTAAAATATTTCTTGAGGGGCACCTGGGTGGCTCAGTCATTAAGCGGCTGACTTCAACTCAGGTCATGATCCCAGGGTGCTGAGCTCCGCTTCGGGCTCCCAGCTCAGTGGGAAGCCTGCTTCGCCCTCTCCCACTCCCCCTACTTGTGTTCCCTCTCTCACTGTCTTTCTCTGTCAAATAAATAAATAAGTAAAATCTTTAAATATATATATATATATATATATATATGTATATGTTTTTGTTTTTGGGGGGTTTTTTGAGGGGGGCTGTGTGGGTCAGTTGGTTAAGTGTCTGCCTTTAACTCAGGTCATGATCTCAGGGTACTGGGATCCAGCCCTGTGTCGGGCTCTCTGCTCCGCGGGGAGCCTGCTTCTCCCTCTCCCTCTTTCTCTCCCACCTCCCATATTCCCCAGGACCACATGGGTATGTGCTCTCTCTCTCTCTCTTAAATAAATACATAAAATCTTCAAAATAAATAAATAATATATTTAAAAAATTATTTCGAATGGGGTTGGGATTGTATAGCATATGTATGCAAGATGCCCTGGTATTTTGGGTGAATTCCCTGCTGCTGTGTCATCACTGAGAGCTCGTGGTTGGCCCTGGTATTTCTTCGATGCAGGGGATGTTCTCTTTCCTTCCATCCGGGGTTTGCCCACACATAAACCACATCACAGATTTGGGGAAGAGGGCAATGCCTGTGATTACTGGGGGTTCTGAGGTTAAACTTGCCATCTTTTCCCACCGAAAGATATATTGACTCCCAAATTCAAATGTCCTCTTTCCAAGAAATTAACTTTTTCCATCTTTACATTAAAAAAATTCCTATTCCTAATTTTCAGAGGTTTTATTAAGAAAAGATGCGGGAGGGGCACCTTGGTGGCTCAGTGGGTTAAAGCCTCTGCCTTCGGCTCAGGTCATGATCTCAGGGTCCTGGGATCGAGCCCCGCATCGGGCTCTCTGCTCAGCGGGGAGCCTGCTTCCCCCTCTCTGTCTCTGCCTGCCTCTCTGCCTACTTGTGATCTCTCCCTCTCTGTCAAATAAAGAAATGAAATCTTAAAAAAAAAAAAAAAAGGATGTGGGATTCTCATGGATTCCTCTTTAGGTGACTTTTGCCAATTTTCCTGTCTGTAGGTATAATGGACAGAACACAGGTCGGGTTGCTGAAAGGCTCTGGATTCAAATCTCAGGCTGCCTTGGGATCTTGGGTAAGTTACTTTAGCTCTCTAAACTTCGATATCTTCAGCTGCAAATTAGGTATATTAGCACAAGGGACTGTGAGAGTCCCTGGAAAGTACCTCACATGTTCCAAATGCAGGGATGTAGCTGGGCTCGCCGGATGCCCTGATATCAGGGATGTGGGCACAGCCAGAAATGAAGGCCCCTGAAAACTCCAACTCCATCGTAGTTGGGCTGGAAATCTTTCTCCAGGATTTGTTTTAAGATGCAACAGAGTTGGGCCTTCAGCTCTTCTGGTCTGCTGTTATATACTGACTCTCCCCAGCCCTCACTAACCCGTAGAGAACCTGACAGTGAATTCCTTTCTGTTTCTCAGCTCTGCTCTTCTGGGCACATTTGCTTCATTTTTCACGTTCTCTGCAGATGTATGCTCTCTGCAGAAAAGGACTAAAATTCCAATCCCAAATTCCCAGGAAAGAACAACGATGGGTCCGGCTATTGGACCAGTGACCAGTGACCAGGGGACAGAGTCACCTTGTGTGAACTTGGATAGTAAGAGCAACGTTTGCTAAAGAAGTTGGGGCAGAGATGACCCTAACATCCTTATATCTTAGAGTGGGAGCAGAACCTGAGCTCACCGTGCATTCGCGTCTGGTCGGCACTCCACACGTCTGTGGCTACACCCCTGGCTGCTTGTTCCGCGTCAGCCGGGCTCCCCGACGCGGAGGGCCTCTTTGATTTCAGTGAAAATTCAGTTTACACGTTTAATCTGTCAAAATTTCATCTAGGATTTTCGTGCCTCTATTTATATCTGACATTTGTTTATCTATTTTTAGTTGTTTAAAAATCGAGTTTGGGAATTCTGTCTGTATTTACCTCCTAAATTGAGTTGGATAACAAATCATGTTTTTATATATTTTCAAATAATTTATATCATAGAGTGATTACTTATATTACCAAATTAAAAAAAAAAATTCTCCCTATGGGGTAATGGATGATACATTAAGCTGGGAGTTAGAATGTCTAAGGTCTGGTTTGATCTTCATCTTAGTTTTCTGTGTGACTGAAAGCAAGTCCCTGAGCCTCCCTGGGCTTCTAAGATTAGGGAGGACAGGACAGCTGGCCCAGATGTCCTGAGCCCCCACCCAGCTGGCCTTTCTGGGTGATCAGCCCCTGGTCCTTGGAGTGGTTTTCTTTTGGCAGGACCCATTGTGACCTTTCTGGCACCCTCTCGCCAATTTCTAATAGTTTTTCCTTCCACCTTTGAAGTGCTCTGTGTTGTGTTCTTGGTTTTCTCCTGGACCTGAGAGAGCAGCCCCCACCCCCGAGGCCACCTTGCCAAAGCAGGTTTTGTTTTCCCTGGGTCTGAGCTCACGTGGTCAATGACTTAGGCATTGATTTTTTTGGTTCCCTATCGTGAACTCTGAGATGGGAAGCATTCTGCCTGCCTTCAGGAACGCATCATCATCTTCTGGAAATTCATATCTCCTTGGACTTCCCCGGTACTCAGCCCCTCCTTGAGATCTCCTTCCAAAGAGTCTGCCTCTGCCTGCCTCCCCGTTTTCTGTAACATCTTCCTGGGCTGAGATGAGCCACTCTAAATGTTCTCATGGCCACCTCCAACCCTTAGCTTTCTCCCCAGCCCCAGCTCAGTGAGGACTTCTAATGGCTGCCAGAAAAAAGGAAGCCTGGGGCAAATGTCTAGAGCCCCGAGGGTCAGGAGGTAAGGAGTCTCACAGCACTGACCCTCTCCTCACACCCGGCCGTTCCTGCCATTTGGGAGGAACATCCTTCGGATTTCTCTAAAGAACTTCCCATGGCCTGCTTTCATTCTCCGATGTCCCAGCCCTTTCTGAATGGAGAGAGGGCTCTGGCAATGACTTCTTCTTCTTATGTTAGATTTCTCCTTGTCACAAAAATGTCTGTTCGTTGGAGAAAATTTGGAAAATACGGATGAATTCAAAGAAGAGAAAAGACCTTATAATCCCACCACTCAGTGATAACAGTGATAACAGTGATTGTCCATTTTTTCCTATGAATATGCAAATGCTCTCAAACATAATTGGAATTGTACTGAATATACTGTTTCCATAAGCTGCATTTTTCAGTTGGCTGCCCGCCATGAGCATCTCTCTGTGTCATTGGGCAGTGTTCTGCATCACCGTGTTTCGGGCAGAAGTGCATATACCATCTTAGAGATGTACAAAAACGAATTCAGCTTTGTGATTGAATATTTGGTCAGTTTCCAATCTGGCCCCGTTGTAAATGATATCGCAATGACAATCCTCGTGAACAAATACTTCCTAATGTTTCCCCCGTGTGCTCATTCCTAAGCAAACCCACTGGTAGTAGTCAAAGTTAAGAATTTGGGGGGGTTTGTGATACACCTTGCCAAACTGCCTTTCAGAAGGGGTTTGCAGGATGTCAGACCTTCAGATACCCATACTTTTTTCTGATCTCTACCTTCCTTTTATTATTGAGATCATCTGGCGTGGCCAGTGGGCTGGGCTGCCTAGGTGGTTGCCAGGAAGAAGGGTCTGAGTTCTTGTTCAATGGAAGGGGCCCGAGGAGAGCCTTCCAGATGAGTGAGGTGGAGCTTTTGAAATACTGGTCTTTGGAGTGCCCCTGTGACATGTCTGGGCGGGGGGACCCCCGCAGTTTTTGGCAGAAGGAGACAGGAAAAGGGATGGTGACCTTCAGGCAGCAGCTTCATTGTTCACGTTTGTGGCCGGCTATGCAGAGAAGGGCAGTATATCTTCTTTCTTCAATTCCCTGTCCATGTACTTTGCTTATTTGTCTTTTTCATCTTGATTTGGGTAACACGTCAAAACCTTTTCCTATTGTCTGTCATAGAAATACTTTTTGCAAGTTATCTATTTATCTGTTAGATTCTTTTAATGGTGGTTTTTAAGATGCAGGCATTTAACATTTGCATGCAGTCAGATCTTAAAATCTACCAGTGTTTTCCTTTGTGGTTACTGCCTTCTTTGTTGTACTTCAAAAGATTTTCCCTACCCACAGATGGCATAAACATTCATCTATATTTCCTTCAATTCTTTTTGTTTGCTTCCTTTTTCAAAGTCTAAAAAATGTGATTTATTTCCCATCAAATCCTGACCTTGTGTAAATGGGAGACCCGGGGTCTCCTCAGGATCTGGTAGCTTGATTAGCCCTAACTTCCAGACCTGTGGACTCAGAACAAATTCCAAGGCCCTCATCTTTGTCCTTCTGTGACTTTAAGGAAATCCCAGGAACCCTTGAATCATTTAATTGGCCTTTTCAAAAGTAAAGAATCTGGTAGTTTGTGTCTGTCTAGTTGGCTTATCATAGAACTTTCAATCAAAAGAAACGTTCCCGGGCGCCTGGGTGGCTCAGTGGGTTAAAGCCTCTGCCTTCGGCTCAGGTCATGATCTCAGGGTCCTGGGATTGAGCTCCGCATCGGTCTCTCTGTGCAGCTGGGAGGCTGCTTCCCTCTCTCTCTGCCTGCCTCTCTGCCTACTTGTGATCTCTCTCTCTCTCTCTCTGTTAAATAAATAAATAAAATCTTAAGAAAAGAAAAGAAACCTTCCCAAATACGTGGGTCAATCCATGTCTGACAGGTAGGCAATGGGATTTCCATGGAGCAAGCACACTGCATGTGGGCAGGGACCTTCTGTTTGTTCGTTCACTGCCACATCCCAGCTCCCTACACAATGCCTTGCACATAGGGGGGACTCAACATATACTTGTTAACTGAATAAATGCATAAGTGATTATCATGTTTCTACTTTTTTAAATTTAAAGAGGTAATAACATGGATAAAATACTTATGTGGTTAGGTTTTAAAAAAAGAAGCATATGGTGCTGAATAAATTATATCCGTCATTCATTCATTTAACAAATATTTATTGAACTCTGCTATGACTGGGGGAAAGACAGGACTGATGTAAAGATGAAATGACTTAACATACTGTATCAGTCTTCTAGAGATTCCATAACAAAATACCACAAAGTGAGTGGCTTAAACAACAGAAATTTATTTTCTCACAGCTCTGGAGGCTGGAAGTCCAAGATCATGATGTTGGCAGGGTTGGTATCTGTTGAGACCTCTCTACTTGGCTTGCAGATGGCTGTCTTCTTACCGCGTCCTCAACACAGTCTTTCTCAGTGTTTGTGCCCTCCTGGTGTCTCTTCCTCTTCTTATAAGGATGCTAGATCTATTAGATCAGGACTCCACCCTTATGACCTCATTTAACCTTAATCATCTCCTTAAAGTCCCTGTCTCTAAGTTCAATCACATTGGAGGTTGGGGCTACAACATATGAATTTTGGGGGTGGGGGGAGGATACAATTCAGTCTATAACACATACGTAAAATACTTATCAATAATGCCTGGCTGTGAGGGCCTGCTGGCTCATTCAGTGGAACCTGGGACTCTTGATCTCAGAGTTGTGAGTTTGAGCCCCACGCGGGGTATAGGGCTTATTTATTTAAAAATAAAATCTTTAAAAAAAGAGAAAAAGGTAAGAATGCCTGGTACATACTAAGCACTATTATGAATGTTTGATATTATGATTACTATTATTATTGTTAGAAAATATGCAAAACCGCATTGGTCATTATCCTTGGGGAATGAAATTACAAATGACTTTAGTTTATTCTTTCCCATATTTTCTAACATCTCTACGTTGAACAATTTTATTAATCTGGGAGAAAATACTACTATTCAATAAAAGACATGGGTTGAAACTTGTTTGCAGATCTATACACATTTCATCACATATTCCAAGCCTTCGCTCTGGATAGGGTTTCAGGTTCTGGCTCGGCTCCTCATATTTGTGGTTGTCAGAGTAGAGAGAAACAAAAACAGGGGCTCAACTCCCACAGGCCCACCAGCTAGAGCTTCCATTTCCTCATGGATGCAGGGATGGGGGGTGTGGGAGCATCACTCTCTAAGGGCTAGAAAGACCTTTAACAGTGGGACAGTGGGTAGGTCAGTCTGAGTTCTTGACTGCCGGCAACAAAATCCATATTGACTATTTTAAGCAGAAAAGGAGCATATTAAAGAATGTTAGGTAGCTCACAGAATTTGGGGAAAGGTTCAAGAAAAAGGGTCAGATCTCAGCTGCTAGGAACAACTCCACAAACCATCCTCTATGCTTTGCTTTTGCTCCCAGCCTGTGCCAGTAAAATGGAGAGACCACACATAGGACTTCCTCTTGCTTATTGCTGCCTTTTGAAGCAAAGGTTTACAAGAGTGTATCTCATTGGCATGGTCTAAGTTACTTATCCACCCCTTCCTACATAAGAGACTGTAAAAGAGACGTCTCTGGATTCTATCTAACTTCAGGAAAACCTGAGCCCAGAGTGGCTGAGCCCATCCTTGTCTGGCTCTTAGGGCCACGGTCAGCCTGGACACAGAGTGCTGGACACTGGGCCTCACAGACCAGAGGGTAGCCATCTGTGATGATAAAGAGGCAGCAGAGTCATAGCTAGTTAATCCTGATGCTCAGAAACCTCTAGATTAGCCCCTCCTTGTACCAATGGACAAAGAGAGGGACAAAAGCTTGCCCAAGGCGGCACAGCATGGCAGAACTGCAGCCAGGACTGGGAGTGGTGTCTCTTGTCCCACTTTGATGCCTGGCAAGTTTTAAGGACCCACTTGAATATTTCCTTCCTCAGGATGTCTTCCCTGGGTGAGGCCAGGATCAAATGTGTGTCCTCATACTTACCATCTGAACTGCTCATTACCCTTGTTTCCTTTTTGCCTTTTTTCCCTCCTTGGTTCCCAGCAAAGGGCAAAACATGTGTTAGTGAACATTAACTGAATGAGTAAATGAAGGCATGAATGAATGAATGAATGAATGGGAGTCTAAAGGCCAGAACTGCCATCTAACCTGAAGCAGATGTTCTGCTCTCTAGACACTTCTAGACACTAGTCTCCTTACTCTGTTGAAGAAGAAAATATTCTCTACATTCTCTACCAGACCCTGTGTCAGGGTCTGAAAACATGATCAGGATCCTACCTGCCTGTTCTCTCGGAGGTGCTGAGCTGGGAAGAGATGGATGTGAAGAGAGATGGCCACTACTATGGATGATCTTGCTGACTAATAGAGAAGTTCAAGGGCCCTCCAGCCTGGCCTAAGTATCTCTGGGCCCTGGGTCCCCTCCTACTGGGTCTCATGGCTGTCATAGCCATGCAGTCTGGATGCCTCAGAGTCACAGTTGCTGAGGTCTGCAGAAGGTCCGTAGATGGACACCCACAGAAGGGGAAAGAGACCTCTGGAGCCAAGGACAGAAAAGAATAAGTCCCTATAGCCAGTAGTAGGAACAGGCCTAAAGTGGAAAGCTACCTGGCCCATGATTCCACAGCCAGGCCCATAGTCTTCCAATCCCCACCCCTCGGGGAGTAGGGGGAGGCAACGATGCTCAAAACAGAAAAATACTCAGTTAAGCTGTAATCTGTCACAGCTCCAGCTCATCTTTTCGAATCAGATTATTCACAAGTAGCAGAGACATCTGTAGGGAGAGTAACTGGATGCGACATCCTGCAGGAGGCCAGGCTAAATGTGTCCCATGACATCACTCTGGAGAGGAGGCTGCCAGGAGCTACGCAAGGGCCTGGAGCATTTCTGCACCTGAGTGTTGTAGAGGAAAGCTGGGCCTGACACTAGCAGCATGGCTTCTGGGCCCCCTGCTTCACAAAGAAATTCTTTGTCGGCCCCCCTGCCCTGTGGAGAAATTGCCTGCCCATCTCTATAGACTAATCTGATCTGGAGAGATACCTTCTTTTTGCCCAGCCTTCTGGTTCCCCCTGGCTCTCCTCTGAGTACCAGTAGGTCTTCAGTTAATCTGCTGCCATTGGGAGTTTAGGGAGGGGGTATTATGACAGACATGTGACACCCTTTTGGAGGAGCCTTCTAAGCCTGGAGCATGAGAGATTCCATCAAAGTCCCTGCCAGGCTGTGCCTGGGGTCCAGCAGGAGCATTTCTCCCAGGAGTCCAGATCCTGCGATGGGAAAGAAGGTGGAAGGTCCTATTGTAAACATGGGAAGTGTCTCAGAGGCACACGTCTGCACATTTGCACCTACCGGGTGTATATGGTTGGGGCTGGGCATGCATATGCCATATACTAGTACTGCAGGCAGAGGCTGCTGCACAAACTCACACCCTAACTGCTAAGTTGTTGAGCACACGCACACACATGTGGTCTCTAGTGGTTCTGAAGAGACCTCTGGCTCTTCCACTCTATGCCCCCTGACCTCTAACTTCCAGTTTCCTACCCTTTTCTTCCTGGGTCAGCTAGTGCCTGGCTTGGGAGGGTTGCATGTATTCTGGGTTGGGCTGCTTGAGCGCTGTCCTCGGTGCTGGATGCCTGGTAGGACAGGCACATTTGAGAACAGGCAACAGTGTTGGGAGGAGGTGACCTTGAAATCCACGCGTATCCAGCAGGGTATCTACATTTATTCTACACTTATTCTTTCAGAAGGATGTACAACTGGGCTTTCTCCCTCCATCCCAGACACTGAAACAGAAGGTGTCCAACCCCTCAGCCAACAGTGTAGCCATATGCGCCTGTGGGTGGCTGTATAGACATTCACTATAGCTATGAGGGGCTTCTTGAGGCCTTATGTGCCACAAATAGCTCTATATGAAGACCAGGATTGCCTTCCTCCTCAAGAAACACCTGTGATTCCATGTGGCTTCCTGTGACCTCCTGTGACCCTATGTGGCAGGCTGTGACTACATAGAACCTCCTGTGACCTTGGTGGCCTCAGATCCAACCTTCTCAGAAGGGGAGATCTGAGGTCTGGGGTCCCCAGGGAATCTGGGCACTAATCTGGCCTCGTACTTCCTTTGCCAGAGCCTCTACACACACTCACCACCTCGCTCGCTGTCTTGCGGACTTGGCACCCAGAGGCTCCTGGTGTCTGCAAACTTGGGTCCTAGGGGGCGTCAGCGGGAACTGGCCCACAGGCACGTGTGCCTCCCAGAACAGGTGACTGCAACCCCTCTGCCACCCGAGCCAGCTTAGCAATCAAAGGCAGGGTCACGCGGGGTAAGGTTACCGCAGCAGTGGGGTGGGCGCGGCGTCACGCTCTCGCGCTCCTCTCCCTTGCGCCCCTCTCCTGCCCGTTTTCCCAGAACGCCTGGTCCTGACGTTGGGGGGCGGGGGCGCAGAGGGCTGGTCGGCGCTGCGGTCGGCCCCTCCCCCGCCCGGGCCTCGGCGGTTCCGACGCGGCTCGGAGCGCGGGGGCGCCCCGGACTCCGCAGGCTGCGGGGCTGGCAGGGGGCTCCTTGCGGAGCGCGCGCCGCGCCCTCCCCCTCCTGCTAGGACTCCGCAGCGGCGCGGAGAGGGGGGGCGCTGCGGAGCTGGGGGGCGGGGGCTAAAAATACCCGGCGGCGGCGGCGGCGGCGGTGGCGGCGGCGGCGGCGGCGCGGCGACTGCTGGGGCTGCGGGGCTGCGGGGCCGGGGAGGCCGTGCGGGGCCAGGCCGGGCCCCGGTCACCGACATGCTGACCTTCTTCCTCGTCTCCGGGGGATCCCTCTGGCTGTTCGCGGGTAAGTCCCCATTCTGTCCTCTTCCCAGACCCCCATCCCCAGCGCGTTGTAGGGTCTTGGCCCCAGGTGGAAGTGACCCCCCCCCCCACCAAGTACCCGCTGCTGAGCCGTTCTTCAAGCCTCTTCCCCCCACCCCGGCCTCCCAGGTGGTCCTTCCACCCTACCCCAAATTCTGGCGGGCTCCGCCTCGGGTTTGAGAAGCAGCTAGGTGTGTGGAGAAATGAGGGGCCTTGCTCTCAAGACCACACAACAACCTCGCTCCAGTTCTCGCACCCTCTCCCCTTATAGCGAGTACCATTGGTGATCGGACTAGGCCGAGCCCACCCGTCCCCCCAAGGGACAGACGTGGGGCATCCTTGTCCATCCCCAGTATCCAGAAACCTAGGGTGTTGGTACCCGACGTTTACTGCAGGTCGGAGATGTAACCAGCACCGACCTGAGGCTTCCTGATGTTGGGCAGGGGTCTCCTTAAGACCCCTCACTGCCCACCCTTGAGCCAGAAATCTTCCCAAGATTTCTATAGAAGCGTGTTCATCTGACTCCTTAGCTCTGCCCAGTGATTGTGTCCCCACTGCTCCCAGCCTTCTCCCCTCCCCCCCCTACAGGAGTCAGCTCCTCGCCCCTGCATTCTTTTAGGAGGCTGTGAGGACCTGCTCTGAATCCCTTCCCAGCACTCCTCCCTCCTCCTCCCATGCCACACACACACCTGGGGTCTCACCACAGGCCCGTTCATCCACCAGTTCTGCTGCCTGCACCAGCCAGTCCCCTCTGAGAGCCTCGTGTTCCTCCAGGGTATAATACCACTACAGGGTCTCCACTTCCGGCTGCCCATTTGCAGATTTAAGCCTGATAAGGTATGTGAAGTTTGGAACCTTAAACTGGCCTTGAAAGGGACCTAGTCTAGAGCAAATACTCTATGAATGTTAGTGTTTATTATTTCATGTTCAGACTGCAGCATCAGAGGAGATAATAAGGTTCTTTTTGAGCCAAAGAAGGGGAAGCCAACCCTTTTGAAAACCTTAACTGCAACTTTACATGTATTATTTAAAATTCATAGCAAATGCTAGTTTGGTGGTGCTTTCCCTTTCTCACTGAGGTTAGAGGTTAATTGACTTGCTCAGTGTCACATGGGTAATATCTGGCAGAGTGGGATTTGATGTGACGTTTTAATTGAGCAATCATTGCTAAGTGCCTGGTGGTACCAGGCCTGAACCTTGAGGGTTGGTGGGCCAGGTAATCACCTCCACCCCCATGCCCTGAGTTGGGCCACAGGGATACTTCCCCTGAGCTGGGGAGTGAGTGAGGCCTCTCTAATCCCTTCAGCTCCCTAAGCTCCTTCTGTCTGCTGGTGTCTGAGGACAGGCTGTGCGGGGCCACTCTGGGCCTGATATGCTCATCTAGAAGGAATGGTCTGGGCTAGAACTGGGGTCACAGGTTAGGGGCAGGAGTTACCAAAGTAACAAGGAGGAGGAGGATGGTGATAGCAATAGCCACCATTTACTGGGAGATGGTCTCAGAGCCTTTCCCTAGTGCCAGGACCCTTTGCTCTACCCTTAGTAGGCCCTCACCCAGCAGTGGATCCAAGGGCAGCTGTCTGGAACCTTGGTCTTCTGCTGCCACAGGGAGAGGTCTGGGGACCACAGGGCCACATGTGCCAGGAGTAATCAGCAACTTTTGAGAAGAAGCTTCTCACAGTATTGGGTCCTTGGTCAGAAATTTGGGTTCAGCAGGCACGGACTCAGACTGGACTTCTGTCCTGCTTCCTTATGGAGCATTTCCCAAAGTGGTCACATGCCTCCCTGAATGGGAAAACTGCCTCGCCAAAGGGCTATACAGAGGCATTCAAGTGGTCAGGGAGGGAGACTCTTGGTGCAGTGGCAGCTGCTTCTGTATAGGGCAAGCTCAATGCAAATGGGAAATTGCTCAAAGATGCCACATTTGGTGGTAGAATAAGAGACTGAATAGCAGCCATTGGATGGAATACCGCACGTACCTGTAGGGGCACTCCCAGATCATGTGTCCACCTTGCTTGGGACTTTGCCTGGACCACAGCCTTTCTCTGGGGAGAGAGAGAGAACTCCTAGGTTAAGACTGACCACACATTTGGCCTTGTAATCTCCAGGGTCCCTGAGCAGCTGTTAGATCCCTTTGGCTCAGCTAGAAACAGGAGACGACCCTCGAGGTGATGTCACTCTTTAGTAAAGTTATGTAGTTTTGCCACCCGTTCTGGCCCTAAGGAGACAAGGGTTGCCTTCAGGGAACTACAGGGAGAGGATGATGTGAATGGCAAGAGGAAGCCCCCTGGAGGAGGAACTGTCTGTCTGGGGGAGGCAGCCACATGCTCTGAACCCTAGGAGAACCGGAGCTGCACCTGTCCTCTTCCCCACTGAGGAGGCCATGTCAGAGTCCCAGGCCAGCCCGTATCCCACCTCTGTGTTGAGTAGTAAACAAGGAAACAAAATAGATCCAGCCTGAGTCAGATGCTGCATCTGGCCGGGGAAAACATGGTTGGTCTCAGTGTGGTGAGCACTCAGAGGACGGCGGGAGTAATGGATGAGCACTTCTGCCTGGCCGTATGGCCCCCTTGGGCAAAGTAGAGGCACCCCTTGGAGTAGGTGAATTTCTAAAAGGGCGTCCTTCTCTCTAGGTTGCTGCAGCCTCATGCCCTTGGACGAGGTCGATTCTGCTCAACCACATACCTGACCACTGGTGGCATCTTAATAGGCTTCTGCAGCAAACAGGGATGTTTGTCAGAGGCAGATAGGCCCAACTCAGGGTAGAGAGAGTCAAGCCAGCCAAGGGGTGCAGGAAGAACTGTGGAGGAGTGGGTCCTGAGGGTCTTGTGTCCAGGAGCCTTGGTTGTGGGAGGAGGGGATTCTGGAGGTAAGGTGGTTTTTTGTGGTTTTTTTTTTTTTTAGGTGGCAGAGGAGCTCTCCATTCGGCTGCAGTGGCCAGGCTAAGCCAGCAGGGGGAGGCTGGTAGAGTGCAGAGAAGCCATTAATGTTTCGGATAAGATTAGATGGGGCTCAGGTCACGGCTGGGCTCCTGGAAGGGGGAGGTAGGAGGCCCAAGCTATGACCCTGGGGAATGGGGTTGGCCCGGGTGGCAGAGACTGCTGTGGCAGCCATCTGGCTGTAAGTGTCTGGGGCAGATGCAGGTGTGCACATCCTGGCTGAGTTCAGCCTTATCAGGTCTTCACCTGATTCCAGGCTCCCATTAGGGTGGATGTGTATGAGATCTGGAGCCATTACGGGAGACCCAAGCAGGCGCTTAGGATCCTGACAGATTGTGGGGCTCCAGGCAGAACAGCTGAGGGTATGCCTCACAAAAGAAAATTGAAATTTGCACACGGTACACTGCCCTGTGGAAGAGTTCTGACCTCAGCTCCTTATCTGGCCCAGCCTGTGGTAGGATACAAGGGTCCTGCCTGTGACAGCACACCGACACCAGAGGGCGTCAGAACCTGGCCATTCTGCTCTCTGGCTGGTTTTCTGTCCCACGTGATGATAAGAGCTCTTAGGCTGACCTTCAGAAGGCTGACTTTGGCTTGGCTACAGGCCCAGATGGAACCCAAAGCTGTCCCATACACATAGTGAGCAGGATAAGTGAGCAGGAGGTTCTGGCTTGTTTGCAAAAGGAGGCAACATTTACAGGCATTTGTATAACACAGGCTGCACTTTGTCATTAGCCATGTAGTTAACCTGGTACATAATAGGCACTCAAATATCCATTCAATGAAGTACCGTGGGAGGGGGCTTGTTTTTATGGGGTGGGGGGAAGTGTTGTTGCAAATGTACTGATTTGACTGCTGTTTTCCTGAGCACCTACCATGTGTCAAGCACTGTGCTCTGTAATCCCCTAAGCTTTTCATGTAATTTTTCCCACAGCACTGTGGTGCTATTATCCCCATTTAACAGATGAGTCAGTGAGACTCAGGGAGGTTCAGAGGGGAAACAACTCCTCAGACTTGCAGTCCAGGGAGGGACCACCAGGTATGAGCAGCGAGGGCCTGAGGCCTCCAGCAGGCTCTGCAGTGGGCAGAAGCAAGGGATCAGTCCTGGAAGGAGGAGGGTTTAAAGGGAGGACTGGCATCAAGTGCCAAGAGCAGGGCTAGCATATAGGAAAGGTCCCCTTAAATGTTAACTCAAGCTAGACCTTCCTCAAAGCGGGGGTAGGGTTCTGACCTGCAGAGAGGGAGTTAGGGAAACAAGGCATTCCTGGCAGAAGGACTGTGAGGAAAGACGGGGCCGAAGGAGTAGAGGAAATCTACGGATGAACTCTGCTTGGCCAGTGAGGTCACCATGGCTGGGATCTGCAGGCTCTGGGATACCAGCCTGAGCACTTGGGCTTTGTTCTGTGTATGTTGTGTGGTGTCAAAGAAATGTAGCCCAGGTGGGCATGCGGGTGGCTATGGTGACACTACCCTGTGCTCCACAGACCGTGTGCATTGCCTAGGGACACCTGTTCCACTGTGCACTCTTGGGCCCCCACACTATGATCTCCTGGAGGGCGGGGCCAGAGTGTCTCCTCTGTGAGCCCCAATCCGGGGCCAGGCCCAGCGTGCACCAGGGTTGGTTGCATTAATAAAAGATAGGAAGACTTCTGTGAGAACAGTTTATTTTAATAATGATGTGTTTTATAAGCTGTTTTCTTACCACACATCAGATAGCAAATAACAGAATTTGAGTATGCTCCTACTAGGTGCCAGGCTCCATGCCCACCTAGGGGGTGATACTAGTGTGGTAGAAGCAGTTGGGGGGGGGAAAGCAGGTGTGAACTCATTGCAGGCAGGACAGCTCAGCCTTCCCTGGAGAACCCTTAGTGCTAAGAACCCAGAACAGAAGGAAATGGTCCAAAAGTGTTTGCAGAAGGAAAGAAAGACGGAAAGGAGGGAGGGAGGGAGAGAGAGAGGGAGGGAGGGAGGAAGGGAGGAAGGAAGGAAGGAAGGAAGGAAGGAAGGACGGAAGGAAGGAAGGAAGGAAGGAAGGAAGGAAGGAAGGTCCAACCCCTAGCTGCAGGTGATTGGTTTTGTAGAATATATTCTTCTCTGAGGGCAAGGTCCTTTTGTCTCCTTAGAGCCTCAGTAGGCTGGGAGCTCTGGCCAAGCAGAGCAGAGAGTAGGCCCTAGTCTGGGTCCCCAGCTCACTGGATGGGCTGGTGTGCTGGTCCCATTTCCTGCCTTGGCCTGGCCAGAGTCCTCACTAGTCACCTATTAGGCCTCAGGGATGCTACTTTGGGGTGTCCTTAATTAGGGCAGAGGATGCCCAGGCTGATCTCCCACCATTGTTTGGCTGCTCTGGGAGCTCATGGTGGGTGGGGTCATTCCCAGACCTGGTTCCTTTTTGCGGCTTCTGATTCATGCAGGCTTGATCTTGATCATCTGATTCTCTGGCAGACAGAAGTGGCAAGATGGGAAATGGGTTGGGATAAATTCTGGACCAAGCTGAGTGATCTGTTCTGAGGCCCAGCCTGTAATCTCAGAGGCTGAAAGACATCAGATCCCAAGAAGTCCCACGGGTGCTTACTCCCCTGCTCTGCCTGGGGACATCTTTCCGCTCTGGACAACGAGTCCAGGCATTTGGCCGGGAGTGTCCATGGAGAATAGGGGGAAGCTCGCTTCTTATTTCCTCTCTGCTCACTCAGTCCTGCATTCTGAAACAGCTATCTTCTGGGGACTTTAGGGCAGGAAGCCGGGCCAGGATGGCACCAGTGAGGGAACAATCAGCGTCTCCATTTTCAGACCCTGGGAGAAGCAAATCCGGAATGACGCCTGTTGGGAGTCAGGAACAGACCCAGCGATTGATGACTATTAGAGGAAAGAGAGCGGGCACAGGCAGGCCCAAGTCAAATGGGCAGCTCTGGGCCCAAGACCACTAACCAACACGGGGAACCCTGCCCTGTTCCTAGCACACTGCACCTGCCCAGACCACTAGCATGGCAGGTGGATCCCAAGGAACCAGGCAGGACTCAACCCTGCTACAAAGCCCTGTGTCTCCCTCCAGTGTGCGGATTGTCGTCGGGGTTAAGTATCTCCAGTCTGGCTCCTGACCAGCAACCCCTGCCCCAGCCTTGGCTATAGACCAAGTGACTGCAGATCCCGTCGCGTAGGCAGAAGGGTCACTGGGAGGGACGGTGAGGTCAATCAGAGATTGGACAGCAAGGCTACATAGCAAGGACAGTCAGAGGTGGGGGAAGGTAGTTGGAGCTGAGACAGAGTGGCAGGATGGAACAAAGGCCTGCCAATGAGCTTGGACAGGGAGGTTGGCCAGAGGCTGGATGACAAGGCTCCAGAGGCCAATGACAGGAAGGCAGTTGCCAACATGGAGATGGGAGACTCACTGGGACCCATCCAGGCCTGCAGTGACCCCTGAACTTTGGAAGCTGGGGTCTGCATATGACCACTTAAACCCCAGGACCCTGCTTCGTTCCGGCAAACTTCAGTGTTAACGGTGATAGTCCCTTCCAGCAGATGGGTTGGATGTGGTTCTGTAGGGGGCACCCTCACCTCCCACACTCAGCCCCCCTCCCTGCCTGCAGGCTCTCTCCACAAGCCTGGCTCTGCTTGGAGTGGTGGAGAAAAAGGGAGGGTGGGCCTTTCCTGGCCAGTGGGCTGGTGGGAGATGGGGGTACATATGTCCCTTACCTCCCTGCCGCAGGTCAAATATCAGGGAAGGCTGTGACCCGGAAAGCACCCTTTCCATCTGTACTGAAATGTCCTTTCTGCTCCTCCTCTTCTTCCTCCTCCCCCCCAGCCTCCTCCTCCTCCCTCCCTGCGTCCTGTTCCTCCCTGGGCTGCTCCATGAACACTCACAGACATGCCTGGCTTCTGGGCTCCGTGGGCATACTGTGTGGCCCCAGCCTCTGGAAGGAAGACCTGTGGGGCGGGCAGTGGTGGACGCTCATCTGGGAAGGGCATCTTCATTGGGCTGGGAAGCTGACCGGGGCGGGCTCCCTCAGATTGCAGGGAATCTACAGAGCGTCCTCCAGGCCTCCTCTTGGTTTCTAATCAGTTCCTGAAGTGGTTTTGTTCTAGATTGCTCCTCAAGCTCACCCACCATGTGTGTGTTGAGCGCTCCCTGTGTCACCATCTCCTATTCGTGGGGGTCTGAGGAGCTTCCTCACTTTGTAGGGTACAAGATTTGTACCAGGGGGATGGGACCGCTCCCGGTGACCCTGAGGGGTGTCAGAAAAGCACCATTGCTGGCCTCTGCAAGTCTGAACAAAAGCAAGATCTGACCTTGTCATGGGGCCTCTGTGGAGGATGGAGTCCAAGCCCTGGAGTGTCCCAGAAGCTTGTGATCTCGCACACTGGGCCCTGGGTTACCAGGAGCCCCAGCCCCAGCTGGAGGGCTCCTGTGCCAGCGGCCCCGGGCAAGGCAAACCGAGGATGCCTGTGGCCTCCATTCTTAAAAAAAAATCCTCGCTGTGCCCTCCGAGGTCTTTGTTTACCATCATTTTTCTTTCCTTTTCTTTCTGTATGTTTAACTGTCAACACCCTGAGAATTGCCAGCGTTCCGTCCTACGTAAAAGGTGGTGACCTGAGAGCCAGCCATTTCTGTCTGCAAGGGGCAAACGCGTGGACCCTCTGAGTGAGCCAGTCCCACTCCTTGGTGCCACCCACCCGGACCTGACACAGGACTTTCCTCGGGGGCCCCAGAGGCCTCCAGCTCCCTCTGGAAAGGTGGTGGGTTCAATAAGAATCCAAGTGATGGGTGCTCTCCCTGGGTCAGCGTGAACAAAGTCCAGCAGCCTTCCCCGGGCCAGCCAGGGCCTCGTTTAGCTTGGATATGAAAGAGATTTTTGTTTTCTGGTGAGAACAGCCCCGGTCTGGCGCCAGAGCCAGCAGCGGGAATACAAACCCTTTCATGTGACAGGCCCAGAGTGGAAAGATACAGCAGCAGGCCCTCCCCTGCACTCCTCGGGAGGCGGGCATTTGCATATTCCCCATTCATCCTGGCCTTGAAAAAGAGGCCTGAGTTCCCAAAGCTCCTTGCCCAGCTGAGGGCCGGGCTGCTGGAACCCGGCATTAACCCTGTGGACGCCAAGGGCCCCTGCTGGCCGAGAGCAGGATGGGGCAACCGGAGGGCAGTGAGAGACCGCTCCTGTGTGCCCCTGGCCTCCAGAGGGGTGGTTCGGGAGGTGACAGGGTCCCACCAACAGGCAGAGCCTTCGGCTGAACTGAGTGGAACTCGAATTTGTTAACTTTTTGTGGCCTCGAGAGGAGGAACACGTTGTCAGAGTATGGGGGAGCCAGGAAATTAAACTATTTATCAAATTTTCCAGAAAAGTTACCTCTAACCGAAGGCAAAACTCTCTCTTCCCTGCTCATTGTCTCTTCTGTGACAAACCCAGCAGCCCTTAGAATGGCTGGGACGGAGTCTGGGTGGCTCGTGGCTGCTGCAGCGGCCCCTTCCGCAGGGAGCTGGGGCACAGCTTGCCTGGGGTCACTTGCGCACCGTAAAACCCCAGGTTACTAGGAGCTGGAGGGTTCTGTCAGCTCCCGGCTATGACACCGGGCGCATGAGGCATGTAGACAGCACCACGACAATCTTGTCTCTTCTGCAGCTACGTGCTAGCCTCTCAGCCTTGGCTTCCTGCCCCTTTTCTCAATGCAACCAGACTCCTGCCTCTTTCCCAGGAGCCTCAACATCTTACAGGATGTCCCTGTGACTTACCGACCCACTTCTGTCCCTCGGTCAACTTCTCAGAACGCTCCTTCCCATCGGCTCCTGAGTCCCTCCTCGCTCCCCATCCCTGACTGAGGTTGTGTCTTAGGTTCTGTCTTTTGTGCATTCTTCCCCGAGCGGGGTGTCAGCGAGAGAATCCCCCTCTCGGTGCCCCCACCTCAGTGACCACAACCATGTCTTAGCAGGACCCTCCTGGAGAAGGTCGTGTCCCATGCCGTGGCCACCGCAGGGAGCTCCGAGGCCCTGGCCCTGCCAGGAGCGGCCTCTGGTCCCTTGAGCTAGGACCTGCTAGGTTCTCAGGATGTCCTCAGTTTGGGCAGGTGACGGCAACAGATCACGGCTTCTGAGGCCAGGACACTGGCTGTCCTCACACGGACTGGTTGGGAGGAGAGAGGATCATGTTGCAGCCTTGGGATTTGGCTTCTTGCACAGTGGGGCCTGGCCAGGGGGTGTCCCTCTGTTCTTGTGGCGCTCATGGGCCTCAGCAGCATCCCTGAATCCTGCCCGCTGTCCCAGGGGGCTTGGCGTGCGAGTGAGGCTTAGACTCATCTACACCATTGGCCCCGGTTATTGTGCTTTGCAAATATTGCCAAAGGGTCTGCTGCCACTTTGAGCCTCTGATGCCCCTCTTTCCTCAGAAATTTTAGTTGGGCCCGATTCATGGCGAGGACAACATTTATCTCCGAGCTTGTGAAAGACACTGTGTTTCTCTTTGCTCCTCGGTCTTCAAGGTTATTTGTATTTTTTAAGTTCCCAAAAGTGTCGTTTGAGCCTGGCTTCCCGGTGTTATCGTCAGGAATGTGGGCCCATGTTCCCTGACCGGGGCTTTGGGTGAGTGGGATTCTCTAGAGGTGCTGGCGTGGTGAGAGAGGGCGCGGGGAGAGGAGGCCAGTGAAGGCGGCTTCCTGGACTGAATGAATTGCTAAAGGGAGGCATGGTCAAGGTGAGTCCAGGCCCGTTGGTACAGGAGGCCCCACGCCATGCTCAGGCACAGCCTGCCGGAGGTGAGCTTTCCCACGCTGAAGAGGCTTAATAACCTTCAGGGTTCTTGGGGAAGCTCGGCAGGTGAGTCACTGTGTAACCCAGCAACCTGTGTCGCAGCCTCTCAGGGGGTGCACGGCGGCTCTCACCTGGCAGGTCCCCGGTCGGGGAGGCCCTGGGCCCCATCCCTGCCCCAATCATCTGTGGTTCTGCAACTAATTAAAACCCAAGAGGAAGATGGAAAGAAAGCCTCTTTCACGCGGTAGAGCCAAGCATGAGTATCTGTGAGCACGGGGCGGAGAGTCGGCGAGGGGTGGGCTGCCGGGTTTGCGGGTCCGCCTATCAGGGTCACACCGGTGTGGTGGTGAGATCCATGCTTTTCTTACCCTAGCGGCTGGGCCACACCCTTCCTGGGACAGAACTGCTGCCGAGGCTCCGTGTCCCCAGCACCCTGGGTGGTTTTTCATCAGCCAGGACCTGGGTTGTGGCCGCTGAATTTCCTGCTCCAAAAGCTGCCCCTGGAAGCATTAAAGGAAGATTTTGTCTTATTTTAAAACCTCTCTGAAGATGTCTAGAGAAAAGTAAGGGTCCTGCCAAGAAGGAAGAGGTAGGAGCTATGTGAGCAGGAGGTGGGTCCTCAGGCATTTGTGTATTTTACAGCTTCTTTGGGGTGGATTGGAGGAGATTGTGGCCTGGGGGCCCAGATAGGGTCCTGCCAAATTCCAGGAGAGGGAGCGGAGGCAGGAAGCTCTCCTCCGGGGCCTGCTCCAGGGTGGTGGGCTGAGCCCTGGAGGCCGCATCAGCCTCACGGAAGTGTTGCAAGGTCTTTGGGCTCCAGACTCAGTAGGCTGCTTGTACCCACAAGCCCTTAGGAGGGAGCTCGGAGCCCTGGACTGTGGCGTGGGACCACCCTGCTGCTGAGGAGGTAGGTTGGATTTGGGTAGACATTACCTTCATTTTGGCATACGGGGAAGTACCAGGTATGGAGAGGGCCGGGAGGGTGGTGAGCTAACTATTGTGGCCTTCATTTGCATTTTACTCTTCAGCAGTGGTGACCAACCTCCTCCTGTGTGTTCAGCCACATGCTGGTCATGGAAGTAGGAAGGAGCCTCACCCCCATCCCTTTCCTATGGAGACAGACCTTGCAGGAGTGGGGCCGTGGGAGTCCCTGGGACCTCTGGCCCCAGTCCGTCTGCCAGGGGTGCTGAGAGAGTTCAGAGCTCAGCTCTGGTTCCACCGGGCCAGGGTGTGGATTCTGGCTTGGGGATGGCTGTATCTCTAAGGGCAGACATTGAGGAAGGGCTGATGTGCTGTCCTGGGGTCTTGCAGAGGAGACAAGCCAGTATCTTCTCTGGCTTATTCTGGAGTACCCAGGGCGTCTCTGAGCAGACGTTTTATCTGGGACTGTGCTGTTTCCTTCCTTTCCCCAAGTAGACAGGTCGTGACCTTTTGGGGTGGGGGAGAGTAGAGGCAGCCCCTGGGACCCTGAGAGAGCCTGGAGGTGGAGTCTCCTGGGCCCCCAGATGCCTCGCTCAGCCAGAGATCTGGCATCCGCACCCCCACGCCCCACTACTTTCTACCACTTCCGCTGCTCACACGGGTGGCAGGTCCCCAGCCCCTGGCTGAGGTTCGGCCCCTAATCAGTGTCACAGATGGATGTGTAAAGAGGCTTTGTCCTTAAGCAACCAATTTGGCCGACTCTGTCCAGAACTGAAGACAGAGTGGGGGAGGGGACAGAAGCCGTGAGCCGAGCTCTGGCAGCCCGGCAGAGTAGGGGTTAAGGAGGGTTGCTTGGCTCTAAGCTGATCTGAGCCAGTGCTGCCCAGTGTGCAGATGGAGGGGGGGCCGACAGCTCCTCATAGAGCTGTTCTGTGCTCAGGTCCCTGCCAGACCTGCTCCCGGGGCCGCCAGGGAGCCGCTGCCACCTCTTCTAACTCCGCCGCCGCCACCCGGCTTCTCAGAGCAGGCGGCTGTTGCCATCCGCTGTCCCCAGGAGGGCAGACTCGGGGCAGGGCCTTCGCCACTTTTGTGCTTTGCTCAAGATGTGGTAAGCTCTCTCCCTGAGCCCCACACACCCTTTATAAAGGGAGGCTGGTACTAGTGGGACCATTTCAGCCGCCTCCCCAGTGCCAGGAGCCCTCTGGAAAGGTAGGGTGCAAATGCATGTCCTTTTGCAAGTTATGTTTGAGCCCTTCTGGCTGGCAAATAGACGGAGTAACTGCTTTAGCTAACTACTGTCTACGAGTGTTCCACTTACTCTGTGATTGGCACCACATTCTCTGTCCCTGAGCGTCTTTGAGAAGAGGCCCAGAGCGGGTCAAGTGACTTGTCCAAGGTCATACGGCTAGCAAGAGTGTGAGTCGATTTGGACCGGGTCAGTGCAGCACCAGAACTTACCCTTTCCCTGCCTTGTTTGCTTGAAACCCCTGTCCCTGGGAGCGGCGGTGATTTTCTTTTGGGGAAGCTTTTCCTTGGGAGTTAAGGATGTTTAATGATCTAGTGGCTTGCTTTGCCCTTGCCTACCATTTCTGAACTCCTCAGAGGTTTTCAGAGACTCAGAACCCCGCTGCAAGGATCCCCACCCCACTCCAGGCTAATACAGAAGGAACCCGGGTGATTCTAAAGGAAGGGAAGAATCTGAGGGTCAGGGAGTCCTTCAGCACTGGGCATGATGCATTGGACTTTTGTCCTAACATAGTAGGGAGCCAAATAAGGTCTTTGAGTAATAGCATGACATGGTCAAGTCTGTGTGTCAGGAAAATACACATGGTGTCAGTGTAGGCACCAGTCAGCACGGACGTCTGTGAGGAGGCTGGTGTGGGAGTCTGGACTGTGCTTGCTGGTGGCTAGACCAGGCCAGGATCTGTGGGGGTGAAGAGGGGAAGTCACCTTTGAGGGGTATGGAGGAGGTGGCCCTGACAGAGCCATCTAACTAGGTTGCCAAGGTCTAGAGTGCTGTGGTTAGGAGGCCGGGTCAGCAGAGGGTCCTTGGAGCCAAGCAATGGGACTCAGGGCCATCTCCACAGGGACTGTGCCCCAAGCTCTGCCTCAGCCCCTGGCCACCGTGGCATCAGCATACTTCCCAATTGGGTCTCTTTCCTCCCCTCCTCTCCCTTCCTGCACTTGGACAGCTCTGTTTCTCACCACCTACCTTCCCTGTGCCCCAGTCAGTGGAGGACCTACTATGGTGGGGGGAATCCCAGGCCCTTAGTCTGTGCCACCAGCTGGTATCCTGAACTCTTCTGTGCCAGAGGAGAAAAAGGCGTAGGATACGCCGGAGGAGAGGAGACTGGTTTGAGCTGAGGGCGGGGTCCTCCTTCAAGGTGAATATTTACAAACACAGCAGCTCACTTGGCAACAGGGCACCACTGATTCCCTTGGGTGCTGCCCACCCCCCCATCCCTGTCCCATGCTACCACAACCAGGAGAGGCTCCTGGGGCCTGGGAGGAGGCAGCTACTGCTGGCACCCCAGGGACCACTGAGCCCCACCCTAGTCCAATGGAGAGGGAGTGAAGGTCAGAGGAGGCCAAGGCCCTGTGAAATAATGAAAGACCAGACTCCCAGGGTTAGGCTCTACCTTGCCCCCATGTGGAGGTTTGGTGGCGTGGGTTGGCTCTTGGGCCCCTGTCCTCAGAAGACCTAAGTTTGCAGGTCTGCCCTGCAGTGGCTCCCAGGTCTCGGGGTAGATGCGGGCGGCCCTGACGGTGTTGGAGAAGGTTGGTGAGCCTAGAAGCATGATACGGTGCCCCGCTGACGGTCTTGTTGCTGCCCACCAGGCAGGGGTGCAGGCCCGACCTGAGGAGGAGCGGGGAGTCCAGCCCTTTCTCTGGCACCTCCCATTGCCCTGGGCAAGTGGGCTTCCTGGAGAGAAGGGCCCAGCCTGGGGAAATTGGTGAGAGGGAGGGAGCCCACCCCTAGTGTGTGCATGGTGGAGAAGCCACGGGCCTGACTGGGTGCTGCCACTCCCTGGGCTCTGGTGGCCTCGTGCTGCCTCCCACCCTTGCAATCTGGGCCTGGCTTCTTCTGGGCAGGTCTGGAGCCGGTTATCTGGGGGCTCAACCCCCTTGGACGTAGAGGTGTGGGTATGGACGGTCCAGTGCTGGCAAGGGTGGGGTGGTGATACCACATGAGGTCATGGTTTGGGAGGCTGGGGCCTGGATTGGGCTCCCGCTCTTGCTCCCTGTGTACCTGCAGGTGGAAACTACCTTTGGCGGCGTCTCTGTGCTCCTACCTCAGGCGAGGGCTTCCGCTTCCCACATACCAGCAGTTCGGGAAGTTTCGATAAGTTCTATTCTCCCCTCTCCTGGGGACTGTGATACTTTGGTGACTTCTGAGGGTGCACATACCTAGGAGGCCAGCCTCTCAGACTGGTGGCCGTGACCTTTGTACAGTATTTCCAGGACTCAGACTTAATTTCCTGAACAGGATATTCAGCTGGCTCAGTGCTCCCTGCTCTCTCTCAGCTGCAGCCATTGTGTGTTGGCTTCGCTCCGCTCAGGACACCCTTTCCTCTTTGTCTTTCCGTCTCAGCATCAGTACGACTCCCTGCCAGAAGCAGGTCCTGACTCCCCATACCTGAGTCGGGCGCCTTCTCCGGCTCTCCGTGTCTGGTCACGGCCCAGACCCTGCTGCACGGCACTGCCCCTCCTTCATGTGTCTCCTGAACTGGAGCAGACCCACATGTGACTTGTCCCAGGGCCCAGGCCCAAGCCAGAGGAGAGCGGGGAGAGTTTGCTCCATGATTGGGGGTTGGGTGGGTGGATGGATGACCTGGCCATTCTGGGCTCTGCTCTGTGACAACCCCAGCATGGCAGCAAAGGCCGCAAATGCCCACGTTCCCCTGTCGCTTAGTGCCCGGGAGCAACTGCCGAGGGCTAGAGACTGCTGGTAGAGAGCTATCTGTGCAGGGTTCTCGCTGACGTTTGTGGGACCACATAGCTGAGCTCTTGAGCTTGTCTGAGGCTTCTCAGCCCATGGACTCAGAACTGCCCCATTAGAGGAAACGTCAGGCAGCTCGGAGCCCACCCCAAGAGCTGATGAACATATCTGGATTTTCTGTGCATGGACTAAGTCACTCGTCTGGTAGGCATGGCCATAACTCAGTCTCCCCATCTGCAGCTTAGGGAAACAAGGTCCCAGGGTCTTCCCCAGAATGATTTTCCTTGGTGAATTCACTGGGGTCCGTAGCCGGGCCTCTTTTCTGCTGGCACGGTACCTTCGTGTGCTCGATAGGCCAGGAGTGGTTTTTTCCTGTGGGATAGCCTGCAAACTGATCCAGCTTGAGGTGGCTGCCAGGAAAACTGGGTTTCCAGCTCAGGAACTCAGCGAGAATGACCAGGCTGGCTGGGGGCTAACATTCTCTGCTTCTCAGGGAGCACCCAGAGTCTGCAGGTGGCTCAGGAGTGTTCCCAGGACTCAGACGGCCTCTTGTGCTGTGCACAGAACACCGGCTCCCGAGGGGCCACAGCTGGAGCCCAACCACCTCTGTCTGGTGCTGGGAACTGCCTGGACTGGGCAACCTCCCTGGTCTGACAGCAGTACCCCGTAGCCGTCTGTTTCGTCGTGGCGTGCCTCTAACTACGAGTACATGGCTGAGTGATGCTGTCCCCATTCTAAAGATGGGCAAGGGGAGGTCCACAGAGCTGGGACCTGAGCTGGGTTATGTGCAACCTTGTGTGGCTTGTGAGTGAAGGAGAGGGGATTTGAAGCAAGATTTGCCTGCTTTCTTGGCAATGACTTTGGACATCACTGACCTCATCTCTGGTGTGATGGTGTTACAGTTTTGTACAAATAGTATTTGCCAGGATTTCAGCAGATCTCTCCCCTCTCAAGGGTCAGGCAATTGCAGCTTGGCTCATATCCCGTGGCAGCAGAGTGGCTGCTGTTGGATTTCTCATCATTTCCCAAGAAGCGAAACCACAGCCATGCTTCCAGAGGTAGAGGGCCAGTAAGGAGAGTGGCTGCAGATGGGGAAATAGTGCCCGGAGCCTACCCAGCCCTCATCAGGCTGGTGGACCTGTCGGTGTTGTATGGCGCTGCTGGCCTCAGATCTTCCGGGGCAGTGACTCCAAGGAGGCTCTTGTGGGGATAAGAGCATCCAGTGCCCAGTGCATCCTTGCTCCCTCTCTCAGGCCTGAGTGCAGACCCCCGAGCCCAGCTGGCCATGTTCGCTCTGCCAGCACGGTTCACTCAGCGGCCATCGGGAGGACTGCTCTCTTTGAACCAAAGTTAGTCACTAGTGCTTTCCACAGAAATGCTTCCCCTGCCCACCCCAAGGCATCCTCTCTGTCCCCAGGTAAGCTCACTCAGACTGGGGTGGGCAAGCATGGCCCCCTGACCGCCATATGTGGGATCACAGGAAATGCTGGTTTACCACCAGGAGAGCACACAGCACCTTGCTGAGGCCTTTCTATCTGGGCCTTGCTTCCCTTCTCTTCCAACCAGTTTAACACGTGCTCCCTGGGCCACTTGATTTGCTCTGGACATTGGCGGGTAGGATGTCCAGTTAATGGGCCCAGTTAATGGTGGGGTCCCCTGTGCCTCTTGGTGCTTGGTCAGGGGCAGCGTGGAGCCCCAGCGCACAGCGGTCAGCGATCAAGGGCCAGGGAGCGGTGCCTTGACTGCACCCCGGCTACTCTTGATAACGCTGCTGTTCCTCAGAAAGTTGGCCCCAGCATCGCTTTGGCTCAGGCAAGACTCTGACTCCAAGTTTTCTTAAAGAGAGCCTGTGGTGGATAAGGGTGTGGACCTGGGGGAACCCTGCTGTGTCGCTCCCCGGACCCTCGCCAGATAGAGCGATGCCCTCATGTCACGAGGGCTGCAGGTGTCTGTCAGAGTGGGTCTGAGGGCTCTGCTCCCCTTGCCTTCCCTGTCTCCCTCAGGGTCAGGGCCTGGGGCTGGGAGCTTGGGGTGGAGTGGGAGGAGCTTTCATCTGCCCACTCATTTTGGCCACTGTGCGCTTCATACTCCAGGAGCAGAGGTAAGCACGGCAGTCTGACCACATGGGAGAGGCAGTGCAACCAGACCGTGGGGCTCAGGAGGCTTTACTTCCAGAGCTGTGAGAGCATGCGCTGGCCTCTGGAGGGTACAGAAGCATCTGTCAGTCACAGCCCAGGGCCTGAGCATATGGTTCTCAGAACTGGGCTGCTGTGGGACTGTCAGGGGTGGCTCCTCGGGTTTCTGGCCTGTGACCTGGAAAGGCCCTTCTAGGAAGCCAGCTTCTGGGATATGCGGTGTTGCACCAGGCGACTGTATGCCCAGCTAGCCCAGGCCCCACCCTACAGTGTATTTGGCCGGGGCCTGGCTAAGGTACTGTGCCACTTGTGATCCAAGACAGATGGAAGGACAGACCCGGGAGTCCTCCCTGGCCTGCCATCAGCTCTCCTCTCTCACCCACCCATTGTTTCCTGCAGAGTTCATCCTCTCGCTTCTGGAAAAGATGCAGACACAGGAGATCCTGAGATTGCTGCGGCTGCCCGAGCTGGGGGACTTGGGCCAGTTTTTCCGCAGCCTCTCAGCCACCACCCTCGTGAGTGTGGGTGCTCTGGCCGCCATCCTCGCCTACTGGTTCACGCACCGGCCAAAGGCCTTACAACCACCATGCAACCTCCTGATGCAGTCAGAGGAAGTGGAGGTGAGCAGAGTGCAAGCAGCTGGCCTGTGGCAAGTAGCGGGCGGAGGCGTCTTGAAGGTAGAAGCCAAACTTGCAGCCGATTTGACCCAAAATGGTACAGAGAATCTCATTTTCCCCTGGCAGCGAACCGGTAAGCCCCCCAGGGGCCTTGAACGGGGTCTCCGACGTGATGCTCCTCTGCCTTTCCCAGGAACTGAGCATGAGCCCTGGGCAGGGCCCAGCTGTGGCCTTGCACTGGATCTTTAGTTTGCCTGCCTCTTGGGTGGGAAGTCTTGGCTCCCCGGTGCTTCCGTAGAAAGCCTAAGGCTCGGGCGCCTGGGTGGCTCAGTTGGTTAAGCGACTGCCTTCGGCTCAGGTCATGATCCCGGAGTCCCGGGATCGAGTCCCATATCGGATTCCCGGCTCTGCGGGAAGTCTGCTTCTCCCTCTGACCTTCTCCCCTCTCATTCTCAGTCTCTCTCTCTCTAATAAATAAATAAAAAAAAAATCTTTAAAAAAAAATAAATAAATAAAATAAAATAAAAAAAAAGAAAGCCTAAGGCTCTCAAGGGACCACCAGGTAACTCCCCCCTTGGTCTCCCTGTGCCAGCCCCTGGTCTAGAGCTGGGGCTCAGAACTGAGCCCACCCTGTGGCCCTGTCTTCCAGAGCATGTGGGCTCCCGGGAGGGCCACCAAAGGGAGGAAGGGCAGTGGTCCGGCCTGGACAAGGGTATTCCAGGCTCAATCTAAAAGGATTGGTGAATTTTCTTTCTCTCTTAAGCCTATGAAATTTATTTTGCCTTTTAAAAAATTGTCTTTTTCCTAAACTTTATTTATTTTGAATAGATAATATATTCACACTTCCAAAGAGAAAAAAGTCGTAGACTGAAAAGCTTCTAACTTCTTTCCCTCGCCTGCAAACTCTCCTCTCCAGAGAGCATTCCATGAACAAATAGTTATCTGCCCCCTTTTTTTTTTTAGATTTTGTTTATTTATTTTAGAAAGAGAGAGTGAGAGAGGAGGGGAGGCGTAGAAGGAGAGGGAGAGAGAATCTTGAGCAGACTCTGTGCTGAGCATGGAGCCTGGGAGGAGAGGGGGCTTAACCTCACGACCTGAGCCGAAATCAAGAGTCAGATACTTACCCCCCTGAGCCACTCAGGCACCCTTGCCCCTCTTTTGAAATACTATCCTGCTGCATACCCAGTTCAGTGTCTCCCTGTTTTGCTCTTGAGGGTGCATCTCGGCAACCATGAGCGTAGCAGAGTTTTGCGTGGTAGGAGAAGATAGGTCTGGATAGGACAGGGGTCTTCAGGGCACTTTTCCAGCAAGAGGCACGATGTGTGCAAAGGTATGGGTGTGGGTGATCTTGCACCTGGTGGCTTTGGGAAATGGTGATTCACATGGGGTGGCTGGACGGTGGAAAGGGGACCCCTGGACTAGCAGAGTGGTGACCAGAATGACCTTTGGTGACCCGCAGCCCCGAAAGGCTGGCCACTCTTCTTACTAGCTATATGGTCCTTGGCAGTTTCTTAACTCTCCAAGCCTCTGTGTCCTCAACTGCCAGGTGAGTAATAAAAAGAGTGCTCACTTCCTAAGATTGTGGTAAGGAGTTGGTAAGATGACACAGAGAAAGCACTAGACTAACCATTTTGGTAAGCTTGTAATTACAGCTCGGTTGGAGAGACCAGTAAGGACAAAGCTCCGTGGGCCAGGACCCTGGAGGCAGGCAGCATAGATTTACGTTGGGTTTTTAGTAGTCAAGAGACACAGGGCCAATTTGGGCTGTAGAAGGATCAAGTGTCCTGGGCAGGAGTGTTCCCGGACAGGTACCTTTGGCCAGTACACAAACTAATTCACACTACCATGTGGGTGATGGACGGCACCCAAACGATTCTTAACCTAGGAGTGCAGCAGCAACGGCAGCTGGCGACGAGGGCCATCCCGATGCCAAGGGGTGACCTGACACCCGCCCGCACTCCCCGCTCCGGTGTACGCGTGAGCCGTAGCTGTCTACGAATCGTAACTGGAATTCTGGATGTGTTGTGGGTGCTGTGTGCACATAGGGGAGACCGGTGTACCGGGCCTGTGCTGGGAGCCAACTGTGTTGGAGTGCAGGGGCGTCCGGGCCAAGGGTAGAGGTCGTGCGTGCGCCATCCGGGTGTTCTGTCGGGGTCCCGTGTGTGAACGCGTACAGCGTGTCCCAGTCCCACCGGTGTGGCCCTGGTGTGCGGCCATGCTGTGTACAGCCTCGTGCGTCCTGGGACCCTGTCCTGACACCCCTGCCTGTCTCAGCCAGCTTCCTTGGCCTGTGCTTGGCTCGTAGGACAGTGGCGGGGCCCGGCGATCTGTGATCGGGGACGGCCCTCAGTTGCTCACCCACTACTATGATGACGCCAGGACCATGTACCAAGTGTTCCGCCGTGGGCTCAGCATCTCAGGTGAGAGGGGGTGTGGGGGTGTGCAGGAGCCGTGGTGGGAGTGAGAGGGAGCAGCTGCACAGGTGGGGAGGGGCGAGCCAGGCACCAGGGCCCTGGGAGGGGGGTGGTGCCCGGCTTCAGAGGAGAAAAGCCACTGTTGGCCCTCCTCCCACCCAGTCGGAGAAGTAGCTACAGTATGTGGCCAAAGGGCTGACCTCAGCTTTGTTCTAGCACTTAGGACTGCCTGACCTTAAGCTGGCTCCTAGCCCGTACTTTATCCTCCCACAGGCCCCCCTGATAAGCTTCATACTGCCAGGCCACTGGCTGGCCCGGTTCGGAATCTGGGCCCCTGAGGTGTCTGGGTGGGCCAGGGTAGGGGGCAAAAGGAGGTGGTTCAGCAGAGGCAACTTTCCAGCTCTGCCCCACGGCCAGGCCTCTGTGTCCTCCTGGGGCTGCATCATACAGGTCATGGTGGGAATTGGCTCTACGTAATTCCCCATTGCTGGGCCCCCCGATTCCTGAGGACGAGTCGTGCCTGTGCACTTTAGGCCGCCTTGGGCTTCAGCAGGTTAGACAGGGAGCTAAGGGGGAGTTCGCCTGACTCCTGGACCAGCCGCACCGTGGCCTGGCATGTCCATTCAGGTGTCTGATGAGCAGGTACAGGTGACAGCCCACCCTACCATCCTCCCTGGCCCAAGACTTGCTTATCTCCCTGCAGGGAATGGACCCTGTCTTGGCTTTAGGAAGCCGAAGCAACCTTATCAGTGGCTGTCCTACCAGGAGGTGAGTGACAGAGAACAGGCCCCACCCTGTCATCGCATGTAGACCTGGCATTTTGGGGTGCATGGGCACCCTGCAAGGTCTCAGTGGGTCATTGTCTCCCTGCCTGGCCTGTTTGCCAGACTCCTGGCAGCTACCTCACAGGGCTTCCAGCTGACCCGGGTAGGGACTTGGGAAGGTCTCAGACCTGTAGGAGTCCCCACCTGGGAATCTCCCTCCCCTGCTGAAAGTCCTTGCTTTTCGTCACTTCCCCATGTCTGTGTGTAGGTGGCCGACAGAGCTGAATTTCTAGGGTCTGGACTTCTCCAACACAATTGTAAACCAAGTACGGATCAGTTTATTGGGGTTTTTGCCCAAAATCGACCAGAGGTAAGCATCTGTCTTGAATGGTTTTAGAGGTATCAGTGGGGTAGGGGCTTGAGTATCATACACAGCCCTGTTCCCACCTGGGACAAGCGGAAAAAATGAATATTCTTGGTGCATGCCACGGCCCAGTCCTTTGGCTTTGCCCCTAATCAGAAGTCGACATCCCAGCCAAGCTCTATCCACACCAGCCAGCCCCACAAACAGCTGTTCCCTGAGCCACATGGGAAGAAGGACCCAGGGAAGAAGGCTATGCAAGCCCTTTAAGTAGGCTCGGGGCTGTTTAGAGTCTCAGAATTCCCTGGGGCGTGCATGATCTCGAAGGCTGTGGGTAAGCGGGCAGAACCGGTTAGCTTCATAGATGTCTTGCCCCATGGAGAGGGCCAGAACAGAAGCTTCTCAATAAGACCCAGAACAAGTCCTCTGGTTGCCTGGGCATAAGGGCCATGTAGCCCTCCTGTAGCCCTCCCGTCTGCTGTGGGCTCCCCCAACCCTAGACCCGTGTGTCTCCACAGTGGATCATCGCAGAGCTTGCCTGCTACACATATTCTATGGTGGTGGTCCCGCTCTATGACACCCTGGGCCCTGGTGCTATCCGCTACATCATCAGGACAGGTGAGCCGCCCCATCCCGCTCTTGCCACTGGCAGCCAGCCCCCCAGACACCCGCCTCTCAGGTGATACTAATTGTTTGACACCAGTAAGCCCTTTGCTTCCATTGTTGAAGAACATTTTCCACGCAGGCCTTGAGTTGGCTTTCCCAAGTTGGACTTCACCTAAAGGTACCTTCCATGGGGCTTGGCTGTCATGAAGGATCCTCTACACCAGCCCCCACACAGGCTTCCAACTCCCTGAGGCTTAGTACAGCTTGGGGCAGATGTCCAGGGACAGGGGCCGGGGTGGCAAATAGCTCCTGCAGACCTGAGATTATGGAGCCTGAGCCTGGAGCAAAGGAATGCTTGGAATCCGCTCTAGGAGATTCCCTGGCCTTTTGTCCTTGGCTTCTCCCTAGCTCCCTGCATTTTCCTCTCTGTACAGCACAGGACCCGCGTGGCCTGTCTTAATGCATTTATTTACACGCGAGCTCGGGCGCACCCAGCCCGTGGTTCTGCGGCCTGGCCCGTGTACCCACGGTCACAGCCCGTGCCCACACAGCCTGACTTTCCCTTCAGCCGACATCAGCACCGTGGTCGTGGACAAGCCTCAGAAGGCCGTGGTGCTGCTGGAACATGTGGAGAGGAAGGAGACTCCGGGGCTCAAGCTCATCATCATCATGGAACCGTTCGAAGAAGCTCTGAAAGACAGAGGGCAGGAGTGCGGGGTGGTCATTAAGTCCATGCAGGCTGTGGAGGTGAGGCTCTGCTTCTGGGCTGTGTCCTGGGCCACAGCTGGCGGGCCACCGAGCCAGAGCGGCTGGTTATCCGTCCCTCTCGTGACCTGGGGTGGATGTCTTAGGTCATCAGGACCTGTCAGGGTTGAAACAGGGCAGGCTTCACAAGGGCTGGCGTTGGGGGCCGGGGGTGGGGTGCCCATAAGCATCCCCGAGGAGACGGGCTGCGTTGGCTGGCACAGTTAATGACATAGGCACCCACCGACAGGTGGATGGGGGTACCAGCCTGCCCCAGAGCTACTCACGTAGCCTCTGAGGCTGCCTTTTCTCCAGCCCGTCTGAACCTGAGGATTCTAGACAGGAGCTCCAGGAGTCTTTGAGAGGTTCTTTCCTTGTGTCCGAGACTCCCAGCAGCCAGCAGAACCAGTTTCTCTGTGTGTGACCTTCCCGGAGGTGTCAGTTTAGTGGCAGCTTCTGACCTGCTAGAGTGACACAGGCCATCTTGACCTCCATGGCCTCACGCCCTGCTCAGTAGCAGCTGACCCTCACCATACCTTCCTGGACATCGGCTCCTGGGCTCTCCCCCATCCTCCTGCGTACCTGTCTGTTCTGAACAATGCTTATCATGCCTGTGCACTGGTACCCTTCCATGGCTTTGGGGGGCCACATTTATACTTGCAGCCCCCATCTGCCCCTCCAGCCCTGACCCTCTCTGGAAGTCCTGGCCACCTGGCCCCTCTGTGCTGAGCGCTTGTCCAGATGGGCACCTCGAGCCATCTCCCCACTGCGCATGTGCACAGTACCTCGCCTTTCCCTGGGCCTCGGGCCACTTGTCTGTAACGTGGGGCAGTGCAGACTTGGATGCGTATTTGAGGAGAGGCCACTCAGGTGGTTTCTCCACATGGGCTATGTCTGGACAGGGAATTCTAGACTCTAGACTTGGCACAAGAGCAAGGCATACTAGCTGAGTTTGTTTTGATTTTTTGTTTCTTCACTTATTTTGATGGATGAGAACTTTTGAGCATTTAAAAATAGTATTTTTCTCTTCCAGGAGTGTGGCCAACAGAATCATCAGGCTCCTGTGGTAAGCTCCTCTGCCAGCAGGTCTTTGTTGAGCAAGATGCTGTGCAGGGCTGATCCTCAGACACCCTCCCTCCCCCCCCCCCCCCCCAGGGGCTTGATAGGAGATCAGAGCAGCAACCCTGTGCTGATTAGCAACTTCCCCA
>CM052809.1:21674017-21905319 GCA_028533885.1 Nasua narica | reverse complement strand
TGCCACACTCCCGGCGACCGTGTGCTGCCTGGGAGTGTCAGCCCCAGGAGGGGGACAGAGTGTGAGTTTGGCACCACCACCAGTTGTACTTTGCTCAAGACTCACTGTTTCCTCTACCTCCATTTTGAAATGTATTTTTTGCCTTGTCCTTTTTTTTCTCTCTGGTCCAATTCAGGAGCTGAAAAAAGCCATTTTGGAAGATATGGTGAGGTTAGGAAAACAGAGTGGACTCCA
The DNA here is from genome assembly GCA_028533885.1 of Nasua narica. Taxonomy (NCBI): domain Eukaryota; kingdom Metazoa; phylum Chordata; class Mammalia; order Carnivora; family Procyonidae; genus Nasua; species Nasua narica. Next base: position 21,905,085 of record CM052809.1, on the reverse strand, counting down.
TTCTTTCGAACAGGTAAATATTACCTTCCCCATACTTGTTATAGCCCTTCATGCGGTGCTGAAAATTAAACTCACCCATGGTGACCCTGCCCTAGATTCTCCACCCCCGATGCTGCGGCCCTCGGACAGGCTGCGTGCTGACAGACCCCTGAAGGCCTGTTCTAAGCCAACTTTGCAGCAGTCTGGGTTCTGCGCTACAATGAGTCGTATGTTGAGTGAGACCGTGCTTGCTGTCCTCATAATCACAGACGTTCCTAACGCTGAAATATTACCCTAGGTGTCACACAGCAGAGCATGCGTGCACATGGTTGGCCTGTCTCCAAGCTGCCTGCGGTTCTCAAGACCAGAGTCCTCTCTTATTTTTATTTTTATGGGGACTGTCTTCTTGGCTGCAGCAGGCAAGCTGACTTGCTAGGACATCAGAAAGGTCATGTTTCTCGGGCCAGTGATCTGTCCGCCCCGAGTCTCTACCACAAAGAGGAGGAAACACAGGATGTGTTAGGAGATGACACAGCGAATGGTCCTCTCAAACCTTTGTCTTTGCAAGTTTGGGGTTCTCACTGTGAGTTCAGAAGCACCCTTGATCCTATCTTGCCATTTATACATCTTCTTTACTCAAAAATTCAAGAAGAAAAATTCTTTAAGTAGAAAAATAGACACACACTGATTTTTAAGAATTTTCCAGCCTGTCTTTAACATAATCGTTTCTAATAAAATTGTGTTTCTCCAGTAAGGTTCCCAAATGCAGTATTTGGGAGTGTATCTGCAGGGCTTATGAGAATTTTAAATTCTGTATGTTTATTTTGATGATAACCCAAAAACATTTTTAAACCAGCATCAAATGTTAAAAACTCTTATAGCAAGTATTTGCAATTAGAAACCACTGCCACAGAATCAGACTTTAATTTCTTAAGTTTCAAACTGATGAAATCTAAATACAATCTCAGAATTATTTTCTCCTGAAATAGATCTTTATATGAATCTAGTTTGAGAAACAGGGCTTTACCCTCATCTGTCAGCATCTACAGCAAAAAAAGGCTTGGACGAATCAGATCTTCATTTTGAAAAATTATAAAATCAGAGTCATTCAATCAAGTTATGTTTATCTTTCTGAATGAAAGGTCACTTCTGGCATCATTACTTAAATTTCTAAATTTGCTAGAACTGATTTCATTGTCCTTCCATTAAGGATTTCTGTGTGACTGGATCATGACGTAGAGCAGGGACCACAGATGAGTGACCCGAGACCCATTTGTTCTGGGCCTCTGTCTTCCTCTGAATGGGGAGCTACAGGGACTCTGGGGAATTAGCCCAAACGGATTAGTTCCTGCTGCTACCTCGAGATTCCCGAGGCTGGCACGCCCCCTGCTGGGTTTAGGAGTCATGACCTGCCCCAGCTCGTGGAGAATCTTAGCATATAGATGCCAAGCAAAAGACCATCCATCACCTCTTAAGGTTACACTGAAAGGGGACCTTTGGTGAAGTTTCAGGTGTTAACCATTGCTCAAATTAGACACTTACTGAGAGGAGAGGCCTTCTTGTCTTCCCATACCACTTAAGTACTTTCTGCTCTAATAATCTGCCTTCATCACAGTAACCTCAACTACAAGGAAGTCATGTGGGGATCCCAAAGACCTGAGCTTTATTGTCAAGGGTGTCACCTCTTCATTTTTTCTGTTCTCCTTTTCCTCTTTGTTGGTCTGTGCATCCTCCCCCAACAAGCAGCGTGTGCCCTCAGCGGACCACTGGGGAGCGAAAACCGGGCCTCCTGCCTGAGGACGGTGTGCTCCCAGTTGTGTTCCAGAGATCAGTATAAATTATTTAAGTTAACCCACAGTTCATTGTCAGCTTGTCCTTTTCCTTTTTCTTCAAAAATGAGTCATCAGTTAAGGCTTAAAACACTAGTTTTTTGAAAAACCACACAAACACAAATGGATATACAAGCCTAATCATTCTTAAGCCCGAGGCTTAAATCATTCACCAAAAACTTTAAGAGTTCAGGCTCACTGGCCAGGGTTGATTTGAATTAACATTTAAATTAGATTAAAAAAATTAATGTAATTTAATTTCCAGAAACAATTTCCTAGAATGAGGCCAATCGTTCTAATTTATTATTAGGTCGTTATTAATTTATGGAGATCTTTGGAAGATATATTTTAAGGAATAGATAGGAAGCATTTAAAATCACTCTATCAATAATTAAAATGTGTAGATACCCAGGAAGTTTTTGAGCATACTTAGCCATGATTGAACCATTTTCTTGACATTTATATGCAAAGACAATGACCAGTGAATTTTGACACTTGATAGATTTTCAAATTCTGATGTGAAACTCTCACCAAGATATATATTGTGTTTCCTGTCACTGAACTGAATGCTTACCTAACCAATTTGCCTTTAAATCAGAAATGAAAAAAAAAAAAAAGAAATGAAATGAGCTTTTGCCTAATTACAGTAGGTTTTGTTTTTACTTTATCTCTTCAGTCCTAAATTATTCACTCTGTGTTTATTATCTCCAAACAACATTATGGGTTTGATTCAGTAATACCATTGAAAATTTAAAATACCATTTTTCTTCAGAATTATGAAAAGTTTTGTGCTTTAATGAGTCAGCAAAAATTGACACTTTTGGGGTATTTTAACCCAATACAATATATAAGTGTATACAGTATTTCTACACTCAAAAAAACCCCTATGGAATCACTTTTCAGTGGCAAGAGTGTGGTTTCAGAAAGGAAGCTAATATTAGCATTTCCTTCCTTAACAAAAATTTTGCTTATTGGGGCGCCTGGGTGGCTCAATCAGTTGAGCAGCTGACTCTTGATTTTGGCCCAAATCATGATCTTAGGGTCCTGGGATCAAGCCCCGTGCTCAGCAGGAGTCTGGTTGTGGATTCTCTACCTCTCCCGCTGCCCCTCCCCCCACTCATGTGTGTATGCATGTGCACACACTCTATCAAATCGATAAATCTTAAAAAAATTGTTTTTGCTTATTACAAATTGGAAAACAAGTTTCGCATTGTGTTAGGCCTAAAGGGAGAATAAAGATTCTCATTCCTTTTTTTTTTCCCCCACAAATTGACAGTTTGGTTTTATTAGAAAATATGTAATTATAGAAAATGAAAGTTGGTTTTAACATTGGTTTACTTTAAAAAAAACAAAACAAAACTGTAAGTTTGGGACCCACAGTTAAGGTCACTATTAGTTAAAGAACTGGTTTGATCCTTTCTTTTTTCCCACTTACTGACTGGACTTTTAGTCACTCAGGCAGTTTGTATAGGTATTTTCTTTTCTTTTTTTTATTAGCACATAATGTGTTATGTGCTTCAGGGGTACAGGTCTGTGAATCATCAGTCTTACACAATTCACAGCACTCACCATAGCACCTACCCTCCCCAGTGTCCATAACCCAGCAACCCTATCTCCCACCCCCCACATCCCCTCAAGAAACCTTCAGTTTGTTTCCTGAGACTAAGAGTCTCTTATGGTTTGTCTCCCTCCTCGGTCCCATCTTGTTTCGTTTTTTTCCTCTCTACCCCCCACCGCTCCCCACCCTGCCTCTCAAATTCCTCCTATCAGAGAGTGTATAGGTATTTTCATGGAAGAATTCAAACACGCCCACAGCTGTAGGTCAGCCTGGTGCAGGGATGGGCAGCCTGACCGCAGAGCCGCTCTCATGCACTCATTAAGGGAGTTAAAGGTGAGCTGGGCGCCATATGCCTTGGCTTCCTGCAAGGCTGTATTTAGTGCTACTCCCTGTCCTCAAGCAGAAACCACTTTGTAGTGAGCCACACTGAACTGCTGATGCCCCAGTCAGCCTTTAGGCTTGCTCTGAAATCTACCAGTTGGTTCAGTCCTTTGTCCCTAAGATCATAACGTTTTCTTTTCTAGTGTACTGAGCATCTAAATAGTGTTCCGTAGCTCTCCCTATGAAATTCATCTTCCCTGTCCTTTATCGTTTGTAGCTTCTGCGTGTCACTGCTAGATTTTCAAAGGTGCTCACCCCAAGCCTCTGCACTGAACATACACTCTTGTCCCAGTTACACCATGTTCCCCACAGGCTGTGAGGAGCTCAGATGAGCTGAAACCCAGGCTGCAGATACTGTATCCTGGCATCTGCTTCTCCTTTTAAAATTACATTATTAATTTCATTTACAAGAGAAGGTTGGCTAGATCATTTGCACTTACCAGAAGTCTTTATGTGGTACCATTTCTATTAGAAGAGAACTTTAGGAAGAAAAAAAAAAAAAGTTAAGGAAATTAGCACTGTCAATTATCAGCTTTTCATTTTACGACATATGTAAACATGAGTTAATAAATTAATTCACGATATCGAAGATTAAGTGTGATTCAGATTGTGTTCATATTTTCTTCAAGCTAATTACTTTTGTTGTCAAGTGGTGATTTCCAAATTTCTTTAAGCAGCAGAGCTTAGATGGAATCTTAGCTGAAAAGTCGAACTTGCACCAAACATTGGAGCACTGCTGCCCCACTGGGGTTGGGGCTGGAACCAGAGCCTCTCTCCCCCCTGCTCTCCAACCCAAGCACCTCACTTCATCCCTCCTACACCCCACCTCCACGCACCTCTGCTTCTCCCCAACCTCACCCCACCTCCACCTATCTATACCTGCCTCCCCCACCAGAGCACCTCCAGCAGGGGCCTCCGCAGAACCCCTGTTTCTCAGTGTGCTCTGTCTGAAAATATCTCCCTTGGGACCTGTTTCCAATGAATTTTGGGTCCCCTAGAGTGGTTACTGTTTAATAAAGACAAATTAAGAAAAAAGTATGTTCCAGAGGGTACAAAAATGGCAGCCCTATTCCTTACCAAATCCTTGCTTATTGGAATATCAAGAACACTGAGGGAGTTTACAAGCAAGACTTTATTTGTTTGTTTATTTATTTATTTATTTGAGAGAGAGAGAGAGAATGAAAGGGGAGAAGGTCATAGGGAGAAGCAGACTTCCCACAGAGCTGGGACCCCAATGTGGGACTCGATCCCGGGACTCCGGGATCATGACCCGAGCCAAAGGCAGTCGCTCAACCAACTGCGCCACCCAGGCGCCCAAAATGCTGTTCTTTTTATAGCAAAAGTGAATCCTTTGTGTGAACAAATGTCTAAAAGACAAAGTGAATCTGATTTATTGATGCCGTGCTCATTTGAAAGCTTTCACATTTTTAAATTGCAAGCATGGGTTTAAAAATTTGTTAGAATTTTAAGAATTTGTTAGAATTTTTTCTTACGGATTTTTAGGAAGTTGGGAGTATAGCTGTTTCGGGAGTCTTTTTTGTATATTGAGTTTTTGATCTGAATAATGCAGAGTTTTCAGAGCAAAGAATTCTTGGCCATCTCAAAAGGCCCCCCTCCCAGGACACAAGACTGTTAACATCAGAGGTTTTGAAGACAATCACTTGTCATGCTGAATCACTGACATGCTGAATGAACATTTCGCAACTAATTTACATACACTAATTTTTTTCCCATTTCTTTATTGTGGTGATATGCACATAACATAAAATTTACCATCTTAACCATTTTTAAGTGTACAGTCTAGTAGTATTAGATGTGTTTGTAGTGTTGTACACTACTCACCACCATCCATCTCCATAACTCTTCTCATCTTGTCAACGTGAAACTCTGTCCCCATTAAACAATAACCTACCCCACCCCCAGCCTCTGGCAACCACCATGTTACTCTCTGTCTCTATGACTTTGATTGCTCGAAGTACTTCATATCAGTGGAATCATGCCATATTTATCTTTTTGTGACTGGCTTATTTCACTTAGCATAATGTCCTTAAGCTTCATCCGTGTTGTAGCACATGTCAGAACTTCCTTCCCTTTTAGAGTGAGTAATATTCCACTGTATGTATATAAGCACATTTTGCTTACCCATCTGTCAGTGGACATCTGGATTGCTTCCGTGTCTTGACTGCTATGAACCATGCTGCTAGGAACATGGTTGTACAAGTGTCTTCTCCAGGTCTTGCTTTCGGTTCTTTTGGGTATAAACCCAGAAATGCAATTGCTGGGTCATGTGGTAGTCCTATTTTTAATTTTTTGAGGAACTACTGTATTGTTTTCCACAGTGACTGCACCATTTTACATTCCCGCCAATAGTGCCCAAGAGTTCAGATTTCTCCACATCCTCACCAACGCGTGTTGTTTTCTGTTTTTTGGATAATAGTCATCCTAATGTGTGTAAGGTGGTACATAAATTGATTTTTGAAGTAAGTCGTTTCCTGGTTATGTTCACTGACTTTATGAACAGTTCTTAGATGACATTAGCATCTGACAGTGACCTCTCATTCTTGTCCTCCTAGCTTTCATAACCCACACTCCCGTTCCTTTCTACTCGTCAAGTCGCTCCTCTGTCTGAAGCCCAGGCTGCAGCTCTGGCCTGCATACTGATACTAACATATCCAGTATTAACCACCCGGTTGTCTCAGAAGCATTTCAGACTTTAACACAAATACTTGATCTTCCCTCCTCCGAAGAATCTTCCCGCTCCTCCAGTTTTTCGGTTTAAGCAGAAACCTAGAGCCATTCTTATTATCTCTCTTTCTCTACCACTTACCCAAACAAATTATAAGTCCTATCCTTTCTATCCCCCAATCTGTTTCTATCTCCAGAGCCCAAGTCACCCTCAGTCTTGTCTCTTGGCTGGTGTTACAGTTTCCATTTTAGCCTCACTTCAGTCCCTCCTTAGTACAGTAGTTTTCCAAAGAGCCATTCTGTCCCTCACTGCTTAGAAATTGTTGAAAGAATCATGTCAAAACTCCCTGCTTTGGCATATTAATCCTTTTATGACTTGGCCCCAGGGTATCTCTCCAGCCCCCATAGCTTTCTTCTGCAGTGGTACCATATGCTCCAGCCTACACATGGAGTGCTCCAAATGTGCTTTGGCACATATTACCTCTACCTAGAACACCCTCCTCTCCTCAGGCCATCTAGTAACCACTCCCTTTGCCCCCCGTTGTCTTCATTGGGCTAAAGCCGACTTATCCTTCAAGGTCACCTCGGGCATCTCTTTTCAAACCCTCCCCAAGCCTGGGATGGGTGGTATATCAGAAATGCATTCAGCTCTAATAGGAAAGCCACAGTGTCTGAAACACTTGGGTGTGTTTTTGTGTTTTTTCTCACATAAGAAGTGCGATGATAGGCAATCCAAGGAAGGTACAGGTCCTCAAAGACCTCGGCTCTACCTGTCTTTCCACTCTCCATTCTTAGTGTGTTGGCTTATCACAAGGTGATCACTACAACTTTGGACATTGTCCGTATTCAAAGAAGGGAAAACAAAGAGGGTAGGTGGAGGTAGCTATGTCTGAACCTTTTATTACAAAAGCAAAAACTTTCCCCTTCTCACTAGCCAAAAATGGATCTCATGACTATCCCCTAGCTGCAGTGGCTGGGAAACCAGGGAAGGTGATTGACATGGTTGGTATAGAACGTTTTGGCCCCAAACCAAATCAAGGTTTTATCAGCATGGAATACGTCAGGACTGGGTATTGTCAAAGCAACTGATTCTGCCTGAGAATGGCAACCTTCTCTGTGCTTGTCCCTGTAGTAGCGATATCATACTGTCACTACGATGTCATATAGCAGCATCTGTCATTAGATTATAAATCGATGGGGGCAGGGTCTGTGTCCTATTTTTCTTTGTATCCCTAATGCCTGACACATACCTGATAACAAAGGAGTTGCTCAGTAAATATCAATTACACAAAACAACAGATGAATGTATATGTGTATTTAACACCTATGTTTTGAATTAATTTTCTAAACGTCTATGACAGTTGACCATTGAACAATGCAAGTTTGAACTGGAGGGGTCCACTTAGATGTGGCTTTTTTCCCTTCCAGTAAATACACTATAGTACTATAAGTATATTTTCTCTTCCTTATGATGTTCTTTTTTTCTTATGATTTTCTTTCTAACATTTTCTTTTCTCTAGCTTGCTTGTATAACCTACAAATTATGTATTAACCAACTATTTATGTTATCAGTAAAGCTTCCAGGCAACAGTAGGCTATTAGTAGTTAAGTTCTGGGGGAGGCAAAATTTACGCACAGATTTTCATTTGCTCCCCCCAACTCCGTTGTTGTTCAAAGGTCAACTGTACATACCTAGGGAGTAGTTAGGATTTGCTGCACTTCTTACTGGTGCTACCTGGACTTTTCTGCCAGAAGATTCTGAGAAAATGTTTGTTATTTCAGTTTCAAAATTGCATTTTGGACTTTGAATAATATGCATCTAAAGACAAATGACGGGAATGTTTCGCAAATGGTATTTGTAGTCACATTGTGTCTCTGTGTCCCAAGTCTGTGACTTTTATTTTTCAGAAGTGTTATAAAAATTGTTATTAAAACGGCTGTTGCAACAATTCATAACCCTGTTTGCTATTTAATGATCTGGGTCTATTATCTAAACAAAATCATTTAATTTAGACCCAGCTGTTAGGACACAATTTCTTGGAGGCAGTATCACTCAAGGATTAAATTCAAGGCCAGATCATAAAATTTTCATGGGATTGTCAATGATCCTTTCAGATAGAGCCCCACGTGGGAGGAGTCTGCCCAGGCCCTCATAGTTAATTTCTATCTCTGGTCCTCATTTCAGCATTTTGCAAAGGGACTTTGCATGAGGGGACCTAAGATCTGTCTCATAGAAATAGGAAGTGTGCACTGCTACACCTGATCCCTCCATGCCTCCTCCCAGTAGCTGTGATAAAAGCCATGGCAGGACCTTTTTTTTTAAAACATAGACTTACCATGTCCTGCCAAGACTTTGTATTCCTCCTATGAGTTGCGGTACCATCCATGTATCCGTCCAGATCAGAAACGCGGGAGTCCTCCCTCTTTACTGCCTCTTGCCCACTGAATGGTTCTTAGCACTGCCTACTTGGGTCTTTCTCTGCCACTGCTCTAAGTATAGGTAGGTCCTTATCTTGTCTCCCATAGATTGGCCAGATCCTTCTGACTGGTTTCCCTGTATCTTATTGTAATGTTTCCAAAAACCATTTTCACATTTCACATTTCTCTTGGACAGATCTTTCTAAAATGTGTATGTTTCTAAAATGTGTATTCAGCCATGTCACTGCCCTGTATAAGAACTTTCAGTGTCTTCCCACCAACTCCAGCCTAAAGTTGGAGCTCCTTTGTCAAGGGTCACATCACGACCACTTCAGCTTCACCCTTACTCCCTTTTCTTCTTACTTCATGTAACTACAACCAGAAATCACTTGAATTTCCTTTCTCACTCCCATAGCTTTGTTCTTATGGTTGCCTCCACCTAGAATGCCTGCACTACCCACCTCTCCTCCTTTGCTGGTTAACTCTTACTCATTCTTTTTTTTTTTTTAAGATTTCATTTATTTATTTGACAGAGAGACAGAGATCACAAGTAGCTAGAGAGGCAGTCAGGGGGGTGGAGAAAGCAGGCTCCCTGCTGAGCAGGGAGCCTGATGCGGGGCTCAATCCCTGGACCCTGAGATCATGACCTGAGGCGAAGGCAGAGGCTTTAACCCACTGAGCCACCCAGGCGCCCCAACTCTTACTCATTCTTTAACACTCAGCGAATTTGGGAAGGCTTCCCCACTGCTCCTTCTTCTCCCATACCATAACTGTGTTCAGCATCTGTCATTCTATGCGTACCTCACTGCTCATCGCTCTGTGTTTGCTCTGCTGGGTGCCAGTGGGCATCTCTTGTGTGCAAGGGCACTCAGGATTCCTCTCTGCATCCTCAGTGCCTGGCGCAGAATAAGCAGCCAGTTCATTTGTGTCGACTGGCTGAATGAAGAAATAGGAAGGGGAAAAGTTGGCTTGCAGACATGTTAAATAGGCTGAAATGTTTATTAACATAATTTTGACTTTTAAATGAGCATAGTGTTTCTGTATGGATATATCTTTTCTTATGTGCCTGTTTACTTTTATCATGTGTGCTATAAATGCTATGTTATATTCCTGATAAAGACATATTCTGCATTTGGTTTTTAGGTTAAAGCCATTCACATCCACTCTGACATGTTCTCAGTTCAGAATGGCTTGCTGACACCAACACTAAAGGCTAAGAGACCTGAGCTGAGAGAGTACTTCAAAAAACAAATAGAAGAGCTTTACTCAATCTCCATGTGAAGTTCAAGGAAAGTTCTTCTCAGTATAATGGACTGTGTAGCAATACTATAGTTACTCTTGAAAGTAATGAATCAGAATGATGCAGCTGAAAATGAATAAGCACGTGACCTTATGATTGAGCCTTTTCCTGTCCCAAGAGGTCTTTAACAATATTTTCTCTATCATCACTGAGTACACTTTATTTTTATTAAAATGATATTGTAACAAGCTGCTAAAAATATCACAGATGGCAATGTAAAAATCAAGACTTTTCTCAAGGACTGTGTACCACTAAAAGTAATATATTCTCAATGTTCACAGAACTCCTATTAAACATAAAGGAAAAACATAACTGATATACTGTACTTAATTATTTGTGGAATAGTAACCAGATACAGCAAATTTCTAGGCAATGTGCACTACCTCATTCAATAACTGATTGTCAAAATCACACTTAAATCAGACTTAAAACATTAAAACTATGTGTACAGAATCATGCTAAAACAAGACATAATGCACATTCTACATAACTTCACAGTCTTTATACATGAAATTCTTATTCATGTCAACAAGTTTTCCCTCTCAGTTTTACTTTTATTCATGAAAAATACAAATTCAGATATTCTTGAAACAAATGTTATTTTATATAACATTTTACAAAGATCTTTCAATACATTTTCTTATTTTTTAAGCTCATTAAAATTTCAGGAACTACCTAGAAAAAAATGTACAAAAAGACTTCAAGGATAATATGTGTATAGCCATGGACTTCTTACACGTGAATTCTAAAAGATGTCTGTTGACTGACTGCACAATGAATGGACCTTTGGGGAAGACCTGGGAAAAGAAACCCAGAATTATTTCTCAGGATAGACAGCGATTAATATACCTATGTTCCTTGCTGGGTTCTTCAGGCTTTCCATTCTCAATATGTACATGTCAGGCCTGGGAAACCCAATATGGCTATAATCCTGAACAAGGGAAGGAGGGAATGTTATTTCCAAAGAAAATAGGTTTTCAACAACTTAATTTTGAAGAACCTTTTCAAAATACCCCTAGAAGACTTTAAGTCCATCATAGATAAATATCTCGTAGGGCATAATTCCATTCATAAAATCTTTACATGCTTCTAAGCTTAACCATGGAAACCTCCTTTCTTGCATCATGTGTTTAGATGCTTCTTGCACCTGAGTGCAGACAATCTCATATAATTAAAGCCCAGCATAGACAGCAGATAGGTTCCAAGTATAGGCTGTGCATCTGCTCAAGGAACCATCCCTAGGCAAGTGTTTTCTTCTGTAGAGACTGGACTCTGCAAGCAGACATGGAGGTAGTGCTCACAGTCCAGAAATTCCTCTCTGCTGGAGCAAATTCAAGCTGTAAATAAATGCTGTTGGTTAAAAAAAAAAAATGCATTATCACACAGGCCTACTAGATAAATCTGCATCAGTGATTATAACTTATATTTCAGTCTTGGCAAAAGTGGGTTACACCTTCATTTGATGCATTTATCCAATTTTTACATACTCCTCTGGTAGATTCCTTCTGCAGACCCTTCACTTACACTTATAAATCTGACTTTTAGTTTATAAGCTAGTTCGATGCATATTGACTTTTAAAGGCAGTTCTGAAAAAGCAAATTCTTAAAATATCCAACGCTACATCCATATAGCATTATTTTTTTATATTTAATATGTTCAACTAATTAAAAGAGAAAATCATTACCTGAATTAGATAGTCATACTATTTTAAATAAGGCAAGTAGCTTCACATCTGAAGAAAATGAAGCTGCTTCCCATTGCCTTTCCACTCAACCAAAATTTCATAGTTGTCTTTTGTTTCTAAAAGGATTTTCGACAATGTAACTTAAGCAAACAATTTAAAATTTATATTGATTCTATTTATATCTCACTGTAGTTAGATATGATTGATTATTGACAGCTTAAGCATTTCTTCTTTTTCTCACTTTAAAGATCTTCATGTGTCTTCTGGCCTTCCTGATCTGTGTGAAAAGCATCACACTTGGGCCAATTAATAGGTTACAGCACATGTGCTGAGAAAAGTAAACTTTTGGCGCTAAATATACTGCAGGTACATTTATCTATTCCTCTGTTTAAGTTCATGAATTTTTTAATTAAGGAGAAATAAACAATATTTGTTAATGGAAAAAATCCCTCCTGTTTCAGATTTCCCAACTTCATTTTGGGAGAAAAATTTTTTATTTCTCTTTAATGAATATGGAAAAAGGCTATGTACTTAGGACGTTCACATTTACAGTGGACATCAGATCGGATATAAATCTAGAGGTATAATAGAGGTCAGTCACAGAAAACATGTTCCTAAATGTTTGGCCTTCTATCTGGTTTTCATTCAAATGTAAATTAGTAAGATAATTAGTAATTTTCACATTTTGCAAACTAATCCTGTATATATTTTAAAATAAGATATACACCAATTTTTTTTCCTTTTGCCATGAAAGATATCTTTATATTGCACTGAGTCCCCTCCAGGCAGGAGAGAGACTGAGGTATTGGTGTGGAGGCCTACCTCCACATTTAGGAACTCACAAACTCCTAAGTCCAAGGAATAAACATACCATGTCTTTCTGATATGTGCAAGTCAAAATTTCATTCTAAATTTAAGTAAACCTGCAAGCATGAGAAAAAAATAGGACTTTGCATTGCAATTTTTATAGTCAGGTAATGTTTCAGCAACTTGAAGATACCACTTAATTTGGTTGTATTACCCATCAACGAACTGATCATCTTTTATTTTTTCTGCAGTGAAGAAAATGAATTATTCTTTATTTTCCAAATGTATAAAGCACAAAGGTGATGTAGTTATTTAGAATATAAAATACTCTGAAATGAATGTAAACAATGGAAAAATGTATTTTTTGCATGAAAACAGACTACTTACAAACTTGCTTCATATCTCAGGAAAAAAAAGAATAAATAATCATATAAAATTGATAAACTATATATGGAATTAAGTTGCTATATTTTCTTGCTTGTTTTTATTTTAAGGAAGCATAAACATGAAAAGAAAACAACCCTGATAGTCTGAATTTTTCCTCAAGTATGCACACAGTCCTTTCTGTGATTCTAACTGCAGTGAGAATGGGATTAGCATTCTACCTACGACAAAGCCCTAAAGGAGGAACTCTTGACTTAGAACAATGAATGGTCATAACCCAGAAGCAATAGAGAAATACCTGGAATACAAGCATTTCTAAACCTTGTCCCAAACTGGAAAGGTTTTGTAGAGGTGACAGTGGCTTTTAGACATTCATTTGACTGATTAATTTTCCTTGTTAAGTCATTGCAACAATTGCATGGGGCAGGGGGAAATGGATATTTTTTGAAGAATTGCTTATTCTACTTTCAATTTTTAAAAATTGAGATTAAAAATTACCTTTTAAATATACATAAAAGCATCTTAACTGTAATTATATTTTAGTTGCTTTGTTATAATAGCACGCCTATCAAATATAAAATGCATTTATGAAAACTTTTGTAAAAAATAAAGATTTTTTCCTTTCTCAAAGTTGCTTATAATTACTATTTTATATATTTATATAACATAATCCCTGATGTTAGACTATTAATAGTCATAGATAATTGTAAACATTGTATTGAGTTTCGTCACACCAGTCAGGATACTCTGTATTCTCTTTAAGGATCCTCAGACTCCAGAGATTTACAGTCCCCACCCAGAGACTCTCCTTTGCTTTACACATTTCCTTTTACCAAATGTGTCCTGGATTTTTATGTGTCCTGAATTTAAATAATTTTTATACTTTTAAAAGAACAAATACCTGTATTCAAATTTTCCATTGTGATGCCCCTTAAACAGTATTTCTATAATGTCTTTTACCCAGATACAAGCTAATGGTTACACTTTCTTAAAATGGTATATTCTACTGTGCCTCAGTTATGCAGACTCTGCCTTCTCTATAGATTTGCTCTTGCCCACCCCTCCATTCTCACAGCTCTTAGTATAGTTGGGGCCATTCTCATCTCTTGTCTGGAATATTACTGTTCTTTCTTAATTAATCTTCCTGTTCCCACCCCAGCTTCCTTAAATTTCACCATCCACATTTCAGTCAGTGTGATCTTTCTAAATTGAAAATCTGGTCATGCCACTCTCCTGATTAATATTCCTTCAATGACTTCCCATAGTTTCCAGGATAAAGTTCAGACTCCCTGTTTCAGCACACAAGACCTAGCATCTCTTCTCTTGCCCTTCCCCCATGGAGCCTTGGCTCCGGTCATACCAGCTACTTTATGTAGCGTGCTAAGAGCATCATGCCTTTCTGTGCCTCCATGTGGCACAGAGTTCCCTTTTCATAGACTGCCGTAGCCTTTAATCCCTCTGCTAACTTCCACCATGCAGCTCTTAAAACAGCTCAACTATCATTTTATCTTAGAAGATTCCCTTTGCCCCACTCCCTCTCACACTGTGAGTTCCTTGAGGTTGTAGCCCCAGTGCAGAAGGTCTGGTCCATAGTGGATGCTCAAGAAATATCCACTTAGGGGCACCTGGGTGGCTCAGTTAAGCTTCTGCCTTTGGCTCAGGTCATGATCCCATGGTCCTGGGATCGAGCCCCATGTTGGGCTCCCTGCTCAGCTGGGAGTCAGCTGCTCCCTCTCGTTCCTGCTTTTGCTTTCTCTTGCGATCTCTCTCTCCCTGAAATAAATAAATGAAATCTTTTTTAAAAAGAAAAAAAAAGAGAAATATCCATTTAATGAAAAATCCCCTTGGTTCTTTTTCATACATTCATGCATTAAGACTGCAATACCTGAAGATACGTTTCATCTATCACTGTGGGGTTTTTTTATTCTTGTCAAGTAAGGGAAAATAAAAATAAACTGGTTGTCAGTTGCACCTTGAAACCTGTGGATAATACCACAATCAAAACTGCTTAGTGGGTTAGTCACTCCATAAGAAAGCATACACAGAAAGATTTCCTCTGGGCTCCAGGGAATCCTAAAGCTACAAAAAGGCTATTTTCAAAAAAACTTTCTTTTGAAATCTCTTCAAGATTTGGAATTTGTTTTCCCATGGAACTTTGCCACTCCGTAAGTGCTCCAAACCTAGTCAAACCCATCACGTGACTGAACTGAAACAGTGATACCAGAATTCTGAGTCTAGATAGGGAAAAGTGCAAAGGGAACTAGGAGAAGTTCAGTTCAACACTCACTATCAGAGATGAATGCTTGCACTGGCATTTGTGTTTTGGGGATAGAATGGAGGGAGACAGAGATAACTGAACTGAGATGTGTCTGCCCTACCTCATCCTTTTGTATGGGACACAGCTCCTTCCCTTTTACAGCTTGGTTCTGGGTGAAGCTTTAAATAGACCAAGTCTGTCTGTAGTCTCTTTAATCTCCTTGCTACCGAGGGCTTCAAACTCCTTTCCTTGCTCCCTCTACTCCCTGCCCAACCATGCGTTATGAAGAATGGGGTCATGACAAACACACAAAGCAAATGCCAGCAGACATGTGCCACCTATGCCAATCGTCTGTCATAATGAGCCTCCCTAGATTGTAGTTTCCTCAGCTGCAGAATGAGGAGGCAACTAGACTATCTCCAAGGACCTCGTTTGGCTCAAGAAATCATTCCCAAGTTTATTTCCAGTTTCGAAACCCTATGTATTAACTCCTATGAATCTTTACTTGATGGTATTTCAGTAAATGTAGACCAGTGAGTGAGACAGACCTCTATAGGGCCACCAAAGCGCAGATGAGCTTTTGCTTTAAGCTGCTTTTCTTTTTCGTTGTTTCTTCCATTTCTAGGTGTAGGGCAGGGAAGAACCCAGACGTCCCACAGGTCATTTAAGAACTCCGTTTTTTTTCACAACAGCCCCCAAAGGGAGAGAGGAGAGCCTGGAGACCCAACTTGTAAACTAGAGACTGCCTGTCAGCATATTATGGATATAACTAAAGAAGGGAGGTTGAAATATGATAATTGCTTTGTACTGAAACAACACTATGAGATCCTAGACTGAAGGACCATTTCTAACACACCTCTGTATCCCCAGGACCTACCACAATGTTTAACACAGACTAAGGTGCTGAGGAAGTATTGATTCAGGGACTC
Source organism: Nasua narica (assembly GCA_028533885.1). Lineage (NCBI taxonomy): Eukaryota > Metazoa > Chordata > Mammalia > Carnivora > Procyonidae > Nasua > Nasua narica. The sequence continues at coordinate 21,888,873 of CM052809.1, read as the reverse complement.
AAAGCACTGTATCTAATTAGGTAAGAATACCTACCTTCTGTTTTTACAAAGCTAAGTTTTAATGATTACTTATATATTGAATCAACTATCATGACTTTCTATGAGCCTATTTTAAATTTAAAAAAATTCAGAGTGATTTCATTATGAAAATATTGTGGCTGTATGTGTGCTATATCACACATAGAATTTTGCGCATCACAAAAAAAGTCTGGGGTGGGGCACCTGGGTAGCTCAGTGGGTTAAAGCCTCTGCCTTCGGCTCAGGTCATGGTCTCGGGGTCCTGGGATCGAGCCCCACATCGGGCTCTCTGCTCAGTAGGAAGCCTGCTTCCCCCCCACCCCCACCTGCCTCTCTGCCTACCTGTGATCTCTCTCTCTTTCTGTCAAATAAATAAAATCTAAAAAAAAAAAAAAGGTCTGGGGTTTTTGTAATTTTATACCTACAAATGCATTTTTAATGTTGTGAAATGTTTTTAAAAATAGGAAGATGGTTATTATGTGCACAATATATTCATCAGATGCAGCCAGATGGTTCAATCACAGTGTATGGAGAGAGGGAGGTCATTCCCACCTTCCTGAAATGATGTAGAGCAAATGCGCTGAGCCCCAAGACAGTGGGAGGTAAGAAATTCTCTGCCTTGACCTTAAGGCTGCCCAGATGTCCAGGCGACAGCTCCTGGGCAGGGGCTAAGGAATTCCAGTATCCGTAAAAAGAAATATCCTGGAAACAAGATCTTCGAATGCTCAAATACCATGGCCCCAGGACTGAAGCTCATTGCCAGTCTCAGAGCTGGTTTAATGTTCTTTTGTTCCCGTCTGATCTTCCCGCCCTGAGTCAGGTGACGCCCGCCGCCCGTCCCTCTCTCCCCTCCCCTGCTAGATTCCCTTTCTTCTGACCCCAAAACTCTATTACCAAGGCTTTAACACAGTGTTACAAGGAGAGGGGCTGAGCCATCAGTAGTATCACGTGATGGGCCCATCACACTAAGGAAAAAATGAAAAGCAACCTCCTAAAAATGGAAAATGAAAAGGAGCAAACTCCTGGACTACGAAAAAGCTCTTCCCCATTAGCTTCCCATCAGGCGAGAAACGGGTGAGGTCGCACTACCCTTGGGTCAACCGCGCAGACCCACCGCCAAATACCCGGAGGCCCCGCCTCTTTAAGGCCGTCTTCAGGGGGCGGAGCCTCCTCCTCGTTTCTCCGCTTCCCAGAAGCCATCGCGCGGCTTGATCGAGATAAAAAAGGCGGCTTGATCGAGATAAAAAAGGGCGGGAGGGCAGTAGGAGGCTCCAGTCAGTCAGGCGTTGGCGCTGTGGGCTTTTATCTCTTTCTCGCCGGTCTCCTGTCATCCCGCTGCGCAGGCAGCTACGTCGCCGGGACGGTGGCGCACTCAGACTGTAGCTTGTTTCCTCAGGAAGGCGAAGAGACAGGCTGCCGAGGGCCAAGAGGCCCCCGACGCCTTGGGGGTGGGGTGGCAATGTGGTCACTACGGGTTTATACCCGCAAGAAGCGGGCCGGCCAGAGGCTCAACCTAACCCCGACGCCGGACGTAGGCCCCACTGCGAAAGTAGAGGCTCCCCCAGGTCCAGGCAGGAGGCACTCTGCGCACCGTAAGCCCCAGCTGGCAAGGCCTGTGGAGCAGAGCCCGGGGTGGGCGACCACAAGGGCGGGGGTGACTAGGCCTCGGCCCAGGGACACCGGAGGGCAGCAAGCCGGCCTCCAGGCTTTGCCCTGAGATGTGTCGTCCTCTCTTAGGCTTGCAAGGGAAAGCGCATCTTCTGCAGAAGATCTCAGAGAAAGCAGAGTACGGTGGGCAGGGAGTTAGCAGTTCTAGGCCACCGAGGTGCGTAAGCCAATAGTGCCAAACCTGGGCCTTCTACCTCCTCAAAACTTTATAGGCCCTCATTCTAAGAGTCAAGGAAGAAATATGTGTAACACTATTTACTATTTGGCTCCTCTAGGAACATAGACCCAGAAATTTGACTTAAGAGAGATTTATTTCTTTAAAAGATTTATTTATTTATTTGTTTGTTTGTTTGTTTGTTTGTTTGTTTATTTATTTGAGGGAGAGGGCTAGAGAGTCCAGACAGAGGGAGAGGGACTTCCAAACTGACTGGGAAGCACGGAGCCCCAGGAGTTTGATCTCAGGACCCAGGTGATCATGACCTCAGCCGAAATTTTTAGTGGGAGCTTAACTGACTGAGCCACCCAGGTGCCCCTGGAAACAATTATTTTAAAAAATTTTTTTTAAAGAGCAGTTTTGCCAACTTACCTAAAAGCAAGTGAGATAAAACCTTTAGGAAAGCATTTGTAGCACCAGCGAATATTGGTACGATTAACCCACTGGAATCTTTACTTTTTCCTAATGATATCCCCAAATAGCCTTTAAGATTCTGAACAGTGTGAACTGTGAAGGGAGATGTGGAGAGCCAAGTCCAGACTATGCAAATTAATTGTGTTATTTGTTCATTAGCGTTCGGTTAAGAGTTACAGGACAGAAAAGCCTGGAAGAAAATAGCACTAATGAAGAGCCCCGGAATGAAAAAGTTGCTCCATTGAGTGTATGTATATTTCTCTTAAAGACCTTGGATATACTTAAAGCAGAGACCAATGGTAACTGATGTGCCTCCAGATTAAAGTGTAATAAGGATTTTGTTCAATAGAGACTACATAGCTTCCTAGCATTTTTGTAAACATTGGTGTTTTCTCTTTAGACAGGTCCTTGACTTTCTAATTCTGGTGGATTCATAGGCATATTTTTTTGTTGTTGTTGTTTTTAATTTCTGTTGACACAGATTTGAGAAATGCCCATTACTCACTAATTTTCTATAAAACAGCTATCTATAACTTTTTCTTAGTAACTCCCTTACGTTTAGCAGCAGTTAAACCATTTTAAAGCCATTTTCATTCTTATTTGAATTGATGACTAGTAACAACGTTCATTACCATTAGAATATATAACTTCTTGATATACTGTATTTAATATGGATCCTGTACAGTATCTTAAGGATACATAGCAGTAATTTGGAGATACTCAGATTTTAAAAATTGCTTTTTAAAGCAATTTTTAGATAGATGTGGCTATAAGAGTAGATGTGACTCATCTACCGTTAGCATTAAATAGTCATGTTCCAGAGCTTTAGCGTATATATCTCTCTAAAACATGTGTTTTGGGGGTGGGCAGTTTCAACAAATGGCATTAAAAGGCTTTTACCCCAGATTTTAAGTGTTAAGTATTCCTTGTGGATGTTTCAGATTATGAAAAAAAAAAGTGTTTAAAAAGTTTCTTCTAATTTTTATATATTTCTTTACATTCCTTTTTCTGTGCCCCTTTTTTTCAAATTACAAATTGTTATCTTACTGTATATTCCTCTAACACTAAATGGCCTTCAAAAATATGATTTTTAGTGTCTAAATAGTGCTTTGTCTTATAGATAAATATACTGTAATTTATATAACTATTTTCCTGTGGTTGGAGGATTGCGATTATTTCCCAGGTTTTACCATTTTAGGTATCAGTGGACATTGTACCACAGAAGTTTTTTGTGTACCTTAAAATTGGTATCCTAAGACAAATAACTTTGCAGTGGGTCAAGGGTTGGATCATGTTTAAAGTTTGATTCATGTTGGCCACTTGGCACCATTTTACCTGATACTTAAAAAGTACATATATTTTATTGAACACTACATCTGAAACTAATGCTGTACTATATGTTGGCTAATTAGATTTAAATTTAAAAAAAAAGGAAAAAGGAAAAAATGTGTATATTTGGTAGATGAAAAGTAACATGTCATTTAATACTGCATTTCTCTGAATGCTAGTGAAGTTTACACTTTTTTCCCTTCCTTTTATTGGCCATTTGCGTTTCTTTTTTGGTGAAATGCTTATTCATTATATACTGAAGATAGTTACACTTTTATACACACATATAACAAATATTTTTATATTTTTTTGTTTGCCTTTAACCATATTTCTGGTATTTTAGACTTATCAGTCTTTTCATTTATTTTGCTTTCATAGTAAGAGAAAGAAAAGCTCTTCCTACCAAGGGGATCAGAAAAATATTCACCTTTAATGCCTAGTTGCTGGTTTATCCTACAGTAGTTAGTTGACTAATATGTTGCTGACTCTGTAGATATGTCCATGTTATTATATTTTAATATTTATTTTTAGGTTTAATATTAAATATAAGATTACATCTGTGATCAGTAGACTGAAAAATCTATTACATATGAAACTGATATACAATGTTGATAGTACTTTTTCATTTTCAAAATAACCAAATCAATGTGATATAATATTATAATATCGAAAACATTCAGTCTCATAATTTGTGCTATATCTTTAATTCTTCATTCCCTTAGGAGTCAGTGACTGATGACCTCCAGGTTGACTGTAGTTCATCCAATAGTGAGCTAGTATCAGGTAAGGTTGTCAGATGTGAACTCTGTCAACTTTATTTCTTACAAATATAAGCATCCATTTGTATTTTTGCCTTATCTTTCCATCTCAGTGGAAGAAGTGTCTTTCTCCTAGTCCAAGGTGACTCCTGCCTGTGCAATGAACCTCATCCTCAAAGCCTTCTAGTACACTCCAGTCCATTAGAATTGAGATAAATACTACAAAAGAGATTGACTTGACTATAACTAATTGAGTTTAATTAGAAAGTTTAGAGAAGGCTTCCATGAGGGAATAGCAATTGAATTGACATAGGAAGAAAAAGAGAAATTAACTGTGGAAGGAGATGCATTAAGAGCCATCCAGGCAGAGGGAACAGCATGTACAAAGAACCTAATTTGACACTAAGCCTGGCGAGTTCTATGAACTGAAAGAAAGCCACTGTGGCTGTAGTACAGAGAGAAGGGGGAAATGCAATAATAAGACAAAGTTGAACAGACAGAGGCCTCATAACCTTGCATAACCTCATAGGCCTTGTCAAAGATTTTGGTGTTTATATTCGGAGCAGCAAGAAGCCATTGAAGCAAGAAGCCATTACTTAGGAAAATATATGATCACCCTGGCTGTGGTACGGAAATAAGCATGAATGGATACAAATAGACCAGGTGGGAGGTTATTACAGTAGTTTAGGGGAAAATGGTGACACTTTGTACTAAAAGATGATATTGGAAATGGAAAGAAGTGGGCATAACTCATGACTATTTTAGGAAGTGAAACTGACAGAGTTTGGCAAATGAAGAATGAAGTAGATGGATGTATCAAAGATCACATCTGTCTCTGGCTTGCATAACTGGATATAAGGTGGTGCCATGTACTGAAAAAAAATCTTGTATGAGGGAATGATCATAAATTATGTTTTTAATATATTAAATTATGAGTACTTTTAAGATGATTAAGTAGAATGCCAAATAGGCAGTTGGATATGGAGGGTGGCTGATAGAAAATGTATGAGCCATCTACACATACTGGTGTAGTGGAAGTTATTTTTAAAAATAAGAAAGGATGCCATCAGCACACCAGAAATACTGAGGAATTTTTAAAAGCAGATGAGATCAGATTGCTGAATATTTGAAGAACAGAGAAAAACCACTGCTGAGGTATGAATAGCTGTAGAGACATTTAAAACAGTTCATCAATAAATGCAAAAGAAAAAAAAAAAAGCCATAGGAAGGACCCTGAAAGAATTGTCAAGGTGATGGATTAAACATTACATTCTGTAACTCTGTGGCCTGGTTCCTCCTCATCATTCCTTTCTTACATTGGAAACATTGGCAGTTACAATGCCGGCTGCCAGGATGAACCCTGGGAACTGCTCCTAAGCAAAGTGAACTAAGGGTTTGGCTCGTAAGTGTCAATTTTGAGGCTGGAATGAGAAGCAGAAGAGTCTGAAGTAATGCCACAAAGATCGCAGAGGGAGAAAAAAGTGAGAGAGATCCATTATGCTTATGCTTGTTAACCCCAGGGTAAAGATGTAGTGTGACTCTCTGAAGTGGAATATCTTTTTTTTTTTTTAAGACATTTTATTTATTTATTTTAGGGAGCAGAGTGAACATGCGCATGTGAGAGAAGGAGCAGGAAGAGGGGCAGAAGCAGATTCCCCACTGAGCAGGGAGCCCCTTATAGGGCTCTGCCCCAGGACTCTGGGATCATGAGCTGAGCTGAAGGCAGACACTTAACTGACTGAGTCACCCAGGCACCTCTGAAGTGGAATTTTTGTTGATGGAGTCTTGTAGTGTGTACACTAGCCAGACAATTAGGACAATGCTCCATGTAACCTACAGTACCGAGGATATGCAGAACACAATTTCTCAGAATGTCTCATCACTCGTAAGTTTCCAGAAGTAGGCTGCTGTTTAGTTTACATTTATATGTACTGCTATACAAGCGAATATTTTCAAGTGAAGATATAAACAGACAACCAGGAGCAGCCAAACCTCTGAATAAAACCAGTGGCATGGAAGAGAGGCAACAAATTGAGCAAACAGAATAACTTTAACAGCTGAGAAGTAGCAAAAAACTTTAAATATCTCTTTAAAGACAAGAGGCCGGGGCGCCTGTGTGGCTCAATGTGTTAAGCATCGGCCTTTGCCTCAGGTCATGATCCCAGCATCCTGGGATGGAGCTCCACTTCAAGCTCCCTGCTCTATGGGAAGTCTGCTTCTCTCTCTCCCCCATTGAGTGTTAATTTTTTATGTAATGAAAGGTATGAATGCAAGTGTTTTGTTTTGTTTTGCTTTTGCATATAGATAACGCAGTTGCTTCAAGATAATTCGTTTAAAACAATATCCTTTCTCCACTGAATTGCCTTTGTATCTTGGTAAAAAATCAGTTGCTCAGGGGTGCCTGGGTGGCTCAGTGGGTTAAAGCCTCTGCCTTCGGCTCAGGTCATGATCTCATGGTTCTGGGATCGAGCCCCGCATCAGGCTTTCTGCTCAGTAGGGAGCCTGCTTCCCCCCCTCTCTATGCCTGCCTCTGTGCCTACTTGTGATCTCTCTCTCTGTCAAATAAATAAATAAAATCTTTTTAAAAAAATCAGTTGCTCATATAAGTCATTTCTGGGCTTTCTGTTGAATTCTTTTGATCTCTTCATCTGTGTTTAAGCTCATTGTTTTTTAAATGGAGTAACTAAAATTACTTTTTCTTCTCAGCTAGTTAGTTCATAATTATAGGTTACTTATATGTAAAACTTGAATTTTGGAATAAAAAATCACAAGTGAACCAAAGGAGAGGAAGCAATAAATTATGAAACTTGGTAAAGCAATGGAAAAAGATTATAATACTTTCTCTACATCAAAGCCAGAATTATTTTCTAAGATTGAAGTTAAAGTGGTGTATAATAATATGCCTTTTCAGTTGTTTGTATAAGTAATTTTACATTCTCTGTATATAATTGCATGTATGTTTCTACAAATATGAATACCTAGGATTTTGAGTCTATTTACTATTGAAACATTTTCCCCTTTTTCTTTGTTTATTTTATAGGACTAAGTTTGCAGCATGGTATTTCCAGTTCTCTTCTGAGCTATTCATTCACAGACTCTTACACAGAATACGAGAGTTTTGAAGAGAGTTTGAGTAGTTTTCCATCACCTGAACTCTTCAGAGGATCAGATTCTTTAGGTAAGAAAATAGTCTCAACCTTAAGCTGACCCATATAGAAATTGTTCCTTTGTCCACAAATCCTCCAATGAATAATATTCCTTTTGAGAAGGTATGCTTGTCTTCCTCACTCAAACCTCCTTTCCTGGCCCACTACTGCATTCCATGCTCAATCACATAGGACTGTGCATTAAAAGCTATCAGATAAGAAAAGGATAAAGATACTAGAGGAATGACCCCAGAAACAGGCCAGTTTGATCTATAGTATACCAGAGAAGCTCACAATTTGGCTGCACCAATACTTGTAAAAAGGTATGTCTGAAATGTGACTACTTTCTTACTCAAATGGAACTTGGAGATTTATTCTTTGGGATGTTTTGAAACAGAGGAACTTTGGATTAGGATACTAAGCACTGTTAGTAACAAGGATCTGTGATATTTTGAAATGTTGGTCCCAAATACTGATTCTCTGTGGTAATATATATCCACACCGTTGCCATATCCTTCTAGTGGGTAGAGTGTGCTCTCTCCCTCTTTGGCTCTGGAAAAGCAATGGAAATATGACTTGCTTTGGGCAGTAGGTTATCAGTGAATGAAACATAAGCGGATCTTTGAAATATGCCTAAATGGGTGGACTTGTCCTCTTATACTATTAACATTGTAAGAAGAATATATCTTAATTAGCTTCAGCTTCTCGTCCTGTGGGGACCTCAGACTGAGAGATATGGAACAGAACAGTCCCAGGCAACCCACAGATTGCAGAGAGCTGCCCTAGCTGATCAGCAGATCTGTAATCTGAAGCAGACCTGCCTGAGCCAACCAGTAGACATAGGAATAAGAAATAAATGCTTTCCGTTTATGTCAATGAGATTTGGGGGTTATTTATTATATAGAAAAAGCCAACTGTTTCAGATACTGTACTGAATGAAGTAGAGGGGAAATTAAATGAAGTGTACATTGTGAACTGTTGTACCTTCTCACCTAATGCCTGTTCCCTCACCAACCCAACATTCTCTTTTTCTGTTCAGCTTCCTGAATACTAGCTCCCAGACTTGAACCTTTTAGGCAGGAGAATGGAAGATTCTTTTCTAAGAAATATGAACAAACATATTTGTTCATATTTGTTCTTTGAACATAAAGAAAATATCTAATGATATTGACCTCAGTAGCCCTTCAGCAAACTGACAAGAACACCCTACAATGAAGTTAACTTGTGACAAACCCCAACTAGGCCACAGAAATCCCAGTTAGCCTTTTAGAGCCCTCTCTTAAATATGACTAGAAAGCCAAGGATCACCAGACCTCTGAGGAAACCTTCTAATGTAAAACATAGTGATCAGAACAAAGGAAAATATGGAAGTGACATCAGCAAAATGTTGGAATAAAAAGCCCTGGCCCCTTCTTTCATCCATGGACACACCAATTCAATAATAATACATGGACTTATTCCTTTTGTGAGAAATCTGGAAGCTAGTCAAGGGACTCTTATACCCCAGGCATTTATGAGGTCGGCTACATCAAAGCCAGTAGGAAAATTCAAGACATTCTCTCACCATAATCCCCACCCATAGCACATTGCACACAATTGGCAGGAAACCACCAGGTCCCAGCTTCTCCCTGGGGAGGGAAGAAAAGAACTGAACCATGTGTAAAATGTTGTAAATTTTCTGGGAGCTTCCCAAAGGATTGGGTACTCTCATGACTGTTTCAGAGTGTTGTCTAAGGGAATGGCTTCTGTCTCATCTGTCTCAGAGTGCTGATGGGACCTGGTATATTCTAGATGACTCTTGGCCACTAACAACACATGTGTTGGGTGAGGAAAGCTTAAGAGACTCATAGAACACAATCAAACAGAGCAATATACTACTTTGGGCTCCCAGAGGGGGAAGAGATGAGGGAAGGAAAGAGAGAAAGAAAGAAGGGATAAAGGAAAGAGAGGGAAGGGGGGAAAGAGGGAGGCAGAGGGGGAGAGGGGAAAGAGAAAGCAGGTAGAGGGAGGGAAAGGGAAAAAGAGCTCATGCCAGAAAGTTTATTTATAGAAATAATGCCTGCAAACTTCTCAAATCTGGGGGAGGAAATGCACATCCAGACTTGGGAGGCCCAGTGAATCTCAGAATAGGCAAATCAAAGAAATCCACACAGGAACTAGTATTCAAATTATCAAAAATGAAAGACAAAGAATTTTGAAAGCAGTAATAGAAAAGCAAAATAGAAAACAGCTTGATATGTACATTAGACTATCAGTGAATTTCTCAGCAGAAACATTGGTGGCCGAACTGTACAGATTAAGTGATGAAAGAAAAGAAACTGTCGACCAAGAATACTATAACCAACAACACTATTATTTTTTTAAAAATTGAGTATTATTCAGCCATAAAAAGAATAAAATCTTGCCGTTAGCAAAGACATGGGTGGAGCTAGGGAGTATAATGCTAAGTAAAATAAACAGAGAAAGACAAATACCATATGATGTTACTCATATGTGGAATTTAAGAAACAAAAAGAAGAGCAAAGAGAAAAAAAAAGAGATAAACCACGAAACAAAATTTTTTAGATAGATTTTATTTATTTATTTGAGAGAGAGAGCGAGAGAGAGAATATGAGCAGTGGGGAGAGGGAGAAGCAGGCTCCCTGCTGAACATGGACCCTGATGAGGGCTTAATTGCAGGCCCCTGGAATCATGACCTAAGCCAGATGCTTAACCAACTGAGCCATCCAGGCGCCCCAGGAAACAAAGTCTTAACTGTAGAGAACAAACTGATGGTTAAAGTGTGTGGGGGGGGGGGTTGGTGGTGGTGGCTGTAGAATGGGTGAATAGGTGATAGAGGTTAAGGAGTGTGTGTGCCCTGATGAGCACCATGTAATTAAGATAAAAGCTTGGAGAAAAATAAAGAGATAAGAGTTTCCTATACAAAAGGTGAAGGAATTCCTCACCAGTAAACCCACCTCACAAAAAAATTGTAAAGGGAGTTCTTTAAGTTGAAACAAAGGACTAAAACAGCAACACAAAAGCATATGAAAGTGTAAAACTTGCCAATAAGTATATAGACAAGTACTAAATACTTAATACTGTAACAGTGGTGTTAAAATCACTTAATTATAGTATAAAAGTTAAAAGACAAATATTAAAATAACTATAATAAAATATGTTAATAGATACACAGTATAAAAAGATATAAATTATAACATCAGTAACAAAGCGTGTATGAAGGGAGAAATAAAAATATAGAGTTTCCTGGGGTGCCTGAATGGCTCTTTCAGTTAGTGTCTGCTTTCAGCTCAGGTCATGATCCCGGGGTCCTGGGATCAAGCCCAGTGTCAGGCTCCCTGCTCAGTGGGGAGCCTGCCTTTCCTGCTCCCTCTGCCGCTCCCCCTGCTTATGCTCTCTCACTTTCTCTCTCTCAAATAAATAAATAAAATCTTTTAAAACAAAAAAATAAAAATATAAAGATTTTTTTGCTAGGAGCTTAAAATAAAATAATAAATCCTTTTTAAAAAGAAGGTACACAAAAGAAAAATAGAAAGGAATAAAAGCATATCAGTATGAAAAAAAATCAATGAAACAAAAGAAGATGGCAAGAGAGGAAAAGGGGCAAAAGAACTAAAAAACAGAAAATAATTAACAAAATAGTAACAGTCTCTCCCTATCGGTAATTACTTTAAATGTAAATGGTTTAAATTCCCCAACCAAAAGACAAAGAGTGGCTGAATGGATTAAAAAATAAGATCCAACTATATGCTATCTACAAAAGACTCTTTTTATATTTCAGGACACACATAGTCTAAAAATGGAGCAATGGGAAAAGATATTTTGTGCAAATGATAACCAAAAGAGAGCAGGAGTGGCGCTACTTATACAAGCTAAAACAGACTTTAAGTCAAAAACTATCACAAAAGACAAAGACATGATATAATGATGAAAGGGCTAATTAATCTGGACATATAATAAATAGGCACTCAGCATCAGAGTACATGACATAATCAACAATGATAGACTTAAAGGCAGAAATAAGCATCTATATGGTAATGAAGACTTCATTACTCTCACTTTCAATATTGAATAGAACATCTACACATAAAATCAACACTTTTTTTTAAAAGATTTTATTTATTTATTTGACACAGAGAGAGAGAGAGAGAGAGAGATCACAAGTAGGCAGGGAGGCAGGCAGAGAAAGAGGGGGAAGCAGGCTCCCTGCTGAGCAGAGAGCCCCATGCGGGGCTTGATCCCAGAGCCCTGGGATCATGACCTGAGCCAAAGGCAGAGGCTTTAATCCACTGAGCCACCCAGGTGCCCCAAATCAACACTTTTTGATTTCAAAATATATTGCAAAACTACAGCAGTTGTAACATGGTACTAGGATAAAGATAGACATTTAGATGAATGGAATGGAGAACCCAGAAACGAATCCATACTTACACAGTCATTTGATTTTAGATGAAGAGTGGCAAGAATAAACAATGGGGAAAGAATAGTCTCTTCAATAAATTATGTTGGGAAAATTGGACTTCTATGTATGAAAGGATGAAATCAGGCCATTACATTACATCATATAGAAAAAGCAACCCAAAATGCACTAAAGACTTAAACATAAGATCAGAAACTATAAAACTCCTGGAGGAAAATATGGGAAAAATATAGATGATATTGATCTTGACAGTAATTTCTTAGATATGACACCAAAAGCACAGTCAACAAAAGCTAAAATAGTCAAGTGGGATTACATAAAACTAAGAAGCTGCACAGGAAAACAAACAGAACAGAAAGACAACATACAAAAAGGGAGAAATGTTTGCAAATCACATATCTGATGAGATTGATATCTAAAATCTATAAGAAACTCCTGCAACTCAGTAGGGAAAAAATAACAGATAACCCAATTACATAATGGAGGAAGGACTTGAATAGACATTTCCCCAAAGGAGACATACAAATGGCCAACAAATAATGCCTGGTGCTTCAGTTGGGTAAATGTCTGCCTTTGACTAGCTCACAATCCCAGGGTCTTGGAATCGAGTCCTGTACCATGCTCCCTGCTTAGTGGGGAGTCTGCTTCTCCCTCTGCCTCCCCATACTTATGCTCTTTCTCTCTGACAAATAAATAAATAAAATCTTAAACCAAAAACGACTAAAAACAAGCAAACCGGGACGCCTGGGTGGTTCAGTTGGTTAAGCCACTGCCTTTGGCTCAGGTCATGATCCCAGGGTCCTGGGATTGAGTCCTGTATCGAGCTCCTTTTTCAGCAGGGAGCCTGCTTCTCCCTCTCGCCTGCTTTGCCTGTTGCTCCCCCTGCTCTCTCTCTCTCTCTTTCTCTGACAAATAAATAAATAAAATCTTTAAAAACAAGCAAACCTATGGTTGGCAGGTATATGAAGAGATGCTCAGCATCACTAACTTTCAGGGGTATGCAAATTAAAACCACAATGAGATCTCACCTTATCCCTGTTAGGATGATAATGACAATGATAATAATAATAATAATAATAGTAAAGCAAGTGTTGATAAAAATATGGAGAAATTAGTACCCTTATATGATGTTGTTGGGATTGTAAATGAAAAAAATTAAAAATAGAACTACCATATGATCCACCAACCCATTTCTGGTTATTTATCCAAAGTATATACATATGATGAAATAGTACTCAGCCTTAATAAAGGGAAAGCCTTCCATATTCAACGACATGGATGAATTTTGAGAATGTTATGCTTAGTGAAATAAGTCAGCCACAGAAAGATAAATACTGTATCAGTCCACTTGCATGAGATATCTAAAATAGTCAAATTCATAGTAGAGAGTAGAATGTTAGTTGCCAGGGCCTAGGATGAGATAGATATAAGTTGCTATTCAATAGGTATTAGTGTCAGTTTTGTAAGATGAATAGGTTCTAGAGATCTCCTAAACAACAACAATACTGTGCTATATAGTTAAAAATACTCTATTGTAAACTTAAAAATTTGAGAGGGTAGTTTCATGTTGAATGTTCCTACCAGAATAGAACAAAAATTAAAAAGTAAGAAAAGGAACCATGCAGAAATAGAAACACAAGGAGAAAAAAATGTTGAAAAAATAGTCTCATTGACATAAACTGTATATTGTGTCTGTTAAATAAAAATAGGGTGCTATAAAAAGCAATATTCCAATAACAAATGCAATAACAAGCGAAAACTCGGTAGAAATATTAGAAGTTAGGGTTGAGGAGAAAAGAGTCAGAAGGAAAATAAAAAAGATTGCAATTTAGAGGGAAAAAATCAGAGGAAGAGTATATAAAATTTAATATCAAATAAAAGGAGTTTCAGACAAAGATAGTGGAGGAAACAGGGAAGAAAATTATCAATGTTCTAATTCAAGAGCATTTCCTAGAGCTAAAGAGTATGATTTCTGTGTTAAAAGGGCCACAGTGTGCCTAGTGCAATAGATGAAAAACACCAAGATAAAGCATTATGTAACTTTAGAACACTAGAGAATGGAATGAAAAGAATGGATTTAGGGGTGCCTGGGTGGCTCAGTGGGTTAAAGCCTCTGCCTTTCGCTTGGGCCCTGGTCTCAGGTTCCTGGGATTGAGCCCCTTATCAGGCTCTCTGCTTGGCTGGGAGCCTGCTTCCCCCTCTCTCTCTGCCTGCCTCTCTGCCTACTTGTGATCTCTCTCTCTGTGTCAAATAAATAAATAAAATCTTAAAAAAAAAAAAGAATGGATTTATAGAATTTGATAGATTTTGTGATTAAATAGATGAAAAATATAGAGAAAATTAAAACAAAAAAGACATTGACTCCAGGGGGAAGAAATGGTTGTCATGGTATACCACAAGAGTAAATAACATTTTTATAGCAATTTATTATCATAATGTCAACACCGAATATTGATTTAACTACATATGCAATATAATGAATTGTGGGAATTGTAGGAAAGGTGGGGACAGGGATATAATAGAGAATAACCTCATTCTTCTGTAGTGGGAAGTCAATGGAAAGCTTAATACTGACATCAAGTGATACTAGTATATTATGTAGTGATATGATATTTAATGGGACCTATGTATAATTTACACATAAAATATTAAGAGGAACCTCCTGTGTATGCCATCTGTTCTATAGGTCAATAATCGTTATGGGGCAAAAATCTATGAAAGAAAATAGATTGCAGCACTGAAATAGGCCAAAGATTATTATCCTGATGCCATCAAGGCTTGTCTTTTTTATCTGCCTTACTCAAAATCTTTAATTACCACAGCTTGGTATGGGGAACCTAAGCTGGTATGGGGACCCAAGTTGGGGCTGTGGTAGGTAACCTACTACTAGTATGCTGTTCAAAGTTGTGTGCCATTTCTTCCTCCTATTTTAGATTGGGAATGTCCCAAGTTGGAAGAACATACACGATGCAGAAATTCTACTCTTCTGGATACCAGTACAGCAGTAGCAATAGAGAAGGTACCACAGTTTTCAAACCTCTCTGCAATTTTAGGTGAGTTTTCACATTGTTTTTTCTCATGTCACAGGGGAAGCCCCTCATCTATGTTGGAAAAAACAAAGTAATTTTTTAAAACTATTTGTAAGCTAAGTTCATCAATTAGGATTACCTTTGGCCACAAATAATATCTGACTAGTAGTAGCTTAAGCACATATATGTCTCCTTTTTTATAACTTTTATTTTGAACTAATTTTAGACTGTGTAAAAAGGTATAAAAATAGTATGGAGAGTTCCTATATATCTCTCACCCAGCTTTCTCTAATGCTGTCTTATATAACAGTAGTACAAGGATCAGAATCAGAAAATTAACAATGGCATAAACCTACTAATGAAACTACAAACTTCATTCACATTTCACCAGTTTTTCCATCAGTCTTTTTTCTTGTGTTTCAGGATCCAACATTGCATCTGATTGTTATTTCTTCTTTAATCTACTATAGTCTGTAATAGTTTCTCAATCTTTCTTTGTCTTTCCTAGTCTTGATACTTTTGAAGATTTCTGATCAGTTATTTTGTAGAACATCCTTCAATTGGAATTTGTCTAGTATTTTCTCATGATTGGAATGAATTTATTCAATTTTTTAAAGAATGCTGCTGAAATGATGTTATGCCCTTTTTAGTATATGTGCGAAGTTCTTGATGTCAGTATATCTCATTACTGGTGATGTTAAACTTCATCATTGGATTAATGTAGTTAATATGGTTTCCTGCATGGTTAAATTACTAGTTTACCTTTGTGTTAACAAATATATAGAAAAGATAGTTTGAGACCCTGTAAATCCTGTTTCTCAAACTTTCATTCACTGCTATTAGTAGTCATCAGAGAATGACTGTGACATTTATTACTCTGGTGTTCATCTAACAGTGATTTTCTATTTCACACTTTGCTGCTACATTTAGTAATTTGAATTCTACTGTAAAAGAACTGTCTCTTTTCTGCCACTTATTCATTCAGTTTTTATATCAGTATGAAGCCATGAATATTTATTTTATGTGTTAAAGTCCAATACTTTCATTATTTATTTACTTATATATAGAATTCTAGCATACACATAAAGAAGTTTCAGAATTGTTAAGCCAGATCGCTTTCAGAAGCACATTTACTAAATAGATTATACCATTTATGTACAGTTCTGTTTGTTATTACTATTACCAATTAAAATACTCTTTTCCAAAGTTACATATATAGGTTAGTTCTTTTCTTCCCTTCCCCTTACACAGTTGATATTCACTTGGACTATACTTAGATTAATTTGATAGTGTTGGATTCAATTTTTCATTCCCCATCCTATTTGTTGTTTGTTTGTTTGTTTGTTTATTCAGAGAGAAGGGCTGTGTGAAGGTGTGTGAAACATTGTTATAGTTCTGAGAGTCAAAGCTGAAAGAAATATGTATATTCTCAGAAAATATCACTTCCTCCTTCCTGCTTCTCTGATCCAATTCCCCTCTTCTTTCTACACCTTTCCTATCCAACCATTATAAGTAACTAGTCTCTTTAGTTTATGGTTTATCCTTCTTATATTTCTTTTGAATATATTTCTTTATATCTTCTTCTTTCTTGCATGAAGGTTAGCATACCTATTGATATTCTTTTTTATTTTGTTTTTTTCCATCCACGTAATAGTAGGTACTAGAAATCACTGCAGATCTTACAGAGATCTTCCTCATGTTTTTTTTTTTTTTTATAGCTATGTAGTACTGCACTGTATGGATGCACTTTTGTTTATTTAGCTGCTCTCTTATGAACAGGGTATGCAGGATTTTTTTCCCAATATTTTGCAACTACAAATAATGTGTTAATGAATAAACTTATGATATATATTTTTCATATTATTGATGGAATATCTTCAAGGTAGATTCTCAGAATTAGGATGACTGAATCAAAAGGTAAGTGGATATATAGTTTTGTCGAATATTGCCAAATTTTCCTCCAGAAAGATTAAACCGGTTTGCATTCCCACCAGCGAAGTATTAGAGTGCTTATTTCCTCATATCCTCAGCAACAAAATATATTGTCATATTTTAAAATTTTTCTACTCTAATAGGTGAGAAATGATATCTCAGTGTTATTTTAATCTGTTTTATTAATTGTATGTGAGTTTAAACATTTTCATATGTTTGAGAGCCATTTTTGTTTTCTTTGTGTGCGTGTGAATTTTCCTTTCATGCCTTCCCCCATTTTTCATTCAGTTTCTCATCTTTACCTTCCCTTTCTAAGTTGATTAGATATTAAATATATTAACCTTTTCCCAAAGGCTTCAATCAAAAAACGTAGGGTGACAGAATGGATTAAATAACCAAAACCTATCTATATGCTGCCTGTAAGACTCATCTCAGACCTAAAAACACATACAGACTGAAAATGAAGGGATAGAAAAACATTTACCGTGCACATGTAAGTGCAAAAAAGGCAAGGGCAGCAACACTTTTATCAGACAAAATAATCTTTAAAACAAAGACTGAAATAAGAGACCAAAAAAGGCACTATATAATGAAAAGGGGATAAATCCAATGAGAGAATGTAACAGTTGTAAATATCTACATACCCAATATTGAAGCACTTAAGTACATAAAGCAAATATTAATGGACATAAAGAGAGAAACTGATGGTAGTACAATAATAGTATGAGACTTTAAGACCCCATTTAAATCAATGCATAGATCATCCAGACAGAAGATCAGTAAGGAAATGGTGTCTTTGTTTTTTTTTGTGGTTTTTTTTTGTTTTTAATTTTTTTTATTAACATATAATGTATTATTTACCCCAGGGTACATGTCTGTGAATCATCAGGCTGACACATTTCACAGCATTTGCCATAGCACATACCCTCCCCAATGTCCATATCCCTACGCCCCCCCCCCCCACCTCCCAGCAATCCTTAGTTTGTTTCATGAGTTTAGGAGTCTCTTATGGTTTGTCTCCTTCCCCATCCCATCTCCTTCCCCATCCCATCTTGCTTCATTTCCCAAAGCCCCCATCCCATCTCCTTCCCCATCCCATCTTGCTTCATTTCCCAAAGCCCCCTGACCTGCCTCTCAAATTCTTCATATCAGAGCAATCATGTGATAATTGTCTTTCTCTGACTGACTTATTTCGCTTAGCATAATACCCTCTAGTTCCATCCACGTCGTTGCAAATGGCAAGATTTCATTTTTCTTGATGGCTGCATAGTATTCCATTGAATATATATACCACATCTTCTTTATCCATTCATCTGTTGATGGACATCTAGGTTCTTTCCATAGTTTGGCTATTGTGGACATTGCTGCTATAAACATTCGGGTGCATGTGCCCCTTCGGATCACTACATTTGTATCTTGAGTGTAAATACCCAGTAGTGTGATTGCTGGGTCATAGGGTAGCTCTATTTTCAACATTTTGAGGAACCTCCATACAGTTTTCCAGAGTGGCTGTACCAGCTTGCATTCCCACCAACAGTGTGGGAAGGTTCCCCTTTCTCCGCATCCTCGCCAACATCTGTCGTTCCTTGACTTGCTAATTTTAGCCATTCTGACTGGTGTGAGGTGGTATCTCACTGTCGTTTTGATTTGTAGGAAATGGTGTCTTTGAATGACACATTACACCAGATAGACATAACAGATATATACAAAATTTAAGAAGGTTGAAATCATACCAGGCATCTTTCCTGACCACAACAGTATAAAGCTAGATATGAGTCACAAGAAAAAAAACTGGAAAACAAAACAACCAGTGGGTCAAAAAAGAAATCAAAGGAGAAATAAAAAATTATATGGAGATACAAGAAAATGAAAACATAATGTTTCCAAACTTTTAAGACAAGCAGTTCTAAGAGTGAAATATAAAGTCATAGAGGTCTACCTTAAGAAACAAGAAAAAGCTCAAATAAATTGTCTATTAATTATTATCTAATTATCAAATAAATTATCTTTTTAAAAAAGATTTTATTTATTTATTTGAGAGAGAGAGAAAGAGAGGGAGAGAACACAAACAGGGGGAGCAGCAGAGGCAGAAGGAGAAGCAGACTCCTTACTGAGCAGGGAGCCCGATACGGGACTGGATCCCAGGACCCTGGAATCATGACCTGAGGCAAAGGCAGATGCTCAACCAACTGAGCCACCCAGGCGCCCCAAATAAATTATTTTAATCCTAAAATAACTAGAAAAAGAATACACTAAGCCCAAAATGAGTAGAAAGAAGGAAAAAATAAAGTTCAGAGCAGAAATAAATGTTATAGAGACAAAAACAAAAACAATAGAACAGATCAATGAAAGTAGGAGCTGGTTCTTTGAAAAGAAACAAAAATGATAAGCCCTTAGCCAGATTCATCAAGAAGAAATGGGTGAATTACCAGAAACATACAATCTTCCCAACTGAATCAGGAAGAAGTAGAAAACCTTAACAGACCAATTACTAGTAACAAAATTGAATCTACTTTAAAAACTATGAAAAAATAAGAAGTCTAGGACCAGATGGATTCACAGATGACTTCTACTCAGCATTTAGAAAAGAGTTAGTACTTATTCCTCCCAAACTTTTCCAAAAAATAGAGGAAAGAAAGCTTCCAAATTCATTCCACAAGGCCAGTATTACCACGATACTAAACCAGACAAATATACACACATACAAAGGAAGGAAGGAATGAAGGAAGGAAGGGAGGATGGAAAGAGAAAGAGGGAAGGAAGAAGGAGAGAGAGAAAGAAAGAAATTTATTTACAGGTCAACATTCTAGATGAACATAGTTGCAAAATCCTCAGTAGAATACTAGCAAACCACATCAATAATATATTAAAAGAATCATTCACTGCTACCAAGTCGGATTTATTCTGGGGATGCAAGGATGGTTCAATATTTGCAAATCAATCAACATGATATACCGCATCTACAAAATGAAGGACAAAAATCTTATCATTATCTAAGTACATGCAGAAAAAGCATTTAACAAAATTTAACATCTAGTCATGTTAAAAAACTTCCCCCAAAGTGGGTTTAGAGGGAACATACTTCAGCATAATAAAGGCCATCTATGAAAAAAAAGCCACAGTTGATATCATACTCAATGGTAAAAAACTTAGAGCTTTTCTTAGATCGGAAACAAGATATCCTATCCAAGGATGTCCTTTCATTCTACTTTTCTGCTACTGCAGCATAGTGTTAGACATCCTAGCTACAGCAATCAAACGAGAAAAATAAGTAAGAGGCATCCGTATCTGTAAGGAAGAAATTAAACTGTCATTTGCAGATGACATGATACTGTAGATAGAAGGCCCTAAAGACTTGACCAAAAAAACTATTAGAACTAATTTATAAGCTCAATAAAGTTTAAGGATACAAAATTAATACCCAGAAATTGATAACAATTCTATACACTGATAGTGAAGTAGCTGAAAGAGAAATTACTTTCTCTTTCAGAGAAAGAGAAAAAAAACTCCATTTATAATCACACAAAAAAACAATAAAACGCCTAGGAATAAACTTAAGCAAGGAAGTGAAAGACATGTACTCTGAAGATTATGAAACATTGATGAAAGAAATTGAAGAGACACAAACAAATGGGAAGATATTCCATGCTCATGGATTAGAAGAATTAATATTTTTTAAATGTCCATACTTCCAAAAACAATCTAAAGATTCAGTGCAATCCCTATCAAAATATCAATAGCATTTTTCACAGAACTAGAACAAATAATCCTAAAATTTGTGTGGAACCACAAAAGACCCCAAATAACCAAAACAATATTGAGAAAGAACAAAGCTGGGAGTGTCATACTTCCAGTTTTCAAGATATGCTACAAACCTGTACACAAAACAGTATGGTTCTGGCACAGAATCAGACACATAGATGAATGGAACAGAATAGAGTGCCCAGAAATAAACCCATGCTTATATGGGCAATTAATCTGTGACAGAGGAGACAAGAATATACAATGAAGAAAAGACTGCTTCTTAAATAAATGCTGCTGGGAAAACTGGACAGCTATGTGCAAAAGAATGAAACTGGACAATTTTCTTACATCATACACAAAATAAACTCAAAATGGATGAAAGACCTAAATATGAGACCTGAAACCATAAAAATCCTAGGAGAATACAGGCAGTACTTTCTTTTATATCAGCCATAGCACTGTTTTCCTAGATATGTCTCCTGAGGCATGGGAAGCAAAAGCAAAAATAAACTATCGGGACTACATTAAAAAGCTTTTATACAGTGAAGGGAACTATCAATAAAACAAAAAGGCAACCTAATGAATGGGAGAAGTTATTTGCAAATGATACATCCAATAATGGGTTAATATCCAAAATATATAAAGAACTTCTACAATTCAACACCAAAAAACCAATCAATCCAATTTAAAAAATGGGCAGGGTACCTAAATAGACATGTTTCCAAAGAAGACATACAGATGTCCAACAGACAAGTGAAAAGATGCTCCACATCACTAATCATCAGGGAAATACAAATCAAAACCACATACCTGGCAGAATGGCTAAAATAAAAAAACAAGAAAAAACAATTGTTGATGAGGATGTGGAGAAAAAGGAACGCTCGTAAATACGAATCAAAACCACAGAGATAATACCTCATACCAGTCAGAATGGCTAAAATTAATAATTCAGGAAACAACAGATGTTGGTGAGGATGCAGAGAACGGGAACCCTCTTTACACTGTTGGTGGGAATACAAACTGGTGTAGCCACCTGGAAAACAGTATGGAAGTCCTCAAAAAGTTAAAAATAAAGCTACCTTACAACCCAGCAATTGCACCACTTGGTATTTATCCAAAGGATACAGTGATTCAAAGGGGCACATACATCCCGATGTTTATAGCAGCAGTGTCCACAAAGCCAAACTATTGAAAGAGCCCAGATGTCCATTGACATGAATGAATAAGGAAATGTGATACACACACACACACACACACACACACACACACACACACACAGGAATATTACTCAGCCATCAAAAAGAATGAAATCTTGGTATTTACAATGACGTGGATAAAACTAGAGGGTATTATGCTAAGCAAAATAGAGATAAATACCATATGATTTCACTCATATGTGGAATTTAGGAAGCAAAACCAACGAACATAGGAGAAGGGAAGGGAAAAGAAATAAAAGGAAAACAGAGGGGGAGGCAAATCATAAGAGAATTTTAACTAAAGGAAACAAACCAAGGGTTACTGGAAGGTAGGTAGGAGGGAAGATAGGGTAATTGGATGATGACCATTAAGGAGGGCACTTGAAGTAATGAGCACTGGGTACTGTATGCAAATGATGAATCACTAAATTCTACCTTTGAAACTAAGAATACAGTATATATTAATTGAATTGAAATATAAATTTTTTTTAAGATTTTATTTGAGAGGGAGAGAGCACCTGAGAACAAGCATGGGAAAGGGGCAGAGGGAGCAGCAGGCTATCCACTGAGCAGGCAGCCCAACTTGGGACTTGATGTCAGGACCCTGGGATCATGACTGAAGCCGAAGTCAGATGTCTAATGGACTGAGCCACCCAGGTGCCCATTAAATATAAAACTTTTGAAAAAAAAAAGTCTTATCCACTTCTGGTGGTGATGTGAGTTGGCACATCCACTGTGAAAAACAGTGTGGATGTTCCTCAAAAACTAGAAATACCGTATGATCCAATAATTCCACTAGTGGGTATTTACCCAAAGAAACAAAAACACTAATTTGAAAAGATTACATGCTCCCCTATGTATTGCAGCATTATTTGCAATAGCCAAGGTAAGGAAGCAATCCAAGTATACATCAATGGACAAATGGATAAGGAAGATACCGTGTGTACACGTACACACACACACACACACACAGAGAGAGAGAGAGAGAGAGAAATATTATGCAGCCATAAAAAAGGCTGAGACCTTGCCTTTGCAACATGAATGGACCTAGCAAGTATAATGTTAATCAAGGTAAGTGAGATTAAGAAAGACAAATACAGGGCCCCTGGGTGGCGCAGTTGGTTGAGAGACTGCCTTCAGCTCAGGTCATGATCCCGGAGTCCCGGGATCAAGTCCCACATCGGGCTCCAGCTCCGTGGGGAGTCCGCTTCTCACTCTGACCTTCTCCCTTCTCATGCTCTCTCTCACTCTCTCTCTTTCCTAATAAATAAATAAATAAAATCTTAAAAAAAAAAAAAAAGAAAGACAAATACCATATGATTTCACATGTGTGGAATCTAAAAAACAAACCAAATTGAGAAACCAAAAACAGGGATACCTGGCTGGCTCAGTTGGAAGAACATGTGACTCTTGGTCTCAGAGTTGTGAAGTTCAAGCACCACGTTGGGTATAGAGATTACTTAAATAAATAAAACTTTAAAAAAATCTAAAAAACAAGCAAAAAAACCAGAATCAGATCTGTAAACACGGAGAACAAACTAATAGTTCCCAGAGGGAAAGGGGATAGGGGTGTAGGCAAAATGGGTGAAGAGGAGTGGGAAACACAGGCTTTCAGTTATGGAATGAATAAATCAAGGGCATTATAATAGTATTCTGTGGTGACAAACAGTAGCTACACTTGTGGTGAGCATAATATAATGTATAGAGAAGTTAAATCACTATGTTGTACACATAAAACTAATGTAATGTGTGTTACCTATACTCAAGAAAAAATTTTTGAAGAATATTAGCCTTTTGTCTTTGATATATATTATGAATATTTTGTCTTTTTGTGTATGTTATTTTTTGTCATGCAAAAAATCTTTATTTATATTGGATTTACTTCTCTTCCCAGGCCAGAGCTAATGAAGCAGCTCACTAATATCATTAAAATCCTATAGTCATAACTTTCTACCACAGAGTGTATTGGATTGTTTCCCCATAGTTGCAGAATGGTTGCTAAGCCTCTAGGTATCACAGCAGTTCCAGGGCAAAAGAATGAGAAAAGGCTATACTAGCCACATACATCTCTTTTTATCAGAACAGCCAAAGTTTTCCAAGAAATTGCCTAGAAGACTTCTATTTAAATCTGTTGGCCAGGACTGAGTCATGCCTATTGACTACTTGGGAGGCTTCTTTGATAAAGTTTGTGAAACAAAACAAAACAAAACAAAAAGCAATTATTTCAATCTCTTATTCTCTATATTGGTATATAGCAAGGAGAAATGGAAAAGAATGGAGAGGAGGAATGAGAATGGTTATTGTCAGTTCACCTATCAGAGCCTGCCAAAAAGCGGGATAAATGATATCAAATAATTAAGCATTGATTATGGGGTCCCTTAAAGGAGAGTTGATAGCTGTCTGGATAGCAGTATTTCAAATGGTTCAAAAACCTTGTCTTCTGTGTTATGTTTAGTTTGGCAACTCCTTTGCTGATATAAAGTGCACAAAGAAGCAGCCAATCTCTCTTTTTTTTAATTTTATTTATTTATTTGACAGAGAGAGAGAGAGATCACAAGTAGGCAGAGAGGCAGGCAGGGAGAGGGGGGAAGCAGGCTCCCTGCTGAGCAGAGAGTCCGATGCGGGGCTCGATCCCAGGACCCTGAGACCATGACCGGAGCTGAAGGCAGAGGCTTAACCCACTGAGCCACCCAGGCACCCCAGAAGCAGCCAATCTCTTTAGCAAGTGTTTCAGTTAGGCTCTTTATCCACTGCAGGTGACCAAAAAAAGAAAAAAGAAAAAAAGAAAAGAAAAATGAAAGAAAAAGAAAAAGAAAAAAAATCCCATCTCAGACTTCATTAGGTTAAAAAAGGAAGTTATTACCACATGTACCTGAAAATTCAGCAGTAAATTATATGCAAATACAACTTGATCCAAGATTTCAAACGACAGCAATAGGAACCAATTCCTTTCCACCTCTCAGCTCACGGTCCCTCTGTACCAGTTAAACTCTCAGCTAGCTCCCTTCATATAGCAACTCTTTTTGGGTCCAGGCTTATATACTCATAGCTTCAAATCCAGTAAACAAAGTGCTTCTCTTTACCAATGATTTGAATAAAAGTCCTGGTGTTATACATTGGCTTAAATTATTTCATATGCCTATCCTTGAACAGTCACTTTGGGCAGGGAGATGCAGGGCTCTTGTTATATTGAATCACAGGCCGTGTCTAGTTCGTCAGAAGGAAAAGTGAGAGACTTATCAGCAAAAGCAGAGAGTAGTTCACTGTAGTCTTTTATATTATAGGAACCTCTATTTCAGGGGAATGCTTCTCAGTGATTATTAGGCACTATTCACTTCACTTTTACTTAACTGTAAAATTCTAATTAAATATAAGCAAACTTCTACAGCTGATTAGGGTCCTAAGTTCTTCAGAAGACTACTCCCATGAAACTTTATGTTCCTAAGTAATATCATAGTGGATCTGGAGTGCAAAATGTTGAGTGGATAAGCATTTTCTTGGCTAATCAGTCTACTAATATGCATATCTATATGCTTGATACTAGATTAAGAACCATGAGATCTGAGTTTAAGTTTCAAGTATGCAGCTGTTTGTTTTAACTCGACTAGTTATTTTTTTCATATATGTAGCATGGGAATAGTAAATTGTTACATTTGCCTCACAGGACTATTGTAAGAATCAAGAAAGATAAAAGATTAGAAGAGACTTCAAAAATTATAAGTATCCAAATATAGGCTGATAGACTCCTGCATCTCATAAAATTTCCCAACAATTTTGTTTATTTTGGTATTTTGAAAATACTTCTACCTAATTTAAGTGGCAGACATTAAAAAATATAAAACAATAAAATTATAAAAATAAACTATATTATCACCATATAATTTAGAGAGAATATTTCTTTTTACCTAATTTTGGTCTCTGGTCTCTGTTTGTTTTTTTTTAAATTTTTTTAATTTAAAAAATTTTTTTAAGATTTTATTTATATATTTGACAGAGAGAGAGAGATCACACATAGGCAGAGAGACAGGCAGAGAGTGGGGGTTGGGGGGAGAAGCAGGCTCCCTGCCCAGCAGAGAGCCCAATGCGAGGCTCAATCCCAGGACCCTGAGATCAGGGCCCGAGCTGAAGGCAGAGGCTTTAACCCAATGAGCCACCCAGGCGCCCCTCTGGTCTCTGTTTGAATTATATTTCTAATAATTTTTTTTTTCCTTTCTTAGGTATGTCTTCAGAAGACTATCAGAAATGCCATAGAGAAATGTAAGAACTAACATTTTAAAGTTGTGCTTTGGAAAACCCTGTGTTCTAATGGTTACATAGCTGGAGTGATTATAAGCCCACAAATTCAGGTGTTCATTTATTTGTGGTTGGTTGAAGAATCATTAATGTGCCAAAAGTATGCTAATTGCTAGATATATTGTAATGAATGAAATTGATTAAAAAGAAAATCCTTGCCTTCATCAAGTCATCAAGTCCATATTTTAGTTGGAAAAGGTGGATAATAAATAAATGAGTAAATTTATACTATTCTCTGTAGTAATGAATGCTATAGAGAAAAAGTAAGATGGAGTTGAGACAGTATTGGAATGGAGGTTCACTATTTTAATTAGTGTCATTAGAGAAGTCATAACTGAAATTTGAGCAGAAACCTAAAGAAGGAGATAGAGAAGGATGTGTGACTCATAGGAGAGAAGAGTAATAGTTGGAGCTAGACCCCAAGGCAAGAAGGCCTGGGTTCCAGGAGTGGAGTGTGGGAGGAGGAGAAAGGAGAGGAAGTGAAAGAAGCAGCAGAGGCCATATCATATAAGACAATGTAAGTGAATATGAGTGAATTGGAAAGCCTTTGAAAGGTTTAGAAGGGCGACATGATATAACTTAGGTTTTGGAAGAATCACCCTGGCTACTGTGTTGAGAATAGATTATGAAGAGACAAGGAACTAGGGAGATTATAGTTAGGAGGCTGTTGTTGTAATGTAAGCAAGAGATATTGGACCAGAGTCATGAGTAAAGGTAAAGAGGTCAGATTTTGCATATATTTTGAAAGCAAAACTAACAGGATGGACTGTTACTTGTTGATGAACTGAATGGTGGAGTATGAAAGTAGCCAAGACTGACTCCATGGTTTTGGCTTCAGAAACTAGAAGGATGGTGTTGTCATTTATTAAAATGAGAGAGACTGAGGAAAAGCATTGCTGGGCAAAGATCAAGGATTTGGTTTGGGACTTGTAGACTAAGAGGTAAGGCATATGTGAGAGAGACAGTATCTAAATTGAAGGAAGTGATCATAATCTGGATCATGAATGGCCTTAAGGGCTAGGATTTTTATTTTCCTTTGAATGTGATGGGAGTCTCTGAAAGATTTTCGATAAGAGTGTAAAATATAACAAAATTTTTAAACATTTTAATTTTCAAAGTTTGAAGCAACTTGCAAAAAATTCATACAAGTTTAAAATCAAAACCAGGAGATACCATAAAGAAAATGAAAAGACAATCCATAGAATGGGATAAAATATTTGCAGAATACATATTGCAGATAAGGGACTTGTATCTGGAATATACAAAGAATTCTTGGGGTGCATGGGTGACTCCGTCAGATAAGCATCTGCCTTTGACTGGGGTCATGATCTCAGAGTCCTTGGATGGAGCACCATGTCAGGCTCCCTGATCAGCGGGCAGCCTGGTTCTCCCTCTCCTTTCTAGTTGTGCTCTCTCTCTTCTATCTCTGTCTCTCTCTCTCTCTCTACCAAATGAATAAATAAAATCTTTAAAAAAAATGTTTTAAAACAACTCACAATAAAAGGAAAAAATAACTCAATTTAAAAATGAGCAAAGAGTCCAAACGGGCATTTCTCCATAGAAGGTACATAAATGGCCAATAAGCACATGAGAAGATGCTCAGCATCATTATCCATTAGGGAAATGTGCATCAGCTTGGATGAGAATCACTTCATTCCCACTAGGATGGCTATACTTAAGAATACTGATAACTATTGTATTAGATATGGAAAAATTCATTCATACGTTACTGGTGGGAATTTAAAATGGTGAAGGTGCTTTGGGAAATAGTTTGGTAGTCCCTCAAAATGTTACATGTGACCCAACGATCCTCTCTTAAATATGCATACCTGAGAAAAATGGAAACACATGTCCACAAAAACTTGTGCATGAATGTTCACAGAAAATATATTCATAATAGCCAAAAAAGCAGAAAGAGTCCAAATGTCTATCTGCTAATGAATGGACAAATAAAATATGCTATAGCCATATGGAATATTATTCAATAATAAAATTCTGACATATACTACAACGTGGATGAACCAGTGAAAGAAGCTAGTCATATAAGACCACATATTTTATGGTTGCCTTCCTATGAGGTATCTAGAATAGACAAATCTGTATAGACAGAAAGATTAGTGATTGCTTAAGTCTAGGGGGTTTGGGAAGAAATAGGGATTGACTGCTTCATGTGTACAGGGTTTCTTTTGGGGGTGATGAAAATGTTCTAAAATTAATTGTATGACAGTTGCACAACTCTCTAAATATATTAAAAAGCCATTGAATATACACTTTAAATGGGTGAATTGTGTGATACGTGAATTGCATCAGTAAAACTGTTTTTAAAAAGTAAAAACTAAGGAAACCAAGGAAATATAATTTTAATAGAAAATACAGGTAAGAAAGATAATAGACCAAAAATAAGCAAGCTATGAGTTAAGAGTCAGATGATTTAATTGAACCACATTTTGGCTCTCAGCTTTTTGAGATACAAGGAAAAGTCCTATAGCTATGTGATAGATTTTGTGTCTGTCAAATAATCATGTACAATTCTTACTGTCTTCTAAGTTGTTTTTTTTTTATCAGAATTAAATAGTAGATGGTACAATGTTATCTTCCTTGGTTTAGATACTATGTATTAGGTACTATCTTATGGTTTAGGTATTCTGTGCTGATGAGTTTACGGGGGTGAAGATTGCTATACTTCTAGAGTGTAGATCCCTGTAGAACTTTTACATTACCCAATCAAAATTCTTTCCTGTTATCCCATCTCTTCACTGGCATATGCATGATAATATTTGTCTTAGAATTATCACTTTTGCAACAAAGAAAAAGATGGATTAGAAAGAGTGATTAGGTTGAAGGAAAGTCTTTTGTAGCGTTTCAAGTGAGGCGTAATTAGGACCTGAACTTTACCAGCAAGGACAGCAAAAAAAGAAAACTTCAGAACAATTCAGAAGGGATAATCAATAGTTTTTAATGTTTGGTTAGTTAAAGGAGGAAGGTGGAGTCCAACTTGGCTTCCAGCCCTCTCACTTAGGAAACTGGGTAAATGATGACTAATTCGTTGGATGAAGGAACACAAATAGAAAAGCAAGAGTGAGTTGGCATGACAGATAATTTTAGTTTGGAAAACACCGAAATACCGAGAACACTTTGAGGTGGTTATATCAGGCAAGTAGTTGTATATTCCAGCCTAGTTAGCAAGGGAAAGATTCTGGGCTGAAGGAATAGTTGTCACCCTAGGAAATGGTGTGGAGTGAGGAAAGAATAGCGTTGGTGTGAAAGCCTCCTTATAAATATGCTTGTATCTAACTGGTAAAAAATTTCTGAAGAAAAGGGAATCTTCTACAGGCTTACCTTATTTTATTTGTACTTCCTTTTATTGTGCTTCACAGATTTTACGTTTTTTAAAAATTGAAAGTGAGCAACAATGAAAATTCTTTTTTTTTTTTAAGATTTTATTTATTTATTTGACAGAGAGGAGAGAGAGATCACAAGTAGGCAGAGAGGCAGGCAGAGAAAGAGGGGGAAGCAGGCTCCCCGCTAAGCAGAGAGCCCGATGTGGGGCTCAATCCCAGGATCCTGGGATCATGACCCGAGTCGAAGGCAGAGGCTTTAACCCACTGAGCCACCCAGGCGCCCCAACAATGGAAATTCTGACGATAAATTATTAATGTCACCAGAGAGAAATGATGATTTATAATTTTCAATCCCTTCCACAATTTGCAATTCAATATATTTTTTGGAAGGAAGGAGAGATGTTTGGATAGTAATAGTAATTATACCACTTTTGAACACCTGTTAACTATTAGTTATTTTGGCATTCTCTTTAATTAAGTACACATTCACAAAATTAAAATCCTACAACTTTGACATAGTACCTAGTAAAGAAAGGGAGTTTTGTTTATATTGCTGAAAGATATATGTATACGCAGTTCATTGAGTGTTGCCTATATATTGCATGGAGCAAAGGTAATGCAGTGCTTGATTACGTGTATCTGATTTTATTTTCTGTCCCCCTTAAATGTTGCCCTGTCTTTAAAAAATAAAATGTACTGCTTGGATATGCAGAGAAAATAGAGCTTTCATCTCCCTTCCCTCCCTCTCTCCCTCTCTCCCTTCCTTCCTGCCTTCTTGCCTTCCTGCCTTCCATTTTGTATGTATGTATCTATTTATTTGCTTATTTATTTTTAAAGATTTATTTATTTAATTAAAAGAGAGCTCAAGCAAAGGGAGAGTAGAGGGAAGGGAGACAAGCAGACTCCCCACTGAGCAGGGAGCCTGATGTGGAGCTCAATCCCAGGACCTTGAGATCAGGACCTGAACCAAAATCAAGAGTGGGATGCTAAATGGACTGAGACACCCAGGTGCCCTTAAAATTTTTACTTAAATTTCAGTTAGTGAACATGGAGTATAATATTGATTTCAC
This sequence comes from Nasua narica, assembly GCA_028533885.1. Taxonomy (NCBI): domain Eukaryota; kingdom Metazoa; phylum Chordata; class Mammalia; order Carnivora; family Procyonidae; genus Nasua; species Nasua narica. The sequence goes on along the minus strand of CM052809.1, from coordinate 21,858,301 downwards.
ATGTAATTTATTTATTTTTAAAATTAACTGACTTCAGGGCGCCTGGGTGGCTCAGTTGGTTAAGCGACTGCCTTCGGCTCAGGTCATGATCCCGGAGTCCCGGGATCGAGTCCCATATCGCACTCCCGGCTCTGCGGGAAGTATGCTTCTCCCTCTGACCTTCTCTCCTCTCATTCTCAGTCTTTCTCTTCAATTAAAAAAAAAAAAAAATTAACTGACTTCAACTTCTCATAGGCTCTCCTCTCCCTTCTCTCCTTTTTAGCTGGGAAATGATGAGTTAAACTTATTAATGCCATCCATTTACTTCCAGTTAAAAGTCTCTTTTGGGTGAATGCTGAATCTTACAAATTTTTCTCCTCGTTACATATTCCTGAGGATGGCATATAGGTGGATTATCATACCTCTTGATTTGCCTAGGACTGTTCTAGTATGTGTCTGTTGTTCTGACATAAATTTTAGTAGAACTCCCTTTTACTCTCGGAAAGGTGCCAGTTTGAATAAATGGTCACCCTAAATATAGGATCCTATAGTTATAGGAACAAGCCAGAGCTGGGGGAGAGGTAAAGTTGAGGCTTTGAGGTTGTTTGGGATCTACATGTTGTCTCTGGACTTATATTAATTTATGCTGCAGGTTTTAAGACTGCTTCTATACCTAGGCTGGACTGTGCTGATAAAGTCTTTGGTGAATTTAGACACTTATTTAGGGCCTGTGATCCTCCATTGCTGATTTTTTTCTCACCTTACCTTTTGTTGCTACCCAAAACTCCTTGAGTGTCTTTGAAGTTCTCCATCCAGATTTTGACTTGATTGCCTTTCTGCAACCTTTGTAGTAGAGTCACCAGCCACAGCAGCCCTATGTCAGGTATTTTGGTTCTAATTTGAACACCTTCTGCATTCCCCTTGGTATTTGGGACCTTGAGAACTCATTCACAATCTACAGGAATTAAGGGATTCTCAAGGAGGGCTAACTGAGGTCTCCTCTCTGACCAAATAGTCTGAACTTTTATTTTGATGTTGAGTTTCCACACTTTGTGGATGTCTCCACCTAGAGTGAATTTGGCACATGCCCCCTCTGCTTTTGGCTTTCTCTTCACCTCTTCTAATGTCATCTTCATACCTAGTACTCCCACCTCCAGATTTAGGGCTTGATGGAGAGAAGTCAGTTCCGACTGTCAAAATGCTTATTTCCCAAGGCTCTGTCCCCTTTTTCTTAGCAGTAATCCTCTAGGCTAGAAGGCATGGAGCAGGAATCTATCTTAGGTCACATCCTGAATTTTTTCTACACTCTGTAGCAAATAATAAAACTCTGTGGTTTTCAACTACATATGTTAAGAGGAACTTGAGGAACGTAACAGGATATTAAATGTAGCTTTCAAGTAGTCTTAAGAGTTTGAACAGTGACCTCAGTAGGTGAAAACAAAATAAAATAACAGTTTTCCCATTTTTATTACCCCAAAATGACTGTTTTTTTATATAAGAGAATACCACAAAAACAATGGGATACACCTGAAAGTTCATTCAGGGGCAAGAAACACTATTTTTGACAGGATTAATTTAAAGAGAAAATAGGATAGAATAAAATTGCGGTTTTTTTTCTTCTTCATTATTTTTTAAATTAACATAATGTATTATTGGTTTCAGGGGCACAGGTCTATGATTCATTAGTCTTATATAATACCCAGTGCTCATTACAACACATACCCTCCCTAATGTCCATCACTCAGACTTACCCCATCCCTACACTCTCCTCCCCTCCAGCAACCCTCAGGTTTTTTTTCGTATGATTAGGAGTCTCTTATGGTTTGTCTCCCTCTCTGGTTTAATCTTGTTTCATTTTTTCCCTCTCTTTCCCTATTATCCTCTGCCTTGTTTCTTAAATTCCACATATCAGTGAGATCATAGGATAATTATCCTTCTCTGATTGACTTATTTCACTTAGCACAATACCCTCTAGTTGCATTCACGTTGTTGCAAACAGCAAGATTTCATTTTTTTTAAGATTTTATTTATTTATTTGACAGAGAGAGAGACAGCGAGAGCAAGAACACAAACAGGGGGAGTGGGAGAGGAAGAGGGAGAAGCAGGCTTCCTGCTGAGCAGGGAGCCAGATGTGGGGCTCAATCCCAAGATGCTAGGATCATGACCTGAGCCAAAGGCAAAGTCTTAATGATGAAGCCATCCAGGCACCCAAGATTTATTTTTTGATGGCTCTGTTGTGTGTGTATATATATACTACAACTTCTTTGGCCATTTGTCTGTCAATGGACATCTGGGCTCTTTTCATAGTTTGACACAATAGTGGACATTGCTGCTATGAACATTGGGGTGCAGGTGCCCCTTTGGATCACTGCATTTGGATCTTTGGGGTAAATACCCAGTAGTGCAATTGCTGGGTTGGAGGGTAATTCTGTTTTCAACTTTCAACTCCATGCTGTTTTTCAAAGTACCTGCACCAGCTTGCATTCCCACCAACACTGTAGGAGGGTTCCCCTTTCTCTGCATCCTCATCAACATCTGTCATTTCCTGACTTGTTAATTTTAGCCATTCTGACTGATGTGAGGTGGTATTTCATTGTAATTTTGATTTGTGTTTCTCTGATGCTGAATGATGTGGAGCATTTGTTCATGTGTCTGTTGGCCATTTGGATGTCTTCCTAAAGAAATGTCTGTTCATGTCCTCTGCCCATTTCTTGATTGGATTATTTGTTCTTTGGGTGTTGAGTTTAATTCTTTAGAGATTTTGAATAGTATCCCTTTTTCTGATATGTCATTTGCAAATATCTTCTCCCATTCTGTCAGTTGTCTTTTTGTTTTGTCAACTGTTTCCTTTGCTGTGCAAAAGCTTATTATCTTGATGAAGCCCCAATAGTTCATTTTTCCCTTTGTTTCCCTTGCCTAAAATTGTTTTTTGCTTACTGAATTCAATTGTTCAATAAACCAGTAATTCGAATTTAGAAAATCATTTTCTCACATTTGGTTTTCTTTTTTTTCTTTCTTTTTTTTTTTTTTAAGATTTTATTTATTTATTAGAGAGAGAGAGACTGAGAATGAGAGGGGAGAAGGTCAGAGGGAGAAGCAGACTTCCCACAGAGCTGGGAGTCCGATATGGGACTCAATCCCGGGACTCCAGGATCATGACCTGAGCCAAAGGCAGTAGGTTAACCAACTGAGCCACCCAGATGCCCTCACATTTGGTTTTCAACTCCATTTCTTGCCAGGGACTCAGAAATCCCATTTTGGTGGTCAAAGGCTGAGCTTTAATCCTTTGGTATTCCTCTTGTAATTCTCTCATACACATTTCAGTAGAATTGGGGGTGGTGTCATTTGTAAAAGAGAAAAGGATAGGGGTGCCTGGGTGGCTAAGTCAGTTAAGCAGTTAAAGTAGGTTATGATCTCAGTGTCCTGGGACTGAGCCATGCATTGGGCTCCCTGCTCAGCAGGGAGTCTGCTCCTCCCTCTCCCTTTCTCTCTGCCCCTACCCCCACCCATGCTCACGCTGTCTTAAATAAATAAATAAATAAATAAACAAACAAATAAATAAATAAATAAAATCTTTTAGAGAGAGAGAGAAGGATATTAATTTTTAAAAAGTATTATTTTCATGTTACTTGAGATTGTTACCACAAGAACCCTAGGAAACAAGATTGCCCTTCTTTTTGTATAAATGAGGGAACCAAGAATCAAAACAAGTAAATAAATTTCCAAGACCACTCAAGTGTGAGTAGCAGAATTGGGCTTTAACTCTAGGTCTGATTCTGAACACTATACCTCTTCTTCTATTTGTATTGTCTTACATAAAAAATGTATAAATACATTGCCTTTTATTATTAAACTATTTGTTCATGTATATATAGGAACATTTTTTAACCAGTTATATTTTTCTATGGGACATTTGATATAAATATAAATGTTATTATTTAATATTATTTGTGAATTCCCAAAAGTTACTGAAAGATTAAGAGGATAACCATTAATTTGTTCTTATTATAGAGTGATGACATTAGCAGACCAAAATATTTCTCCAAAATCAAAGAGTACTTCACATTCAGAATCAGGTAATAAATAGTAAAACTAATCATCCTTATAATTCTGTATTTCTTTATTTTTGTGACAGTGCAGGATATTTTGAGAAAATTGGTAGCCCAGGAAACTGAGTGCTTTTTAGCTTGGTTGTATTTTAAGAAATGAAGATATGTGAAGTTAGAATGTGGGTCTTAATTATCCCTATAACACCCTTCATTAAGTCATTTCATAAACATTTACTGAGCATGTATAGGCATTGCTATCTATACAGCGGTGAGGAGTGATTAAAGTCCTTGCCTCCTAAATTTCAGTCATGGGAAAGGAACATAATCGATAAACAGTTATATTAGAATTATGTGTGATGATTGAAAATAAAAATTGACATAGTACCTTGCATAATAGACACTCAATAATTTAGTTTATTATTAGGATAAACTTAGCTAAAAATTTCCAACCTTTTTAATCCATGTTGTATGTCAGATTGCTATGTTCATTTTCTGAGTCAAGTTTTATAGCATCTGTTTTTGGGTAAACTTGAAGAATTGCTGATTTGGCTCTTTTTTTTTTTTTTTTTTAAGATTTTATTTATTTATTTGACAGAGAGAGAAGGAGAGAGATCACAAGTAGGCAGAGAGGCAGGCAGATAGAGAGGGGGAAGCAGGCTCCCCGCTGAGCAGAGAGCCCGATGCGGGGCTCGATCCCAGGACCCTGAGATCATGACCTGAGCTGAAGGCAGAGGCTTTAGCCCACTGAGCCACCCAGGTGCCTCGCTGATTTGGCTCTTAATAGGTATGTTTATATAAAGGAAAAAAAGTTTTTTTACATAATCATCACTTTAAGAAATTCACTTAATCAGTATGTTCTACATGCCAAGTTCTACATGTTAGGAATTCTGGGTATAAAAATGATTAAAATAGTTGCTATTCCCTTTTTTTTAAGATTTTATTTATTTATTTGACAGAGAGGGAGAGAGAGCACAGGCAGGCAGAGCAACAGGCAGAAGGACAGGGAGAGGCAGGCTCTCCACCGAGCAGAGAGCCCAATATGGGGCTCAATCCCAGGACCCTGGGATTATGACCTGAGCCAAAGGCAGATGGTTAACTAACTGAGCCACCCAGGTGCCCCAATAGTGGCTGTTCTGACGGAAATTAATCAAGCGATAAAAACTAAACTTGTAAAAGTACACATCTTTTAAAGGAGTAGCTAGCATCTACTACCGTGGAGGGTGAACATTAGAAGGGGGATTTGTTTTTTTTTTTTTTTTAAAGATTTTATTTATTTATTTATTAGGAAAGAGAGAGAGTGAGAGAGAGCATGAGAAGGGAGGTCAGAGGGAGAAGCGGACTCCCCGTGGAGCTGGGAGCCCGACGTGGGACTCGATCTCGGGACTCCGGGATCATGACCTGAGCCGAAGGCAGTTGCTTAACCAACTGAGCCACCCAGGCGCCCAAGGGGGATTTGTTTTATAGATATAAGAGTTAAGGCATTTGTGAACAAGAGAAGAGAGACTATGAAAGGGAAAGTGGTAAGCATACCAGAAACAATCATGATTTTATTTAGGTCTTGCCCAATAAAATGTTTTGCTTTGGCTGTAGAAAATGTTTTTTATAAGGCCTGGTAGTAAGGGAGAATAGTGATTCTGGAATTATGTATGCTTTTGTATTCTTACTTTTATGTGGTTGATTGACTTGAAATTTAAAATTAAGTCATATCTTGCTCAAGAGGTATTTTTTACTTCCTTATTTCAACAGATCTACCTTTGTTCCAGTTGAATGCCAGGTTCTTTACTAAATGTTAGAAAATAGTCTAATCATAGAGACAAACAATAAGAAATTATTTCTTGGGTAATTCCTGCTTCTTTGCAATCTTATCTACCACTATTAGAGATTTAATGTGGGAATTCTTCAAAGTTAGTTCATAGATTTTAATCTTTTTAAAATTTGCCTCCGATATGTATAAGTATCCTATAAAAAGAAGGGTTTCTGAGTTTTCTCTCATTAAAGACTCTCCTCTGAGGCCAAGGCCCTTATCGGCAGCTGCCTTTTAAACACCTCCCCTGGGATGTTTTAGAGACACCCCATCACACCATTCATTAATTCCATTCATTCAACGAATATATATTAATCACCTACAGCGTGCCCCAAAGTATTTTAGTTGCTGGGGAACATGACAGAGTCCTTGCCCTAACAGAGCTATGTTATAGTAGAGGAAGAAAGATAATAAACAGTTAAATAAATATACAACAATGTCAGGAATAAGAGTACTGAAGGAAAATAAAGTGGCTAAAAACAGAGTGTGACTAGGGATGCTATTTTAAACAAGGTAATAGGATAGGACTCTCTGAGGAGATTACATTTGTACTGAGCGTGAATGAAGTGAGAGAGAGGGTCATATGAAAATCCATGACAGAGCATGCTGGGCAAAGGGAAAAACAAGAGAAAAGACCAGGAGATGGGAATGAGCTCTGCATGTTTGACAAATAGAAAAGAGGTTAGAATGACTGGAGCAAAATCAGTTAAAAAAAAAAAAAAAAGAATGACTTTAATTGTATTTAAGGGGGTAATTGAATGGTATAATGTAGAGTCTCCTATGCCATCATAAGAAGTAGCGATTTTATTCTAAATGTGCCAAGAAACACATTTTAGGGCAAAAGGATGACATGATTAGATACATATTTTGAATGATCACTCTGGTCACCATGTGGAGAATAGACTAAGATGGCAAGTGAAAGCAAAGAGATCCTGTTAAACTATTGTGGTGGTCAGATAGTGGTATATGAGACAAAGTGGGAGCAGTGGTCTGATTCGGAATTTATCTTAAAGCAGATGTGCCAGGATTTTTTCATGTAGGTGGATGTTGCAAAAGAAAGAAAAATAGAAGTTAAGGATGAGTCTAAAATTATTGCTTTAAGTAAATGGATGAATGATGGTATCATTTCTTGAGTTGGGAGCACTGGAGAACAGAGCAAGTTGGGAGACTGATTAAGAGAATTTGGTTTCAACATTAAGTTTGATCTGTCTACTTATGTACTTAATGTTTCTTGAAACAACACAGACACAAACATGTATGTATTGTGTAATTCTGTATATATGAAGTTCAAGAATAGGCTAGAGTGTTTTATGTAGTAGGAGTAAGAATAGTGGTAATCTTTGGAAAGGGACTCCTAACTGGGAAAGAACATATAGGAAACTTTTGGGGTGTAGGAAATATTTTATATCTTGATTTGGGTGGTGACTCTATAGGTGAATACATAGACAGTTAAGATTTGTGCCCATTACTGTGTATGTGGAGTGCTTCAATAAAATATTAAAACATTTAGACAGTTATTAGCCTTCAAATAGAGATGTCATGAAAGCAGTTTGTGACATAGGAGTCTGGAGTTTAGGGCAGAGATAAGCTGTATCCAGATAAGTATCTAGAATCAATCAAGAATATAGATGAGGGGCTCCTGGGTGGCTCAGTGGGTTAAAGCCTCTGCCTTCAGCTCAGGTCATGATCTCGGAATCCTGGGATCGAGCCCCGCATTGGGCTCTCTGCTCAGCAGGGAGCCTGCTTCCCTCTTTCTCTCTGCCTGCCTCTCTGCCTACTTGTGATCTCTCTCCTCCTGTCAAATAATAAATAAAATCTAAAAATATATATATTATATATAATATTAATATATTATATTATATATTATATTATAGATATAGATATAGATGAGATAACCTAGGAAGTGGAATAGAAAACAAACATGCAAAAAGATTGTAAATGGAATACTCCAACATTTAGAACTAACTGTAACATAAGTTACCATGAGATTAAATAAAGTGAGCATTGAAAACTGAAAACTGAAAATTGTCATGACTGAGACCTAACTTGGTCTTCCATTGTCCCCCATCTTAAGTTAGCAAATGTAGCTTAGCAGACCAGAAGCATGAGGTCATCATTGATACTTTCCTCTTTGTCACTCCTTTTGCTTCATCTATTACCAAATTTTGGCACCAATTTCATTTCTTACTAAACTCTCAAACCCTAATACTTCTCTCTACCTTAGGAGATGAAGATGAGTGGAGTAAGTACTCTCAAGGGTTGCCAGATTTAGCAAATAAAGATACAGTATGCTCAGTTAAATATGAATTCAGATAAACAGTGAATAATTTTTAATATAATTATGTCATAAATATTACACATGCTTATACTATTGCACAGCAAATATTTATACTAAAAAATTATTTGCTTATCTGAAATTCAAATTTAAGTGAGTATCCTGTATTATATCTAGCAACCTCTTAGCCTTTGCAGTGAGGCTGAGAATATAGAAGTATACAGGCAGGGATCGTAAAAACCAGGATTTTGTATGCCGAGTTAAGAAGCTTGAGTTTTAACTTGAATACAATGGAAAGGCGTGGAAGAGTTTTAAGCAGATGATATTAAACTTGTGTTTTAGGTATATTATGTGGGCAGTGGACTGCAAAGGGAGCTGAAATGAAAAGCTATTGAAATAATTCAAAGGGAAATCTCATGTTGACTTAAAGCAAGGTATTAATGTTAAGAGTAAAGAAAAGCCAAATTTGCAATACTCATAGCAGTAACGTTGGCACATGGCAGACTAGATATTTGTTACCTTGGATTGAGCCTGGAGAGTGAAAAAAAAAGAGAAGAATCAGAACTGAAAAAGAGCCATAAAAGAGATCAGAGGGAAAATGTTCATGTTTGTTGTACTGATGTCCAGTAATGTAGGACGGGAAAGGTTTCTGTTCATAAAGGTGGGACCTGAAACTAGATTGCTCTGAGTTTGGGAGTAAACAGGAGGAGAGGAAGTTATGTTAGTATTTGTGGACAGCTCTTTGAAGAAACATGCCCATGGAGAAGAGTAGAGAAAGGATGTAGCAAGGAGTATGGGGTACAGATAAAGTTTTTGGTAAGATGAAAGAGTCCTGGGGTGCCTGAGTTGCTCAGTGGGTTAAAGCCTCTGCCTTCAGCTCAGGTCATGATTTCAGGGTCCTGGGATCCAGCCCCGCATCAGGATCTCTGCTCAGCAGGGAGCCTGCTTCCCCCTCCCCCCCCCAGCCACCTGCTTCTCTGCCTACTTGTGATCTCTCTCTCTCTGTCAAATAAATAAATAAAGTCTTTAAAAAAAAGAAAAAAGATGGAAGAGTCCTGACTATATTTTAAATGCTAATAGAAAATTTGCAGTAAAAAGGGAGAGCCTGAAAATACAGGAGAACGGAAATGGATAATTTCTGTTCATCCTTCAATGAACGGAATCCTTCAATGGATAATTATTGAAGAATTGTAATCACATGCAACCTTCTGTACTAAATGAAAAGTAAATATTTTGCATAGAGCTTATTTACTCATATGAAATCTGGAGCTCTTAAAAATAAAGCCCTTTATGTAGTAAGTCAGGTTATTCAACGTATATTAAGCTTTTCTTCTAAACGTGTTTCAAAGACAGTCATTAAAATCAGGGCTTTTTTTTTTTTTTTCAAATTTGAGTTCTACTTTCTATACTTACAGTTAATGAGAGGCCATATAATTAAAATATTAAAGCATCTTTTTCTTTACAGATAATGCAGCTTGTGAAGTTTTACTTGCTGAGAAAACTTACCCCTCAGCCCCTGAAAAAACAAAGAAAAAAGTAAGTGTTGAAGCAGAAAAACTATAGAAATCATAAATTTCATTAATATAGGACATATTCTTAATCAACAGTTTTATAGGAATTATTTTTCAGCTCCTTAAGTCAATTTCAGACAGTTTTTGAACTTAGGAATTAGATTACATTACTGTTATATGAATATATACTGTAAATAAGTTTAATGAAAGAGAATTAAAGTTTACAGTTTTTCCAAATTCCTTTTGGATAATTGGATATATATTAAACATTAATTTAAGATAAAAATAAGACATTTGCTGTGTAGCCAGAGCAGTGTTTTCTGCTGAGGAGTATTTGTGAATTAGTATGGTAGGCCTAGAATCTAGAGGTCTTTGGGGGAAAATATGAGCTTTATTTTGTATGTATTTTGTACTCTTTGAGTGACTATTCAATGCCAAGCATTATTCTAAGCACTTTTTATAAATCATATTTTCCTTATAGCATTCCTAACCTATGAGTTGTTTGTTTTGCTTTGTTTTCACTTATTTTATAGCTAAGAAAAATGAGGTTAGGTATTAATTAGTATGTTTAAGGAGTTTGTGGCTGATCTTTCTGGATCTTACATCTGTATTCTTTCCACTACACTTTACTGTCATTGTATACATTGGGTAAAAAAATTGAAAAAGGGCAAGAGTCTCAGTGGGAAGATTCCTTAGTATGAAGTTACAGATATTTTAGGTGCAAGACTGTGGTGGCCTGACAAGGATATTTTGTAGGAGAGATGGGGAATATGCATGGATTCAAGATAATTTTGCCTGTAGAGTTCATGAATTAGAGATAGAAGATGAAGGAGTGAAATGTCAAAAAAGACTTCTAGGTTTCTGTCTTCGACAGCTTTGGTAGATAAAGGTGCTATTTAGTGTGATAGAAGAGGCCAGAGGTCTGAGGGTACATGAAAATGAAAATGTTGTAAGGACCATTGGCTATAAATCAGGTCAGGAAAGCAGAAGATAAGTATACACTGTTGTAGATATTTTTAAGTTTATAGAAATAGATGAAAGCACCTGAGAAAGAATGAATTTCTACAGAGTGAGGAAGAGAAAAGGGTCCAGGATCATTCCTTGGAGTACTCTATAGTCAGGTAGAAAAGAGTGGACAGAGAAAAGGAGGAAAATGAACAGAACATGATATCATAGAAGTCAAGAGACAAGAATATTTACTCCTAAAAGGGGGAGTGGTTAACAATCCTGAATATTGTTTGGAATCCCTGTGTTATAAAGAACTTTGCAAAATTGGAGGACTTCTAGTTTCTGGTCTAGCACGTAAGGAACTTAGAAGTCATCACTCTGGCCTAACAAGTAAAAACGTGAACAAAGGGTTACATGGGTGGTGTAGTCAGTTGAGTGTCTAACTTTTTGTTTTGGCTTGGGTGGTGATGTTGGGATCATGGGCCTGGGCCCTGAGTTGGGCTCTGGGCTCTGTGCCGAGTCTGATTGAAACTCTTTCTCCCTCTGTCCCCAACTGCCATGCTTGTTCTACCTCTCTCTCTCTCTCTCTCTCTCTCAAATAAATAAATAAATAAATCTTGAAAAAAAAATGAACAGTTAAAAATCAACAAGTCTTTTTAGATATGTCAGATAAATAATGTCATAGGCCAAAGTGCTGCATTAATACTTGGAAAGACAGACAGGTGAATACAGAGAATCATGACTTATTGCAGCAAAAACACTTGAACAGAAACCTCCCTGAGAACCAGTGCCAGGATGAGAAAACTAGTGTTGGTGTGACTGATGAGTTGCTAGAGGCTCAGTGAGGACAACGCTGAGAGTTAAAAACTCAAGAGGGACACAGTCATCAGGGTACCTTGACACTTTTTTGAGTTTTATCTTTAGGAAGGACCTCTATTGGATCCTCACAGTCAATATCTGAGAAAAATCTCTTCATGCTTTTGGCAATGGGAAGAGGAAAAGAACCATCTTGAAATATACTGGAGTATTCTGTTCTTAACAAAGCCTTCCCTCGGAAGAATATATTTTACCAGAGCCTAACTTGTTGGGGTTTTAGTAGAGCCTGACTTACCTTGGGAAAGGAAATACCCAGCTTCAGCCAGCTCTGCTTTTTCAAATGAAGAAATAAAAATATTCTAATTCCAGCTCTCTGTGTACCTTTCCACATGGAGGAATGGAAATATCCAGATACAGCTTTCTCTACATGTCCTGTCCCACCTAAGGAGGTTGGGGACTAAGAAATACTGGTGAATTTTACTCTCCAGGGGTAAAGGCTCAACCAAAAAGACCTAATTATAGTACTATGACTTAAACCTTGCCACTATAGGCTGGATTATGGGCATTGGGGAGGGTATGTGCTACGGTAAGTGCTGTGAAATGTGTAAGCCTAATGATTCAAAGACATGTACCCTGGGGCAAATAATACGTTATATGTTAATTAAAAAATAATAAAAAAAATAAAAAAAAAAACACCTTACCACTACATTACTAAAGTCCTATCCACCACCGTTCCCATTACCCACATCTTATCTACCTTTTAACAAAAAATTACAAGGCTTATTAAAAGACAAAAACAAAAAACAAAAAACACCCACCGCAGTTTGAAGAGACTGAATAGATATCAGAACCAGAGTCAGATATAGCAGTAGTATTAGAATGATCAGACCAGAATTTTAAATAGCTATGATTAATATGCTAAGGGCATTATAGACAACAGTAGACAGCATGCAAGAACAATATAAACAAAAGTAAACAACATGCAAGAACAGATGAATAATATAAACAGAGAGATGGAAGTTCTTTTTTTTTGTTTTAAGATTTTACTTATTTGAGAGAGAGATTAAGAGAGAGCATGAGAGGGGAGAAGGTCAGCGGGAGAAGCAGACTCCCCGTGGAGCTGGAAGCCTGATGCAGGACTCAATCCTGGGACTCTGGGATCATGACCTGAGCCGAAGGCAGTTACTTAACCAACTGAGCCACCCATGCACAAAGAGATGGAAATTCTAAGAAAGATAAAAAAAGAAATGCTAGAGATCAAAAATACTATAGCAAGAATGAAGAATGCTTTTGATGGACTCGTTAGTAGACTGGACACAGTGAAGAAAGAATACTTGAGTTTGAGGATATGGTAGTAGAAGCTTCCCAAACTAAAAAACAAAGAGAAAAAGACTGAAAAAAAGAACAGAATATTCAAGAACTGTGGGACAACTATGAAAGGTGTCACATACACATATACACATATAATTGGAATTCCAGAAAGAGAAGACACAGGAAAGGAACAGAAACAATATTTGAAGCAGTAATGACTGAGAATTTCCCCAAATTAATGTCAGATACCAAAAAATAGATTCAGGAAGGTCAAAGAACACCAAACAGGATAAGTGCCCTAAAAACTACACCTCGATTTATCATATTCAAACATCTTGAAAGAAAGAGAAAAATCTTGAAAGAAGCCAGAAGGAAAAAAACACCTTGCCTCTAGAAGAATAAAGATAAGAGCCCAATGAAAATATAAAATACCATGATCAAATAGGAGTTATCCTTGGGATGCAAGGATAATTTAACATAAGAAAATCAATTAATGTGATAATCTACATTAATAGAATGAAGGATAAAAATCATATGATCATTTCAATAGTTGTAGAAAAGCACCGCACAAAATTCAGCATCCTCTCATGATAGAAATGTTCAACAAAAGGTGTAGAAGGACTATACCTCAACATAATAAAGGCTATATATGACAAGCCCACGGCTGATGTCACACTCACTAGTGAAAAGTTAAAAGCTGTTTCTCTAAGATCAGGAATAAGAGAAGATGTTCACTCTTGCTACTTCTTTTCAACATAGTACTGCAAGTTTAGCCAGAGAATTCTATAAGAAAAAGAAATAAAAATCATCCATGTAAGAGAGGAAGAAACAAAATTATCTTTTGTAGATGGCATGATCTTATATATCGAAAACCCTAAAGGCTCCACTAAAAAACTGTTAGAATAAATAAAATCAATAAAGTTACAGAATACAAAATCAATACACAAAAGTCTGTTGAGTTTCTATACACTAGCATCAAACTATTTGGAAGTAAAATTAAAAAACAATTCTGTGAGATAAGAGAAAAATATAAATATATATAAGAAAAAATATATAAAATATAAAATATATATTGGTTTCTGCTCCCATTTCCTGGCATAGAGCTTCTAAACACTTGTAATTTCCTAAGTGATAAGAAAACCAGGAGCATCTCTTGTTTTAATATTTAGTGTTTTTACTTGATCCCTCACACAGGGATCCTAAAACCCTTGTAATTCCTAATAAGAATACTAGAGGATCTTTGTGGAGTGCCTGGGTGGCACATTTGGTTTGGCACCCACTGTTGGTTTTGGCTCAGGTCTTGATCTCAGGGTTGTGAAATTGAGTGCCACATCAGGCTCCATGCTCAGGTGTAGAGTCTGCTTACGACTCTCTGCCCCTGCCCCCTGCTCTCTTTCTCTCTCTCTCTAATACATAAATAAATCTTTTTTAAAAAAAGATTTTATTTATTCATTTGACAGAGAGACAGAGAGAGAGAGAGAGAGATCACAAGTAGGCAGAGAGGCAGGTAGAGAGAGAGGGGGAAGTAGGCTCCCTGCTAAGCAGAGAGCGTGATGTGGGACTCGATCGCAGGACCCTGAGATCATGACCTGAGCGGAAGGCAGAGGCTTTAACCCACTGAGCCACCCAGGCGCCCCTACATAAATAAATCTTAAAAAAAAATACTGAAGGATCTTTTGTCCATGAGACAACTCTGAGTGGACTTCTCCATGGCTCCTGGATGGGGGTTGGTCATTGGAAAGACCAACCCATAATTAGAAGCTTGAAATTTTCAACCTAGTCATCCCCTTCTCCTAAGAGGGGAAAGGGGTTTGAATGAAGTTAGTAACTGATTATGCCTATATGAGAAAGCCTCCATAAAAATTCGAATGGTAGGGGATTTGGAGATCTTGTAGTCGGTGAACACAACCACACCAGGAGGGTGACAGAGCAGAACTCAATGGTGGCAGATGTTTCTACACTTGGGACCCTCGTAGACCTTGTCTGTGTTCATACATATTCTTTATCATATCCTTTAATAAATTAGTAAATGTAAGTGTTTCCCTGAGTTGTATGAACTGCTCTAGCAAATTAATTGAACCTGATGATGGGGTGATAGAGGCTTCCAATTTGTAGGCAAATTTTACAGAATTTAGGATAACCTGAGCACCTAATACTTGTGATTGGCGTCTGAAGTAGGGTGGAAGCAGTCTTGTGGGACTGAGCCCTAAACCTATGGGATCTGACCCCATCTCCTGGTAGACAGTGTTAGGATTGAGTTGAATTGTAGGGCACCTAGCTGATGTTGCAGAGAATTTCCTGTTATGGGAAAAACCCCAAACATATTTAGTGACTAGAAGTATCAGAAGTGTAAGTACTTAAGGACACTCAGGAGAAAGATCCACTGGAGAGAAGAACTGTGGTTTTTCCTTCAAAAGTCCCATTCATAATCTCATCAAAAACAATAAAATAATTAGAGATAAATTTAACCAAGGAGATAAAAGACCTGTACATTATAAACTCTAAGATATTGATGAAAGTAATTGAAGACATAAGTAAATGAAAAGATATCCCATGTTTTTAGATGTGGAGAATTTATATTATGAAATTGTCCATCCTACTCAAAGCAACCTACCGAGCCAATATAATTCCTCTTAAAGTTCCAATCACACACACACACACACACACACACACACACACAAATGTTCCAATCACATTTTTCTTAGAAGTAGAAAAACTATCCCAAAATTTGTATGGAACCATATAAGACCTCCAAATAGCCAAAGCAATCTTGAGAAAGAAGAACAAAGCTGGAGGCATCGCATTCTTGATTTTAATATATATTACAAACCTATAGAGATGGAAACATTATGGTTCTGGCATAAAAAGAGGCACTTAGACCAGTAGAACAGAATAGAGAGACCATAAATAAACCCATGTGTCTACAGCCAATTGATTTTTGACAAGGATGCCAAGATCACACTGGGAAAAGTATAGTCTCTTCAATAAGTGGTAATGGAAAAGTTGGACATCTACATACAAAAGAATGAGACACTTATACCACTCACAAAAAGTTAAGTCAAAATGGATTAAGGATTTAAATATAAGACTTGAGACCATAAAACTCCTAGAAGAAAACATAGGGCAAAACCTCCTTGACATTGGTCTTGGCAATGATTTCTTTGATAAGACACCAAAAGAGCATTCAGAAAAATACTAAAGTAAAATGTAGTGAAACTACATTAAACTAAAGAGCTTCTGCACTGCAAAGGAACTAATCAGTAAGTTGAAAAAGCAAGCCACGGAATGCGAGAAAATATTTGCAAATCATGTATCTTTTAAGGGGTTAATATTCAAAATATTTAAAGAACCTATACAACTCAATGCCAGAAAACCAGATAATCCAATTTTAGAACAGGCAAAATACCTGAATAGACGTTCTCCCAAAGAAGACATAGATGCTGCCAAAAGGTACATGAAAAGATGCTGAATATCACTAATAATCAGAGAAATGCAAATGCAAACCACAATGACACCTGTAAGGATGGCTAGTTTCAGAAATAGGAGAGAACAAACATTGGCAAAGATGTGCAGAGAAGGGAATCCTTAACTAATGTTAGTGGGACTGTAAACTGGTACAAGTATTAATGAAAACCATATGGTGGTTCCTCAAAAAAATAAAAAGAACTACCATGTGATCCTGCCATCCTACTTCTGGAGATATATCCAAAGGAAAAAGGAAATGAAGTCAGTATCTCAAGGAGATAGATATCTTCATTCCTATGTTCACTGCAGCATTATTCACAATAACCAAGATGTGGAAACAGCCTAAAAGTCCTTCAACGGATGAATGGATAGAGAAAGTATGGTATAGATAGAGATGGAGATAGAGATAATGGAATATTATTAAATCATAAAAAGAAGAAAATCTTGCATTTATAATCACATTTATGAGCCTAAAAGGCATTGTGTTAAATGAAATAAACCATAGGAAGACAAATACTGCATAGTATCACTTATATGTGGAATCCTAAAAAACAAAAAAGAAAACAAAGCCAATTTCATAGAAACAGAGAATAGAAAATATAATGGTAGTTACCAGGGTCTAGGTGTCTGGGGAGATGGGGAGATGTAAGTCAAAAGGTACAACCTTTCAGTTATAAGGAGAGTAAGTTCTGAGGATCTATTGTACAGCATGGTGATAATAATAATGCAAGTATTATTTACTTGGAAATTAATTATAGTAGATACTAAGCTTTCTCACCACATACACACACAAAATTTATGTTAGGTGGTGTATATGTTAATTATCTTGGTCTTGGTTATCATTTGGCAATGTTTATGTGTATCATATCATTACTTGTACACTTATAGTATATACAACTATCTTTGTCAAATTTTTCCTCATTAAAGGTAGGGGGAAGTGAAGAAGTAATGATTATGTATAGAACTTGATTCTGAGGGGAAATTAAGTAAAAGCACAGTAACTAGAAGGAGAGGCAGGGTCAGAGGAAACATATTTTGTTGTGTTTACTAAATCATTTTTGAGGACTAATGGGAATAATGGAAATGAGGAAGAGGGGATAGCTGAATGTAACCGAGTAGGCAACTGGAACCTCTATTATCTAGTTGAAGTTGGCCTGAATTTCACTTCTTTAGCCTAAAACAATAAAACATCTTCCCCATACATTCTGTTTACTTTTCTATGCTTCTTTACTTCCTCTAAGTTACATTTCCCTTTCTCGTTTATATGCAAACTGTCTCAATTTCATACTCCATCAATTCACATACACAGGTACACACACACACACACACACACATCTATACAAATCAGTGATCCTATAATTTAAAGGTGTCACATCAGGGACACCTGGGTGGCTCAGTTAGTTAAGTGGCTGCCTTCAGCTCAGGTCATGATCCCAGGGTCCTGGGATCGAGTCCTGCATTGGGCTCTTTGCTCGGTGGGGAGCCTGCTTTTCTCTCTGCCTCTGCCTGCCACTCTGCCTGCTTGTGCTCTCTCTCTCTCTCTAACAAATAAATAAATAAAATCTTTAAAATAATAAAATAAAATATATGTGTCATATCTTGATTAAATGGCACATAAATGTGCCATTTATTATGCTCTTGTATGATCTGTTCCTTCTCAAAGCTGAGCTCCTAATAGGTGGTTCCTGACTATAGTTTTATCATCCTTGGGATGCTGGTATATAAGAACTTCCCTATAGTTCCCCAATCAAGATATACAAATAGCCAATAAACACATGAAAAGATGCTTTGTATGATTAGTCATTAGGGAAATGCAAATCAAAACTGCAATGAGAGATTACTTCATATCCATTATGATGACTGTAATTGATAAGACAGACCATAAAAAATTGTAGTAATAATAACTGTTGTATCCTACAGCTTGGATGAACCTTAAAAAACAAAGAAGATGGTCAAAAAGACCACATATTATATAATTCCATTTGGGTAGGCAAATAAAGACTAGTGGTTACATAGGTCTGATGGGGGATAGAATGGAGATTTACTCCTAATGGATATGGAGTTTCTTTTAGGGGGAAGAAAAATGTTCTAAAATTAGGCTGTGGTAGAGGAGGAGTTAATATAGCAGAGGATTAAGGGGATGCTAAGCTTGTCTTGTCCAATATAGCTAGATAGTTATTAGGTCATTCCAAACACCCAAGAAAGCAGTTGGAGATCTGAGAACAAAAACTGCAAGTCTACAAGTAGGAAATCAGCCATCATTTGGAAAATTCTTTTGACAAACAGATGAAAACACATGCAGGATCTAGTTTTGTTACTTCCCTTCCCTTCCCTTCCCTTCCCTTCCCTCCCCTCCCCTCCCCTTCCCTTCCCTTTTCTGACAAAATGATGAGATGGAGAAATTTGCTCCAAAACAAAGAACAGGAGATAGTACTCATGGCCAGGGATTTAAGCAATATAGATAAGTAATATGTCTGAACTAGAATTTAAAACAGAGACTATAAGGATACTATCTGGGCTTGAAAAAAGCATAGAAGACACTAGAGAATCTCTTACTGTAGAAATAAAAGAACTAAAACCTAGTCAGGCTGAAAATAAAAATGCTATAACTGAGATGCAATCCCAAGTGAAGGTCATAAAAATGAGGATGGATGAAGCAGAGGAGTGAGTCAAAAACTAATCAAAAACTACATCAAAAACTAATGACATACTGTATGGTAACTAACATAACAATTTTAAAAATTTTTTAAAAAGTAAAAAAATAAAACATAATACCATTCATATCATAGGTGCCCCAGAAGATGAAGAGAGAGAAAAAGGGGCTGAAGGTTTATTTCAACAAATTATAGCTGAAATTTTCCCTAATTTGGGGAAGGACATAGTCATCAAAAAAAGAAGCACAGAGATCTCCCATTAAATTCAACAAAAGCTGACCGTCGCCAAGGGGGAAAAAGTCCTTAAACTAAAAGGGAAGACAAATCAGGTTTGCAGCAGATCTGTCCACAGAAACCTGGGAGGCCAGAAAAGTGTGGAAGAAAATATTCAACATGCTGAATGGGGAAAAATAGGCAGCGAAGAATTCTTTATCCAGCAAGGCTGTCATTCAAGATAGAAAGATAGTTAAAGAGTTTCCCAGATAACCAAAAACTAAAGGAGTTTATGACCACTAAACCAGCCCTGCAAGAAATTTGACTCTTTGAGGGGCGCCTGGGTGGCTCAGTGGGTTAAAGCCTCTGCCTTTGGCTCAGGTCATGATCTCGTGGTCCTGGGATCGAGCTCCACATTGGGCTTTCTGCTCAGCAAAGAGCCTGCTTCCTCTTCTCTCTCTGACTGCCTCTCTGCCTACTTGTGATCTCTCTCTCTCTGTCAAATAAATAAATAAAATCTTAAAAAAAAAAAAGAAATTTGACTCTTTGAATGGGACTCTTTGAGTGGAGGGGAAAAAAAAGGCCCAGCAGACCAGAGAATATCACCAGAAACCCAACTCTACAGGTAACACAATAGCACTAAATTCATACCTTTCAATAATTTCTCTGAATATAAATGGACTAAATGCTCCAGTCAAAAGGCATAGGGTGTCAGAATGGATAGAAAAACAAATCCATCTGTATGTTGCCTACAGGAGACTCGTTTTAGACCTAAAGAAACTTACAAATTGAAAGTGAGAGGATAGAGAACCATCTATAGTGCTAATGGACGTCAAAAGAAAACTGGAGTAGTCATACGTATATCAAACTAGATTTTAGGGACGCCTGGGTGGCTCAGTGGGTTAAAGCCTCTGCCTTTGGCTCAGGTCATGATCTCAGGGTCCTGGGATCGAGCCCCACATTGGGCTCTTGGCTCAGCAAGGAGCCTCCTTCCCCCTCTCTGCCTGCCTCTCTACTTGTGATCTCTCTCTCTCTGTGTCTAATAAATAAATAAAATCTTTTAAAAACCCTTAGATTTTAAAACAAAGTCTGTAACAAGACATGAAGAATGGCATTATATCATAATTAAGGGGTCTATCCATCAAGAAAATCAAGCAGTTGTAAATATTTATGCCCCCAACTTGGGAGTACCCAAATATATAAATCAATTAATAATAAACATAAAGAAATTCATTGATAATAATACAACAATTGTAGGGGACTTTAACACTGCACTCACGGCAATAGACAGATTGAAAATCAGTAAGGAAACTATGGCTTTGAATGACACACTGGACCAGATGGACTTAACAGATATATTCAGAACATTTCATCTTAAAGCAGCAGAATATAGATTCTTTCTGAGTGCACATGGAACATTCTCCAGAATAGATCACATACTGGGACATAAATGAGGCCTGAAAAAGTACAAAAAGATCAAGATCATACCATGCATATTTTCAGACCACAATGCTATGAAATCAGAAGTCAATCACAAGAAAAAAATTGGAAATACCACAAATACATGGAGGTTAAAAAACATCCTCCTGTAGAATTAATGGAATACCAGGAAATTAAAGAAGAAACAAACAAACAAAAATGCATGGAAGCACAGAAAAATGAGAACATGACAGTCCAAAACCTTTGGGATGTAGCAAAGGCAGTCCTAAGAGTATATTAGACTATTGCAACAGTGTATTTCAATATAGGACTACCTCAGGAAATGAGAAAAGTATCAACTACACAACCTAACTTTACACCTAAAGGAGCTAGAAAAGGAACATCAAATAAAGCCTAAAGTCAGCAGAAGAAGGAAAATAATAAAGATTAGAGAAGAAATAAATGATATAGAAACAAATAAAACAAAAAACCACAGTAGAACTGATTAACAAAACTAAGAGCTGGTTCTTCAAAAGAATTAATAAAATTGATAAACTCCTAGCCAGACTTATCAAAAAGGAAAGAGAAAGGACCCAAAATAGATAAAACTATGAATGAGAGAGGAGAGATCACAACTAATACCACAGAAATACAAACAATTATAAGAGACTACTATGAGCAATTATATGCCAACAAATTGGGCAATATGGAAGAAATCGATAAATTCCTAGAAACTTGTAAATTACGAAAACTGAAACTGGAAGAAATAGAAAACCTGAACAGACCCATAACCAGCAAAGAAATTGATTCAGTAATCAAAAATCTCCCAACAAACAAAAGTCCAGGGCTGGATGGATTCCCAGGGGATTTCTACCAGACATTTAAAGGAGAATTAATACCTATTCTCCTCAAACTGTTCCAAAAAATAGAAATGGGAGGAAAACTTCCAAATTCATTCATTACCTTGATTCTAAAACCAAAGAAAGACCCCACCGAAAAGGAGAATTGTAGCCCAATATCCCTGATAAAGATGGATGCAAAAATTCTCAATAAAATACTAGCAAATCGAATTCAACAATACATTAAAAGAATTATTCACCATGATCAAATGGGATTTATTCCTGGGCTGTAGGGGTGGTTCAACACTCACAGATTAGTCAGCATGATACACTATATTAGGAAAAGAAAGGATAAAAACCATATGATTCTATCAGTACATGCAGAAAAATCTTGACAAAATACATTATTCTTTATTGATAAAAACCCTTAACAAAATAGGGATAGATGGAACATACCTCAGCATCACAAAGACCACATACAAAAGACCTACAGTTAATATTATCCTAAATGGGGACAAACAGAACCTTTCCCTTAGGGTCAGAAGCAAGACAAGGATGTCCACTCTCACCATTACTATTTAACATAGTACTAGAAGTCAGCCTAGCAATCAGACAACGAAAAGAAGTAAAAGGTATCTAAATTAGCAAGGAAGAAATCAAGCTTTCACTATTTGCAGATGACATGAAAATCTATGTAAAAACCCAAAAGATTCCACGAAAAAATTGCTAATACTAGTACTAATACATGAATTTAGCAAAGTTGTAGGATATGAATCAATGTGCAGATATCTGTTGCATTTCTATACACCAGTAATGAAGCCTCTGAAAAAGAAATCAAGAAGTCGATTCCTTTTGCTATTGCACCAAAAACAGTAAGATACCTAGGAATAAACCTAACTAAAGAGGTAAAAGATCTGCACTCAGAAAACTATAGAACACTTATGAAAGAAATTGAAAAGGACGCAGAGAAATGGAAAAGTATTCCATGCTCATGGATTGGGAGAACATTATTAAAATGTGTATATTACCCAAAGCAATCAACACATTTAATGCAATCCCTATTAAAATACCACCAGCATTTTTCACAGAGCTAGAACAAACAATCCTAAAATTTGTATGGAACTACAAAAGACCCTGAATAGTCAAAGCAATTCTGAAAAAGAAAAACAAAACTGGAGGCATCATGATTTCATGTTTGAAGCTATATTATGAAGCTGTAGTCATCAAGACAGTATGGTACTGGCGGAAAAACAGATACATAGATCACTGGAACAGAATAAAGAACCCAGAAATGGACCCACAACTCTATGATCAACTAATCTTCAACAAAGCAGCAAAGAATATCCGATGGATAAAAGACAGTCTCTTCAACAAGTGCTGTTGGGGAAACTGAACAGTGACATGCAGAAGAATGAAATTGGACTACTTTTTTACAGCAACACAAAAATAAATTCAAAATGGGTGAAAGACTTAAATTGAGACAGGAAACCACCAAAATCCTAGAGGAGAACACAGGCAGAAACCTCTTTGACTTCTTACTAGATATGTCACTGGAGGCAAGGGAAATAAAAGCAGAAATGAACTGTTGAGACTTCATCAAGATAAAAAGCTTCTGCACAGCAAAGGTAGCAATCTACAATACTAAAAGTCAGTTTCCAGAATGGGAAAAGATATTTGCAAATGACATATCTTATAAAGGGTATCCAAAATCTATAAAGAACTTACCAAACTCAACACCCCAAAACCGAATAATCAACTTAAGAAATGGCAGAAGACATGAATAGACACTTTGCCAAAGAAGACATCCAGATGGTTTACAGACACAGATGAAAAGACATATGAAAAGATATTCAACGTCACTCATCATCAGGGAAATACAAATCAAAACCATGATGAGATATTAACTCACACCTGTCAGAATGCTAAAATTAACAACACAAGAAATAACAGGTGTTGGCGAGGATGCAGAGAAAGGGGAATCCTTGTGCACTGTTGGTGGGAATGAAAATGGTGCAGCCACTCTGGAGAAGAGTTTGGAGGTTTCTCAAACAGTTAAAAATAAAACTACCCTATGATCCAGCAATTGCACTACTAGGTATTTACCCAAAAGATACAAAAATACAGATTTAAGGGGCACATGCACCCCGATATTTATAGCAGTGTTATGAACAATAGTCAAATTACAGAAAGATCCCAAATGGCTGTCGACTGATGAATGGATACAGAAGATATGATAAACACACACACACACATATTAGCCATCAAAAAAGATGAAATCTTGCCATTTGCAACTACATGGATGGAACTAGAGTGTATTATGCTAAGTGAAATAAGTCAGTCAGAGGAAGATAAATACCATATGATCTCACTCATATGTGGAATTTAAGTAAGAAATAAGATGAATATATGGGAAGGAGGAAAAGGGAAAAAAGGAGAGAGGGAAACAAGTCATTGGTGACTCTTAACAATAGAGAACAAACTGAGGGTTGATGGAGGGATGGACTCAATGGTTGATGGGTATTTAAGAGGGCATTTCTTGTGATGAGCACTAGGTGTTTTATGAAATGATAAATCACTGAATTCTACTCCAGAAACCAATATTTCCCTGTATGTTAACTAAAATTTAAATTTAAAAATAAAAATTAAAAATCAATATACTGAAAACTGTTGAATTTTACTCTTAAAATGAGTGAGTTTTATGGTATGTGAATTATATCTCGATAAAGCTTTTTCAGAAAACCTCAAAAAATTCCGTATACTATTATGTGGAAGAGGGCAGCCTTTGAAAAGATGAGGAAAGATAGGATCCAGAATACAAGTGGAGGGACTGGCCTTTAAAAGAGGAGGGATATTACCATTGTGCTATATTTGTAAATGTAGTGGTAGCAGCATGGGCTTTGTGCTTAGAAGGACCTCACATTTCATTTGATGCTCTGCTGTTGCCCTTATATTTTTATTAGTTTTCTTAAACAAGAGGCCCCAAATTGAGTCCTAAGTGGTCACATCGTCTGATTTTTTCTATTGTTACTGAACAATATGAGGTAAGGCTGTCAGCTGAGAATGGTAGGGATTATTTCACTCTCATGTCATGGGGTAAGAATGAAATAATCATGAGAAGCCGGATAAGTGTAGAAGCATTGCCAGTCTGTGATTTTTCCTTTTGAGTTTGTGGTGACTTTGATATGCCCAGTTGTATGATTTTCCCAGCACCTAGTTGCAGTGGAGGTACAGAAGATGTTGATGTCAGAAGTCATCTAGGGTTGGGGGTTTGTCAGACATCTGGTAGAAGGGGAAAGGGTTAATGACAATGATGGATGGTGGTAGATGAGGAAGGAATGACAGGAGAAGGATAATGTAAGAAGATAAATGATAAGATCAGGAAGTTGGAGATTTCATTGGGGGAGGAGTTTATATCATGAAGATAATTGAACGTGGGTTGGAAGGAGATAAGAAACTACTCAAATTGGTGATTCTCTGAGTTTTGTTGATGGTAAGAGCTGCATTTGATTTATGGAGTGACTAAAATGCCATGAGGGGGAAAGGTTATTGAGAATGCAGAGGGAAAAGGTTATTGAGAATGCAAGCAACTGAGAGGCCAGTTGGTTAGATGGATTATCAACTTGTGTGATGAAATTGCTGAGAATAATGACAGGAGTCAGAGGAAAAGCTGTGTGTAAGGCATACAGGAGGAAATGGGCCAAGGGATGCCGGTAAGTACCTTGCTCTTTGCTGCATACCTTGTTCTTTACTTTGCTTAGAATGAACCTTATAGCTCCTTGGCTTCCTTCCTTCCTTCCACTCCCCTCTCTTTACCTTTTCTTTACCCTCTCAACCACAGCTCAAAATACTGTCATTCTTTCAGGACTCAACTCAAATCACACCTCCTCATTATGTTGAATATACGTAAACTGGGAATACTATTATAAATACATCTCAGAAGCACTGCACAAGCATAGGACCAGCAGCCACTCAGCAGTCTGCAGTTTTAGTCAGGAATTAATTAGTAAAGCACCACACTCTTTTGTAGTTGTACTTTCCTGATATCTTAATACTTTTGGTTTCTTAAATGAAGATTATTACATAATGAATACATTTATATAAATGTATTTAATGTTTTCTCTAAAATTTAGTTTTAACTATTGGCAGGTGGATAGATCTCATTATCACTTTTTTTTTTTTACAAAAGAATACTATTTGGGAGATGTTACCTTACATGTGGTAGGGAAATTTTTTGAGTTGCATGTATTTTAAGCTGTTTTGTCTTTTAATAGATTTTATTTTTATTTTTTATTTTATTTTTTAAATATTTATTTATATTTATGAGAGAGATCACAAGCAGGCAGAGAGGCAGGCAGAGGGTGGGGGGGAAGCAGGCTAGGCTCCCTGCTGAGCAGAGAGCCCGATGCGGGGCTCGATCCCAGGACCCTGAAATCATGACCTGAACCGAAGGCAGAGGCTTTAACCCACTGAGCCACCCAGGTGCCCCAGATTTTATTTTTAAATACATGGAAAACCTTACCTTTTTTTTTTTTTTTTACAAAAATATCTTAAAGTTGAAAACCTTTTCAATTTGAAGGAATAACAGTAGAATTATATGTCTATCCATTTATCTATATATGTTTATATGTATATATGATTGATATATACACTTTTGTAATTGTAATAATTACAACACATTTCTGTCACAATAAAATAAGACATTTGAGAAGTGCTACAAATGTTTTTATAGTACTATGAAGTGTATTTCATGAATATGAATTTGTTTCAGCCTGAAAAAGATCCTGAACCTAGAAGTACATATTTTCAAACAAAGTTAAGGTCTCATCATGTAAAAATCAAGGTTCCTTCAAGTAGATCAATTACTGAAGTTCCATTGTCTCAGTCCCTGGAACTTCCGTTGGTAAGCACTGATCTTCTATTAACTAATTCTTAAAAAGCCTATACCAAAGAAATGTACTTATCAGGAAGATTTAGATATGCCTAACTTCTTAACAAATCTAGGGAAAAAATGCAGAGAGCTTTATATTTACAACTATACACAGATTTTAAAAAAAAGTGGATTGTCAGTTAACAATTGTGTGTCTTGGGACCACTGGGAAGCAGATACTCAAACAGAATTGAGTTCAAATGGTGTACTGAAAGGGATAATATCTGAGAAAGGAGTAGGGAGAAAGCAGCATTGGGCAGGAATAGTCTCCCCTCTCAGTACACATCTGCCAAAAGCTCTCCCATTCGAGGTCTGAGCAAAGATTATCCATTACAGGATTCTTATGTTGGTTCCTATGCTCAAACGTTGGCTGTGGGTCACCTGAGAAGATGATGGCCTCAACCTGAAAGCTGAAGCAGATTCCAGAGAAGTTGCAGTGGGGGTGGAGTGGGGGGGTGGCTGTCACCTAACTGCACTCCTTGCAGTGGAACAGCAGTTTCCTTGTTCAAGGAGATCTGACCCGAGCACCTCCATGGCAGCCACAATGACAAGTAGTAACTGTCACTGAATATCTCCTACTCTACAGGTTCTCTTTACATGTATTATTTGTAACTTTTGCACAGCAACCCTTAGAGGTAGCATAATCCTTGTTGTTCAAATGAAGAAGTTAAAAGATAAAATAGCTAATGAATTAGAAAGCTGACATATTCAGTGTACCAGTAAATATACCCATAAAATTTTTTTGATAGAAATTTTCCTAATAAACGATCCCATATTACATCTTGAACAAACAACTAGTTTAAGAACTATTAAGCCAGAAAGGAAAGGAAGAGTAAAAGAAATGAGGAAAGAAAGAAAAAAGAAACCCAACATAAACTTTCCTATGATGTTCAATTTCCAACTCTGAATTTGTGTTCCAAAGTTGACAGCATATAATAAACACCTATTCAAAGAGATTTATTAGAGGGACTGGTTGTTCCATGGAATCAGATTCGAAAAGATAGCTGATTGCTAGAAATAGTTATCTGTCTTCTCTCTTTTTGAATATCTGTGTCACTCTGTTTCGCTGCTCTGCTTCTCTTTTTCCCTTGTCTCTTCGACTCAAGCTCTTTCTTCTTTCTGTCTCTGTCTCCATCTGCCCTTCTCTGTCTCTGACTCTGTTTCTCTGTCAGTATCTTTCTGTTCATAGTCTGTTGGTCTCATCTTCTCCATCTTTCTTCTCCCTTCCTCTCTCTTCTTAGTTTTCCTCTCTTTTGTCTCCTCATCCTCCCTCTCTCCCTTCTTTTTTGCCTCTACATCCTGCACTCTTCTGCTTTTCCCTCCCCTAACTCTCCCTTTCTCTCTGTAACTTTTAGGTCTCTAATTCTGTCTTTCTCTTGCTCTCTCATTCTTTCTTGATTTGTCTGCCTGTCCACCATCTGTGTGCCTCTTTGCATCTTCAAGAAATAGAAAATGAGTCTTCATAATTTCTCTAACTTTGATATTGCATAAATAGAAGTGTCTATATATTTAGATGTATATATTTTGAACCAATTATCCTTATTACATATATGTTTAACAGTTTCACAAATAACTTATAATCCCTTTCCACGAAAAGTACATACTAGCAATTTAACAAATGCTAAAGGTAAAATAATTTTCTTAGCAGTAAAAAAGATAATCAAAGCACCATTTCCTAGTTCAAAACTTTAATTAGCTTTTCTTCCTAAATTAAGAGTGATTTCACCCAAAGTATTCTTGTATCATTCTTGTGCCACACAGAACTCTTAGGAGTTGCTTGACCTAGCTTAAGCCAGAAAATTCTTTAGTTACTTGTCTAGTGGTTTAAAATTAATTAGCACATTAAGGTTTTAGTAGTATGACATTTTATGATCTAGTCTACTAATTTGATATTCTGTTTTTACTGTATTAAATTAATTTATTTATGCTATTCAATCTCCTATTTCACAAAACACTGATAGAGAACAAATTCTAGTATTCCTGATAAGAAAAGCAGAGGCCTCTTAACTAGTACTCCATCTTCGCAAACTGCTGGCTTAGTGGTAAGTATTAGCATTTATCACTTTTAGTATCTATGTTTTGGTTCCCCCTCCTCCCTATTATTCTGTTTCTGTCACACCAGGGGAATATTCTATATAGGGAATAAAGTCTATTTTTCTTTTGTATGGACTTGCTTTCGCTGGATGTACTCTATATACTGCTGTATTTAAAAGAAAGATTAGAATACTGCAGCACCAACCAGAGTTTTCTTTTGCTTTTTTCATTTTTTTTTTATTGTGGCAAATGTATGTAGCATAAAATTTAACATTTTTAACAATGTTGATTTTTTTTTTCTTGAGAGAGACAGAAAACATACAAGCAGGGTGTGGGGGGGCAGAGAGCAAGAGGGAAAGAGATTCTTAAGCAAGCTCCACTCCCAGTGCAGAGCCATACATGGGGCTCTATTTCAGAACCCTGGGATCATGACCTGAACCAAAATCAAGAGTGGGACACTTAACTGACTGAGCTACCCAGGTGCCCCTAAAATTTACCATTTTAACTCTTTTTAACTGTATAGTTCAAGTACATTCACATCATGTGCAACTATCACTTTTTTATGCAGAATTTCTTGCAAAATTTTTCTTCTTGCAAAACTGAAACTCCGTACATTAAACACTAAGTCCTCATTTCTCCATTCCTCAGTCCCTGTCAACCACAGTTCTACCTTCCCTCTCTGAATTTGACTGCTGTATATGCTTCATATAAATGGAATCATAGTATTTGTCCTTTTGTGACAGATTTCATTTAACATAGTATCTCATCCATGTTGTAGCATGTGTCAGAACTTTTTTCCTTTTTAAAGGCTGAATATATTCCATTGTATGTATATACCATGTTTTGTTTATCTAGTCATCTGTCTGTGGACATTTGGGTTGCTTCCACCTTTTGGCCACTGTGAATAATGCTGCTTTGAACATGAGCGTTCGAATATCTCTTTGTGTCTCCGTTTTCAGTTCTTTTGGTATACACTTTAAAGTGGAATTGCTGGATCAAGTGGTAATTCTCATTTTTAACTTTTTGACGAACTGACATACTGTTTTCCGGAACAGTTGCAGAGGTTTTAGTAGTATGACAGTAACGGTTTACGGTTCCAGTAACAATGCACAGTGGTTCCAATTTCTCTACATCCTTGCCAACACTTGTTATTTTCTATGTGTTTTTCAAAGTAATAGCCATCCTCATGGGTGTGAGATGGTATCTCATTGTGATTTTGATTTGTATTTCCCATATGGCTGGTGATGTTGAGCTTCTTTTCATATGCTTATTGGCCAGTTATGTATCTTCTTTTAAGAGATGTCTGTTCTTTGCCCATTTTTTAATTAGCTTATTTATTTGTTGTTGAGTTGTAGGAGTTTTTTAAAATATATTCTGGATTTTAACCCCTTATCAGATAATATGGTTGGCAGATATTTTCTCTCATTCTTTGCGTTACCTTTTCATTCTGTTGATAGTATCCTTTGAAGCACAAAAGCTTTAATTTTTATTTAGTCCAATTTATCTATTTTTTTCCTTTTCCTATGCTTTTGGTGTCATAGCTGAGAAATTATTGCAAAATTCAATGTTATTAAATTTTATCCCTCTGTTTTCTTCTAAGAGTCTTATAATTTGGCTTTCATCCAACCAGAGTTCTTCTTAGGTTCAACTAAACAATAGGAATACAACTCACAAGCAGGGCAGAAACAGGTGTTCCCTTTCAGTGGAATCAGTCTTCACAGAAGTCCATGGAGCAGTTTACTTAGCAGTTTGGGTACAGCTCAGACACAAGGAGATGAGATCCAGCATCTTTTGTAATACCACATAGACATAGCTTCCAGAGTGCCCACAAGAGATATGCCGAATTACAAGAGTCAGGGAAATCCAAACTATGGTGCTTTTCGTAGGGTTTATTTACATATAGTGCATTTATCATTTATTCATAGTGCAATTATAGTTCTTCCTATCCAAATACAATTTAACAATCAGACATCATTTTTACCATTAGCAATGTTGGCATTGTTACCTTTATCAGGTTCCTAATGGAATAGAGCATGAGAATTAAGCAAAGATCAGTTTTTCAAGCTGGGATGAAGGGTCCTATGTAGCTTTACTTATTCTGGCTATTTCATTTAAATGGAATTGTATAATATGTGGCCTTTTGTGTCTGGCTTCTTTCACTTAACATAATGTTTTCTAAATTCATCCATTTTACAAAATACACTTTCTTCCTTACTTATGACTGAATAATATCCCAGGGTAAGTATATACTTCATTTTGTTTACTAATTTGTCATTTTGGGGACATTTGAAAAAATAATATTGCTGTGAATGTTCATGTACAAGTTTTTGTGTGAATATGTGTTTTCAGGTGTATTAGGTATATGCTTTAGAAGAGGAAGTAGAATTACTGAGTCACATGGTAACTGTATGTTTAACACTTTTTTTGTAGCGGGCTTTTTAAAAACAGCTTTATTGAGGTATAATTAACATACCATACAATTCACCTATTTAGAGTGTGAAATGCAGTGTTTTTTAGTACATTCACGGCTGTGGGTAATCATCACCACCGTCATTTTTAGAATCTTTTTATCACCTCAGAAAGAAACTCCGTACTTTTTCCCAAGAATATACTTCTAATGAGGTAGTATTTCACCTTTAATTATGTAGAAAGAATTGTTTCTGCCACATTTGACTTCTATAAGAGTAATATATTTTCTTATAGATTGATTTGTCCTCAGTGCAGAGAACATCTTTTGAAGAACTATTTCCAAATGTCAGCAATTATGTTAATTCAAATGAAATTGTTCCTGTGTCGAATTTGCAAGAATACTCTTCAAATGAGGTTAGTATTTTCCATTTTTTCTTCAATTATTAAAATTATTACTGTTATATTAGATATTAGATACTGTATATGAGATGCTTTAAGAAATCTGTAACTCATTTGAGGCTAACATCCACATGAGGAGTCAGCTATCAGTTACAATTCTAAATAAAGAATGTTAGGCTGCCAGGGCGAGAACACTGCATTGTCAGGGCCTGAGGCTATTAAACAACTAGGGGAAACACTGTTAGCCTGTTTTGATCCAAAACTCTGTTTTCATCTGCACATATAAATTGTAATCACCAATTTCATTGTGTTCGGATGAATACACGGAAGTACTATGCTCCATTAAAAAAGAAGACATAAAATTCATATAACTAAGAGCCGTGGTGGTGGGAATAGAGCTAGAGGATGAGCAGAAAAAGAGAGAACAGAAAGTGGGGTGGGGAGAAAGAAAGAGCCAGAAAGAAGGGATATGGGAGCAGACAGAGAGACAAAAGGGCAGAGTGAGAGAAACAGGCAGAGAGAAAAAGACATAAAAAGGCAAAACTTGAGGGATATGTAGTGGTTCACTGTAGCGAGGCCTTTTCAGTGTGACTCTGGGATGAGGGTGGAAATCTAGATGGGGAGAGAAAGCTGGAGGTGAGACTGTAAAGATAAATAAGTACCAAGATCTCAAAGGGTCTTTAATCCATATTAAGCAATTTGGATCTTTTTCCTGAGAGGAGCTAATAAAGAATTCTGAACAAGGGATGATGTCATATGTCCTTCTGGCTCCAGAGGTGGAGAACATATTATAAAAGGGTGAGACTAGACATAGAGGGATAATTTCCTGGGACAGGGAGAAAGAAAATGTAAGGTAAGAGATTGAAGGGAAGTAAGAATAGATTGAAGTAAGGACTTGAAATGGAAGAAGTAGAGAAACACAAGACTATAGCTCATTATTGAGAGGCCAAATGAAACTCCAAACTATTACCTCTCTTAAAAAGCATCTTTATTGAGGATAATAATTGTATAATATTGTATAATTGTATATTGTATACAACTATTGTATAATTGATACAATAAACTGCACATATTTAAAGTGTATAATTGAAAGTTTTCACATGTGTATGCAGCTGTGAAACCACCACCACAGTCTAGATCGTGAAAATATCTGTCAACCCAAAAGTTTCTTCCTTCTGTTTTATACTTTTTCCTTCCTGCCCCTGCCACCCAAGCAACTACTGATCTAGTTACTGTAATTATAGGTTGGTTTACATTTTCTAGAGTTTGGGGGTCATTCAAGTGAGAGAGAGAGAGAATTTTTGGTCTAGTGTCTTTTACTTAGTATAATTATTTTGAGATTCATTCATGTTGTTGAGTCTATCAATAATTTGGTCCTTTTTACTGCTAAGTAGTATTCCATTTATGATATATGAAAGTTTATCCTTTCACCCATTTATGGACATTTAGATCGTTTAGCTATTAGGAACCTTCATGTACAAGTATTTGTGTTACAAAGATTCTCTCCTTGATGGAACTTCAGTTAGGCTCTTCCGAACCCTCTTCTCAACTAGCCCTTGTGTACGTCCTTGTTGAGTATAGTTTTAGCAAGAATTTTCTCCCACCCTTGATAACTGATTTCCCACCCTTGATCTGATCTGGTCTCATCTGGCCTGTCTTTGGCATTCTGGCCTCTTAGGTCTAATTGGGTTCCTGGATCTAGTTTCGAAGTGTGTGTGTGTGTGTGTGTGTGTGTGTGTGTGTGTGTGGTTGCCCACACCTCCAACAAGCAATACTCCTGACATCAGCTGGGCGTCCTAGAATTCTTAACTCAATTTTGACACTATCTACCTGAAGATAGCATCAGATTCCACAGGTAAAGGGCTTAGTTCCACAAAACCATGAGATGCCACTTGCTAGTCTAGGTTGTTACCTGTGATGACCACCGGCTTATAAATCAGGGGTTCCCATGACCCCCTCCTTGGATTTTATTAATTTACTGGAGTAGCTTACAAAAGTCAGAGAAACATTTTACTTACTAGATTACTAGTGTATTATAAAAAAATATAACTCAGGAATAGCCACGTGAAAGAAATGCATAGGGCAAGGTATGGGGAAAGGGCAAGGAGCTATACATGCATCATACATGCATACATACATTGGATGTTATGCAAATGAGGCTGGTACTCCTCCTTGGGCAGAGATTTTAGTATTATGATGAGGTAAGGGTAACTGTCATTACATGAGTTATTCCATAGTTTATCTGTGTAGGCATGAATCAGGGAAGAGGGGATGCTCAAACTGGCCTGGGGGTCTGGGCCACAGGAGCTCTTCCTCCAGGCAGTCATTGTTGCTTGAGGGATGGTTTTGGTTTCCATTGCAGGATGCTATGCCCCTTGGGTCTTTGCCTGGGTTAAGAGATAAACTGGAAAAAAGAGGTAAAGGGAAAATGTGGGACAAAGGTTGGTGGCTATAAGCAGATGAGCAGTAAAGGTCAGGTCTCGGAGTATAGCTTGTGACAGTTTCCTTACTTAGGTATGGTTGATTAAATCATTGGCCATTGGCAACTGAGTAAACCTCTGTCTCCTCTCCCCTACCTGGAGGTTATGGGGCAGGTCTGAAAGTTCCAGCTCTCTAATCCAGAATTAGTTCCCCTGGCATCGAGACCCCATCCTTAGGTGTATTCCTAAAGGTTTTTGTTTTGTTTTTTAAGATTTTTATTTATTTATTTGACAGAGAGATAGAGAGCACAAGTAGGCAGAGCAACAGGCAGAAGGAGAGGGAGAAGCAGGCTCTCCGCTGAACAGGGAGCCAGATGCGGGGTTTGATCCCAGGACCCTGAGATCATGACCTGAGCTGAAGGTCATGAAGCTTAACCGACTGAGCCGCCCAGGCACTCCCCTAAAGTTTTATCACATTAACAAAAACACCCTTTTGTTCTTATCTCTTAGGAAGTTCCAAGGGTTTTAGGAGCTTTGTGCTGGTAATGGGGATGACAAACAAATACATACTTCTTGTTAAAAATCTCAATATCCGGGCATTTGCATGGCTCAGTCAGTTGAGTGGCTGACTCTCCATTTCAGCATGGGTTCATGATCTCAGAGTCCTGAGATCAAGGCCTGCATCAGCTCGTGCTCAGCCAGGAGTCTGCTGGAGATTTTCTCTTTCTCTCCCTTTCCCTCTGCCCCTCCCCTGGCTCATGCTCTCTCTCTCTCTCTCTCTCTCACTCTCTCTCTCTCTCAAATAAAAATAGATGAATAAATCTTTTTTTTTAAGATTTTATTTATTTATTTGATACAGAGAGAGATCACAAGTAGGCAGAGAGGCAGGCAGAGAGAGGGGGGGAGGGGCGCCTGGGTGGCTCAGTTGGTTGAGCAACTGCCTTCGGCTCAGGTCATGATCCCGGAGTCCCGGGATCGAGTCCCATATCGGACTCCTGGCTCTGCGGGAAGTCTGCTTCTCCCTCTGACCTTCTCTCCTCTCATTCTCAGTCTCTCTCTCTAATAAATAAATAAAAAAAAAAAGAGAGAGAGAGGGGGAAGCAGGCTCCCGGCTGAGCAGAGGGCCCGATGTGGGGCTCGATCCCAGGACCCTGAGATCGTGACCTGAGCCGAAGGCAGAGGCTTTAACCCATAAATCTTTTTTTTTTAAATCACAATATCACAAGGTCAGTTTAGCAAGAATCTCTTGATGCCTGATGTCTGTCTCTTCATAGTAGTTTTTCAACAACTGACATCCCATTCTGCTCATCAGGTGTGCATCCCTAGCTGTATTTGCTGTATTTGGATTTGAGCCCAATTTCTCTCCTCTATTTCAATACCTTATTATAGTGTCTTTTTGTGTGTGTGAATAAAGAGAGGTTTCTTTCTTTTTTTTTAATTTAAAATTCAATTAGCCAACATATAGTATATCTTTTTTTTTAAGTATAGCTGACATACAGTGTTACATTAGTTTCATCTGTACAACATAATGAGTGAACCCTATTATAATAATCTTGAATAAAAAATCTTACCATAATACTAAGTATCAGAATAATTTCTTCTTTAACTGTAAGGTTATAGATTTCCTTTCCTCTTGGGTAAGTACCTAAGAAATTTCCAAACTGTTTTCCAACGTGGTGGTACTATTTTACCTTTCTACCAACGTTTGAGACTTGTAGTTTCTCTACATCTACATTTCATCTACATTTAGTTCTGTCAAACTTTTAACCTTAACCTTTAATTAATTTAATCTTAACCTTTAGTACAGTCTTTTTTTTTCCCCAAATACATTTATTGTATTTTTTCAGTGTTACAAGATTAATTGTTCATGCACCACACCCAGTGCTCCATGCAATGTGTTCCCTCCTCAATACCCACCACCAGGCTCGCCCAACCCCCCCACCCCCTCCTCTCCAAAACCCTCAGTTTGTTGCTCAGAGTCCACAGTCTTCTTCTTCTTCTTTTTCTTTTCTTTTTTTTAAGATTTTATTTATTTATTTGACAGAGAGGAGAGAGATCACAAGTAGGCAGAGAGGCAGGCAGAGAGAGAGGGGGAAGCAGGCTCCCTGCTGAGCAGAGACCTCCCCCCCCACATGTGGGGCTCTATCCCAGGACCCTGAGATCATGACCTGAACCGAAGGCAGAAGCTTTAACCCACTGAGCCACCCAGGTGCCCCCACGGTCTTCTTTTAATCTTAACCTTTCCAATTAGTATGAAGTGATATATACTCTGGTTTTAATTTGTATTTCCCTAATGACCAATAATGTTGATCACATTTTCATATGCTTATTTGCCATCTACATATTTACTTTGGTGACATATCTGTTCATATTTTTGCACATTAAAAAAATTGTTGATTTTCTTTTTTTTTTTTTAAGATTTTATTTATTTATTTGAGATAGAGACAGTGAGA
Organism: Nasua narica; assembly: GCA_028533885.1. Taxonomy (NCBI): domain Eukaryota; kingdom Metazoa; phylum Chordata; class Mammalia; order Carnivora; family Procyonidae; genus Nasua; species Nasua narica. Next base: position 21,822,376 of record CM052809.1, on the reverse strand, counting down.
GAGAGAGAGCATGAGAGGGAGAAGGTCAGAGGGAGAAGCAGACTCCCCGTGGAGCTGGGAGCCCGATGTGGGACTTGATCCCAGGACCCTGGGACCATGACCTGAGCCGAAGGCAGTTGCCCAACCAACTAGCCACCCAGGCGCCCCTGTTGATTTTCTTATTATGGAATTTTGAGAGTTCTTTATATGTTCTTGATGCAAATCCTTTATCAGATATATACTTTGAAAGATATTCTCCCAGTCCATACCTTGTCTTTTTATCCACTCTACTGTCTTTTTTAAAGCATAAAAAAATATTTTATTGTGTTATTTTACATATTATAAAATTCACCCATTTCAAGTTTACAATTCTGTAATTCTGAGTAAATTTATGAAGTAGTGCAGTAATTACCTATATCAGTTTTAGAACTTTTTCCAAATCCTTCACGCTTATTTACAGGTAAGCCCTGTTCTCATGCCCAGCCCCAGGCACATACTAATCTACGTTCTGTCTCTAGAGTAACTTTTTCTGGACATTTGTTATAAATGGAATCATAAAATCTGTAGGTTCTTGCAAAACCGTGTCACTTAAAGAACATACATTTTTAACTTTGATGAAGTCCAACTTGTCGGTTTTTTGTTTATTTTTCTCATGGGTATGGTTTTGTTGTCATATCTAAGAAATCTTTGCCTAATCCAGGGTCACAAAGATTTTCTCCTATGTTTTCTTCTAGAAATTTTAAAATTTTACACTTATGCCTGTGAGTTAATTTTTTACTTATGGTGTGAAGTATGGATTCCAGTGTATTTATTTATTTCCATATAGACATTCAATTATTCTAGCAACATTTGTTGAGAGTTATTCGTTTTCTACTCTATTGCCTATCCACCTTTGTTGGAAAATGGTTGTCCATGTATTTGTACAAGCTTGTATAAGGTTTTACTGTTGTCTATATTTGTGCAAGTACCACACAGTATTGAATAATGAGGCGCTATGGTAATTCTTGAAATTAGTTAGGGTTAGCTTCTAACTTTGTTCTTCTTTTTCATTTGTTTTGGTTATTCTAGATCCTTTGCATTTCTATATGAATTTTAGAATCAGCTTATTTATTTCTATCAAAAACAATCCTGATGGAATTTTGATTAGGATTGCATTTTATCTACAGCTTAATTTGGGAATAATTGATATCATGACAATATTAAGTCTTCCAACCTAAACACAATGTATAGCTATCCATTTTTTGGCTCTCCTTTAATTTCTGTACCAATTATTCTGTAGTTTTCACTGGGTGATTATTTCTACTTGATATCATTATTTCCCTCCTGATGACAGTATTTCATATTATTGATACTATATATAAGTGGTATTCTTAATTTCAGTATCTGACTATAGAAATACATGTGTGTATATGTGTATGTGTGTGTGTGTTTATTGATCATTATATTAATATGTTTAGTTTTCCATAATAAAATATGATATACTGGGTGGCTTACACAACAGAAATTTGTTTTCTTACAGAAAGTCCAGGACCAAGATGTTAACTTATTCAGGTCTCAGAAGGGCTTTCTTCTGACTTGTAGATGTCCGCCTTCTTGCTATGACTTCACATGGCCTTTTCTCTCTTTGCGTGAAGTATTAAAGTCCTCTGGTGTTTCTTCCTCCTCTTAAAAGGGCACCAGCACTGGGCGCCTGAGTGGCTCAGTTGGTTGGGCGACTGCCTTCAGCTCAGGTCATGATCCGGGAGTCCCGGGATCGAGTCCCATATCGGGCTCCCAGCTCCATGGGGAGTCCGCTTCTCCCTCTGACCTTCTTCCCTCTCATGCTTTCTCTCTCTCTCAAATAAATAAATAAAATCTTTAAAAAAAAAAAAAAAGGGCACCAGCACTTTCAGATTAGGACCTTACTCTTATGAAGTTAGTTAACCTTTTATCACCCTTTCACAGAGCCTATCTCTAAATAAAATCTTACTGGGAATTAAGGATTCAACATATGAGTTTTGTGGGGATAGAAACAGTCCATAACAAGTATCCTGCAAACTTGCTAAACTTAATCATTATTTCTAGTAGTTCTCCCCACACCCCACGAGTTTCCATCATGCCATAGGCAATTATGTTATCTGTGGAAAAAAAGTTTACCTCTTCCTTTTTTTTTTTTTTAAGATTTTATTTATTTATTTTAGGAGAGGGGGATGTGCAGTGGGAGAGGGAGGGAGAGAGAGAATCTGAAGCAGACTTTGCACTCATCATGGAGCCTGATGCTGACCCTGAGATCATGAGCTGAGCCAAAATCAAGAGTTTGACCCTTAACAAACTGAGCCACCCAGGCACCCCTACCTCTTCCTTTTTAATCTAGTTGTGTTTTTTTCCCTTGCCTAATTTTACTGACTAGATTTTCCTGTACAATGCTGAGAGAGTAGTGGGGAGAGCAGACATCCTTGCCTTGTTTCTGTACTTTGAGGGAAAGCGTTCGGTAGTTAACCATTAAATATGATCTTAGCCATGTTTTACTTAGGTTGAGGAGGCTCCCATCTATTTCTAATATGCCTGAGAGTTTTTATCAGGAATGGATGTTGGATTTTTCCCAAATGCACTTTTTGTAACTATTGAGATTGTAGTAGGACTTTTTTTTTTTTTCAGTTTGTTAATATGGTGAATTGATGATGATTATGAATTGAATATAATGTACCAATTTATGTTCTAATGTTAAATCAACCCTGCATCTTGGGATAAACCCCACTTAGTTATGGTACATTTTTATTTTTATGTATTGATGTATTTGATTTGCTAAAAATATTTTAGAATTTTTCCATCAATGTTTGTGAGGGTCGATAGTTTTATTTATTTGTTTAATTTTTAATGTCTGTCTCTGAGTTTAGCATGAGAGTAATGCTAGCCTCATAGAACAATTAAAGAAGTACTCCTTCATCTTCGATTTTATGGAAAAGAATTAGTATTTTTGCCTTCAATATTTAGTAAATTCATTAGCGCGCCTGGGTGGCTTAGTTGGTTGAGCAACTGCCTTCGACTCAGGTCATGATCCCGGAGTCCCGGGATCGAGTCCCACATCCGGCTCCCAACTCCGCGGGGAGTCTGCTTCTTCCTCTGACCTTCTCTCCTCTCATGCTCTCTCTCACATTCTCTGTCTCTCAAATAAATAAATAAAATCTTAAAAAAAAAAAGAAGAAGAATAGAAATGATGCTAGGCAGAAAATATCAGATGCCCACCACAGAAGATAATATGAATTTTAAAGTACAAGTTATTTCTATGTAGGCTTTACTTACAGTGGGAAGAGCCCTTGGTAAATACATACATCTATTTGAGTTCTGAGAAATAAGATATGTCACTTTTGGAAGATACAATATTTCTTTATTCTAAAGTCTGTCTGTTTGATTGGCATTTGTCAAAATTCATTGAGTTGGGAAACCAAGGAAATCTAGTATATGACTTATCATTATTCTCTTTATGTCCTTAAATAAGATATCCAAATTCTCTGAACATAAGGTTCCTCATTTTACAAATGGGGATGATATAATCTTCCCTGTCTGGTTCTTATGTGTGTTAAATAAGCAAATGTTTAAAAACCATTTCATTAGTGTCTGGCGTGGAGTAAGCATTTCATAATGCTTTTTATCATTAATATGTACGAAATATGGATGTTTAAATGATTTGCCTTTGAAATAAAACAGCAAAGAAATGCAATACCTGGAGGAATTATGCACTATCTGCTTTTTTTTTTTTCTTTTTCAGGTTCCTTCAGATACATCAGAAATATGTTGTATTATAAGAGCAACACCAGGAACTAGACAAATGAAAAGTAAAAGTAATGTTATTGTAAAGAAGAAATATTCCCCACCTAAAGATATTCCTCAAGGTACTATAATGTGAATGCAGAGCCTACTTTTTGGATGATAGAAAATATTTTTTTATTATAAATTCCTTAGGCATACAGAAAGTTCACTTACAAGTTGTATTCTAGGAGTTCTTGTACAAAGTGAAAACAGTAGAATTACAAAAAGTTTGGTTAAGTTTTAGAACCTGAATAAAATATTTTTTTGAATGTCAGATATTTAATCTTTCAAAAAGTTAGCTTATGCCATTGATCTAAATGTATTTACCTAGGATACTTTTTCTTACATTTCTGAAATTTAGTGTTGTTGGGTTTCATTTTTAGTAGCATTCTTTGTGAAAATATTTTTCATATATTTTTGCATTCATTTATTGTTGGTTGAGCATTTCCTCTGTGAAAGACACTGAGCCAAATATCTCATTTTATCTCATTTATTTCTCACTATGACTTTATTTATAATAGGCAGATGTGTACTATTTTCCTCATTTTATATGTGAATAATCTGGGGCTTAAAGTAGTATGCAATTTGTCCAAGATTTTACTGCAGGTAGTAGAGAGGAATTGAGGAATCAAGTCTTTTACACTCCAAGTTTAGGGTTTTTCTGTTTTCTTGACTGTATATCAGACAGAATGTCTGATTAGATTTGGAGCCTGGGAAGCTTTTATGAATAACCAGGCAGAGCAGCAGTTGAAATTTATGAGATTATGTACAACTTCAATCCAACTAAACTGTCTACTTTTGATCCTTGCCCCCATTTCTGACACAGAGCCTACTCTGAGAACTCCCTAAGTCCACAGAAGTTGTTTCTCTTTTTTCCTAAGTTTCTTAAGTACTTAATTCAGTGCTACTCATTTGACACTTACTAATATATTACTACCTCACGTAATTCATAATGCTGACTTATCATATTCTTCAGGTTAGGAAGTTTTCAAAGACAGGGACCACATAATGCACTTTTTTCTATCTCTATCTCTGATGACATTAGCATGGTGGTAGGGAATAGTAGATGCCATATCGAGGTTTTCCCAAAAAAGCAGAACCAGAGGGTTATTTCAAGGCATTAACTTAGGCAGGTGTAGAGTCTGGCTAAAAACTGTAGGGCAGGCTGGAAACTCTTGAGCAGGAGCTATTGATGCAGTCTTTAGGAGGAATTTCTTTTTTCTCTAAGAAACTTCAGTTTTGTTTTTAATCTGATTCGATGAGGTCCACCTACATTATCAAGGATAATCTCATTTGCTTGAAGTCCATTATTATAGATGTTAACCTTACCTACAAATAACTCACAGCAACACCAAAATTAGTATTTAATTTAATTGGTTAATATAGCCTAACAAAGGTTACACATACAACTAACCATCACAGTCTTCATGACAACTATGTATCCATACATATGTCCTTAAACCACAGCTAATCTGTAAATAAATAAATTAATAAAATTATACTTCTGTCTAATGTAATACAGCTGTCCTATATACAACCTAAAGTGTTCTAATTGCTTCCCCAGAAGAGGATGCAAAATCCTTGGGTGGTATTTATTCCTCTTCTTGATATCCTATGACTCAAGTAGTATGACACAGAGTTAAGTATTAATACATTTTATGTTAGTTGTTATAGGAATAAGAGACGGAAGAAAACAGATATTTGCTTAAACTAGTTAGGTGGAAATAACTGGTATTTATAACTACCTTCCTCCATTTCATATTCCCTCTTCCTTCAACAAGCACCTCAGCTGGTCATAAGTTAGTGGGGTAAGCTGGTAAGCTAGTTCTTAAGCTAGTGGGGCAATATCAACCTCATTTCAGTAGGGTCTGGGCCATTAGTCCTGCTTGGATTGAGTTGTTTTAATTTTCCATTGACCTTAATCTCAGGGCATAATAATATCTAAAGAGATGCCCTAGGGAATCTCCTGTATTCCAGACATACTCTTCTTTGCCTCCATTGAAGAGAAAATTTCGCTTGAGTGGTCAGGATCAGTCATCCAGGCCCACATAGTAATTCCCTTCTTTGCTTGTTAATTCAGAGGCCTGAGGAGCCCAAAGCAGCCAGGTGGCAGTCTTACCTTCCAGTGCATTGGAATCATTGCTGTCTCTTGGTGGAAGTGTCCCTCCCCTTGGAACTAAGACCTCTAGGCTAGCAGAGCATGGCCACTCATGGGAACGGGAAGCAAAAAAATTTTCCTAGTGGATTACTAGGGATAATACTGAATGAACTCACTTCCATCTCCATTTCTTGATTCCTGGACCTGTGAATCCTGGCTGCAGGAGAAATAGCACCATCTACTGAATGCTGATTCAGGGCATAGACAACATTCTGAAGAACCTTGTCTCAGCCCTGCAAGCTATTGCTGCCTATGGGGTGCTTTAACTGAGTCTTCAAAAGGCCATTCCACTATTCTGTCAAGTCAGCTGCTTCAAGATGGTGGGGAACATGGAAAGACCAGTGAATTCCATGAGCTCGGGCCTCTTGCCACCTTCTTTTGCTGTGAAGCAGGTTCTTTGATCAGAAGAAATGCTATGTGGGATACCATGATGGTAGATAAAGTATTTTCTAAGTCCTTGGATAATTGTTTTGGCAGGAGCATTGCATCTAAGAGGCAAATCCATATCCAGAATAAGTCTCTATTTCAGTAAGAATAAAATGCTGTCCCTTCCATTATGGAAATGCTTCAAGGTAATCAACCTGCCACCTGGTTGCTGGTTGATCACTCCAGGGAACAATGCCAGACTGGGGATTTGGTGTTGGTCTCTGCTGCTAACAAACTGAATATTCACCAGTGGCGATAGCCAGGTTGACTTTAGTGAGTTGCTGAGCTCATGCATAACCACCATCCCTGCCATCATGGCCACTTTTTCGTTACCTTATTGGGTGATGGCAGAGGTGGCTGGAGAAAGAGGCTGACTGGTAGTCACAGAATGAGTCATCTTATCTACTTGATTATTAAAGTCTTTGTCTGTTGATATCACCCTTTGGTGAGTAGTTCAGAGGACACAGATACCTTCACATTTTTTGCCCATTCAGAGAGGTCTGTCCATATACTTCTTTACTAAATCTCCTTGTCATCAATTTTCCAATCCTGTCCCTTAAACGTCCCTAACTATCCAGCCAAACTATTGGCCACAGTCTGTGAATCAGTATATAATTACGTATCTGGTCACTTCTTTTAACAGAGTGAACAGTGAGATGTTTTTCTTGAAGTTCTACCCACTGGGAGGATATACCTTCACCAGTTTCCTTCAGGGATATCACAGAAAGGAGCTGTAGGTCCAGGTGTTGCCTGCATATTAAGAACCATCTGTGAACCAAGTCTGAGCTTTTTCCCCCCCTCTATCAGCTAATTGTAGAGAACTCCCCATAATGCCAAAAGTGCAGGCTAGGAGAGAGAAGATAGTATAGTAGCAGTATGGACAATGGACATTTGGACCACTTCTTCATCTCACTTACTCTTGCCTTTGGAGCTCGAGCCCAACTTTATATATACCATTTCTATCTGAAAATCCAATGCTGTTCTGCATAGCCAACTCTGTGGCTTGGTGCATCATATGTGTATAATTCATGGTTGACAGCTCAGCTTGGTGTACCATGGTTAAATATGTAGTCTCTATGAAGGCCCAGTAGCAGACCAAAAGCCGTTTCTCAAGAAGAGAGTAGTTATTCACAGAAGATGCTAAAGATCTGCTCTAAAATCCTAAGGATCTGTGCTGTGATTCACCTATAGGATTCAAACAACATATATATCTCTCAACGATACTTCAGGCACCATTTAATTTACTAGATATTATGGTACAAGTGGCAGAGCATCTTGTATAGTAGCCTGGACCTCTTGTAGAACCTTCTCTCATTCTGACGCTTTCTCAAAACCAGTAGACTTTCGGCACTGAGTAAATGGGTTAGAGTAGTACACTCAAATGAAGAATATGTTGATTCCCAAATCTAAAAAGGCCCACTAGGCATTGTGCCTCTTTTTTGATTGCAGGAGGAGCCTGATGCAACAACTTATTCTTTACTGTAGGAGGTATATCTCTCAAATCACTGGGCCCCTAGAAATTTCACCGATGTTGAAAGAGACCCAGCAATTCCATTTCCCTAGACCATGGATGCCCAGCAATTCCACTTCCAGGAGTATATCCAACTGTAAAGTTCATCATAGATGTTTGCTAAAATCTTCATAGCAGCACTTGGATAATAGCCCCAAACAGGAAATAATCCAAATGCCCATCAACATTCATTGGCACACTGGCACATTCATTCATTGGAGTGGTATATAGCAGTGAGCATCAACAATGCACAGTTACATGCAACAGTATGGATAAATCTCACATAAGGACTCAGACACAATAGAGTACATTTACCATTACTTATATTTAGTACAAAGCTAGGCAAAACTAAAATATGATGAAAATAACCATAGTGGAGGTACTAGTTAGGGAGGGGCTATTAACTAGAAAGCATTAGGAGAGAAAGTTCTAGGATACTAGTGGTGTTCTGTTTCATTATCTGAATGCTAGTTACATGTGTACAGTAAGTCTGTGAAAACCCATCAAACTCTACAGTACGTATATGCAAACTTGTCTGTATGTATGCTATATTTCAATAAAAAGTTATAAAATAGAAAAACTTCTCTTAATTTGATCTTTATGGCAAGTCACATTAATCCATGACATGAGGTAACGTCACAGGTTTAAGTATGCAACAAATCAAAACTAAAATGTATCTGGGAAGTTCTTCTGAGTGTTTAGACTAAAATTTTTCGTTTAATTCAGAAAGACTCCTTGATGTACATTCAACTGATTATGCCAGCTCCTGGCTTCCTTCTAGGTTCTCACCTCATTTGGCAGCCTTTTAAGTAATTCCCCCTTCAACTTCTGGCCACTTGTCTCTGCCTTTCCTTTAGTAAAAATAGCAAACCCCCAAGCTAACTAGTGATCGTGTTATTTTAAACATGTAACAGCCTATTTTTAGTCCTGGCATTTAACATTTAGCTAGTTTGCCAGTTATCTAATCAGGATGGTAGGATGAAGCTCACTTTTGATGGTCTAGTACCCCTGTTTGTTATGATACTCGTTCAATAATAATGCTGATTAGAGAAAAATGTGGTGAAAGTGAACCACTAAAGGAGTCCAAAGGAGATGTGATAGAGGATGTGGTGTGGGTAAGGAGAAGTTTGAGAATGGTGACAGCCTGATGAAAGAGGCCTTAGAAGACATCCAGTCCATGTGTGGTCCTCTAACCACCTACACCAGAATTAGTAATTCTGGTGTACTAATACTAATTAGTGTACAGAATTAATCTGTACTAATTGATGTACAGAAATACTAATTCTAAATTTTATATTCTCTAGAGATACAGCACAGGGATCTACAATTTGAAGAATTCTCAAAGTGATTCCAATAAGCACTAACATTTGAGAGCCATTTAATGATCTACTCCATTTTGTTCATTTTACATGTAATAAAAATGACCTAGTCAGATCAGTAAGTGATTTGTCTGAATACACCAGCTAATTACTGGTAGAATCAGAATTAAAACTTAGCTTTCTTAATTTGCAATAGTTTGACTGGGTAGCTGTCAAATAAGGCAATGGGAGGGGTAGAGTAGATAGGGCTCTGAGTTTCTCAGTTCCTCCATACGGAGCAGTTTTGCTTCTCTTTGTTTTATATATTGGACTTCTGTATTTAAAAAGGTTTTTTGTTGTTGTTGTTGTTGTTGTTGTTGTTTGTTTGTTTCTTTTTGCCAGGAAGATACTTGGAAAATCATTGCTGTGTACTTCTTACAGTTATAGCAATAGATGTCTAATACATTATTCATTTAATTTGGCTGACAAGCATATATTACACACTGTAATATTAGCTGGGGATAAGAGTACAGCCTCAGTCCTCCAGGGCTTACAGACTAGTGATGAGACAGATCTCATAGTCTTCTCCATAACATGATAAAACTGGAACAAGGCACTGCAGGAATCTAAGAGGAGATATTTTAACTTTGCTTTAGAAGACTACCTAGCTAACAATACCTTTTGGAAAATCAGACAAAACTTGAAGCTATCCTTAAAGTAAGGTTTTACCATTTCTCTTTAATTTTGATCTTTAGAAGACATGATAAATGATGTGTTATAAATTCATATTTCAAACTTGTAGTAGAATAAAAGCCTTTAACTAGGTAACGTATATACATCTTTAGTGAGAAGCTTGAGTTTTTAGATAGGAGCATGCAGATTATCACATAGAAATATGACAAATGAGATAGAAAACGAGTTGAGTATCCTAGGGATGGTAGTAGCAATCACTTAAGAATAAGATATCCCTGGGCGCCTGGGTGGCTCAGTTGGTTGGGCAACTGCCTTTCAGCTCAGGTCATGATCCTTGAGTTCCGGGATCGGGTCCCACGTCGGGCTCCCAGCTCCATGGGGAGTCTGCTTCTCCTCTGACCTTCTCTCCTCTCATGCTCTCTCTCACTTTCTCTCTCTCAAATAAATAAATCTTTTTTTTTACATAAATAGATAAAATCTTAAAAAAAAAAGAATAAGATATCCCTAAGTTCAAAACCTAGTTCTGTCACATGAGTAAATTCCTTAAATCCTCTGACTTTTAGCCTCCTATCTGTAAAACTGGCATAATGATAGTACTCAGCTGAGAGAGTTGTTGTAAGGATTAGTAGAGATAATCTTTGTAAAGCATCTGAAATATAATAAATCAGTAATTATGCAATAAGTATTACTTATTTCTGTAGAGTAGGTTAATTCCTCTAGACTATGTTTTTCTTTTTCCCTTTGGAAATTATTCCTTTGTTTTTATTAAATTGGAAAAGCCTAAAATATATTGTGTGGTTGTTGTATTTGATGATAAATTTGGTTGTGCCATCTCACGTAAAGAATATAGCAGGTAATTGTGAGTGGCCTTTGACACAGACATGTGGATCTAGTACAGATATAGAGATGCCAGACCATTCCTTGGGGAAAAAGAAATCAAACTGGTGTGACATCATGGAGATTTTTAAGCCTGTTGATTTGATGTCAAAAAAGATGAAGTTCTGCAGTTGATTGGTTCATTTATCCAGCAAATATTTATTGAATCTGGATGTCATATTTAGATGAAGTTAGTTGATAGTAATATTGAAATAAAGACATCGTTGTCTTTATGAAATTTGTAATCTCGTAGAGGAAGTCAGATAAGGTAAAATAAGTCTGGTGGAGACATAGGTGCTTTCATAGATGTATATGTGGGACTGTGTTGGGCTACATAGGGAGATGATTTGAAGGATGTTCAGAAACCCTCAGAGGCATTCTGAGCATAGGCTTTCTAGGCAAAGGCACCAGCATACATTGAAGCACAGAGGCTTAATGTATTCTCAGGTAGTTAAGCAACTGAAAGTAGTTATGTTTGGCTGGAGTGGAGGTTGGACTCTGAGAACTGAGTCTTGAGTAGTAATCAGAGGACAAATTGTGGAGAGCCTCCTATGTCACACTGATTTTTTACTTTCCTGGTCAAATTGCTTTTTAATTTGTTCATTCTTATGAGAAGTGTGGGAATGACTTGGAAAAAAGTGAGCTGGGAACTAGAAAGATTGGGTGGGAGTTTCATAAAAGTCCTGAAGAACAAAGTTGAGAAAATGAGGATCTGAGCCAGTGTATCTCAAAGTGTGCTCAGAAACACCTAGGTAATTTATAAATAATGCATATTCCCGGGTCATTGGTTCAGCAATCTGATTCAGTACTTCCAAGGTTTGAGAACCAGTCTAAACTAAAAATATGTATTGGTGTAATTGCTGGGGCTTAGTGACTGATTAGGTACTGGAACAGGGTGGTGAGAGAAAAGGACAGTTAGGATGACTCCCAGGTCTCCAGTATTGTAAAGTTTCAGATGTGTTATAGGTGCTTGGAAATATATGAAGCTTGGTTAGGAGCAGGTGAGACTAGGTAGTGGGTACACTGATTACCTACTTGGGAAGTTACTACAAACTGGGATGGCCTTGATTACTGTGGTGCAGTTTTCAAAGCCTTTAATAAATGAGCAGAGAATGTCTGAGGTCAGTAAAGAAAACAATAGGGAGGAGTAGAGGGTAGAACAGGCGGGGCTTCGCACATTTTAATGTACTGGGAAATTGCTTGTAGAACTTGTTAAAGTGGAGATTTTGATTCATTAGATCTGGAATGGAGCCCAAGATTCTACATTTCTAATGAACTTTTACATGATGGTGAAATTACTGGTCCATAGACCACAGTTTGAACATCGAAGATAGAGGTCTCTGGTGTTCAAACTTATCTGCATATCATGCTTTCCTGGATATTTGAGTCCCCTGTCCAGAGATTCTAATCTAATTGGTATGAAGTGTGGCCTGTATGTAGGTACAATGAAGTTTGAGAATCATTGATAAAGGCCAGGGGGTGATGTATGTCATAGTATGAAAGTGGCAGTGAGAATAGGTAAAACTGGCTCCATTTGGGATCTCCTTGTAACAGATGTAAAGGGAAAGTCCCCAGAATTCTGTACCAGAAAGAACCTGGATTTAGCTACAGCAAAGAGTAGTAGAATACAAAGGAAGGGTGGGTAAGAAAATGTGAGGGGCTTCTTTGTGGGTGATGTATGAGGATGAGAAGCACAACTGGATCAACTCCTCTAGGTTACATGGCTGGAGTTAGAGGCCTTGTGATGGCTACTAACGGCCATCTTTGCTGGGCTTCCCATTGGAATGTTATTAAGCAATAACATTCCATGAGGATACATGTAGTATCCTCATCCTGTCCAGGAAGGAATGAGCCAGCTATTCCTTTTTTAAATTATTTTTTAATTGCTTTTGGATTTATTTCCTAAGGATTGACAGGGTGAAACTAGATTGGCTGGGTGTCAAGAGTTTTTGCCCCCAGGGATTGGTTATTAATAATTATTAGTCACCTTCTTATGATGTATATGAAATAATCTATTGTTTTATATTTTCTCCAGATATTATAATAAAAACAAATGGCAGAATGTAGCAGCCATGGCTGAATTGTCACCACTTTGAAGATATACATGAATGTGAAGTCAGAGCCCTTAAAGCAGAATGTCTGCCTGAAATTATATATAATTCAAAAATCAAAATTCTCTAATTATTTGTGATATATCCTGGTGATGAAATTCTACTGAGATTCTATAATTTACTTTTAATCAGTAAAGAAACATTCTTAGGTATGCCTCTTAGATATATGTATTTGTATTGTAAAATAAGAACAAGCAGCTTATATTAAAAGACTGTACACTAAACAGATGATTCCAGCTATTTATAAAGAGCAAAGTACCAGGCTACTGTGTAACTCCCTTTGTTTTTTTTTTTCCCAGAGTTTGTTCTCTGTATGGATTAAAAGTAGTAAAGTTGTTGAAGCACTAAAAATGAAAATGCTTATATTACGAGCTATTTTTAACAGAACTTAATTGAAACCACATGAGTGAGAGACCTAATTCCAGGTCTGACTGAAAGAAACTCTATACTCAACTTTGCTGAAGCAGGGAATGTATAATATGTACAATCAATCATACACTAAGTTTTTGATATATTACCTCATCCTCAAACCTTCTTTAGCTAATATTATCTGTAAGATTTTGTTTGTTCATGTATGATATTATTTGTTGTGGTGTCTCCACACTGCTCTTCCTAAAAAACAGCAGTCCTGCTGTCAGTGAACATAGTACAATTGTATAACTGTTAGTGAAATTTTAACTCTTGATGGTTTACTAATGTTATTATACATAAAAGTAAATAAAAGTCAAATTTTCAAAGCTGCTTTGGTAAGAAAGAAAATTCTAAAATCAATGAATTAATTTGAGGTTTTGTAACCTATATAGCATTCATTTTTAAAGAGGAGTTCGATGAAGATATTCTTATGAATTATTTGACAAGATCTTAAGCCACTAACAAAGCTATTTGTGATTTCTATTTGATACTTTCATCTGGAGGTGAAATACTGGAAGGTTGTTAGAAAATGTAGAAGAGACCATTAAAGATGGACGCTAAGGGGCGCCTGGGTGGCTCAGTTGGTTGAGCGACTGCCTTCGGCTCCGGTCATGATCCTGGAGTCCCGGGATCGAGTCCCACATCGGGCTTCCTGCTCTGAGAAGAGCCTGCTTCTCCCTCTGACCTCTCCCCTTTCATTCTCTCTCTCTCCCTGTCTCAATTAAATAAAATAAATCTTTAAAAAAAAAAAAAGATGGAGGCTAAAACCCAATTTAGATCTGAATTTTAAATCAGTACTCAACTAACACAGCAACTCTTAGGATGGTTTTAAAAGCAGAAATGTGACAAGCAATGTGGGGAAGAAGAAATGAAATAGGCCTATTCCCTACTTTCAAGTAGTTTATCATCCAAGTGGAAAGCAAGAGGGCAGATTACTTGATAGTTTGATAGTTGTTTTTTTTTTTTTTAAGATTTACTTATTTATTTGACACAGAGAGTGAGAGGCAGTACAAGCAGCGGGGGCAGCAGCGGCAGAGGGAGAAGCAGGCTCCCCGCTGAGCATGGAGCCTGATGTGGGACTTGATCCCGGGACCCTGAGATCATGGCCTGAGCTGAAAGCAGCGGCTTAACTGACTGAGCCACCCAGGCGCCCCTACTTGATAGTTTCTAATCAGGTGGTGGATTCTTGTGAGAAAGAATGACACCTAATTCTTAGGCTGGGCCTAGTGGTACTGGAGGAAATAAACATTTATTTCATATTGCTGATAAGGAAAATAAAGCTAGCTCAGAAAGAGGTATATACTTAGACCAGGCTGACATGATTTGGAAGTGACAGAGCCTGCATTTGAAGGGAAGAGTATTTAAGCCCAGTTTTTTTATCAGCTAGAGCATAGGGAAAAATGGGAGGGAAAAGGATTTGCAACTGGTATTCAAGAGGCTTAGGGGTGGAGGGTATGACTTCTATTATGATTAAAAGAAAGGAAAGTAGAATAAGCTTGATGGTTGTCTAGAAAGCATGAGAAGTACAAAGAGGATTTCTGTTGGGAAATCCCACAAGAATGCTATACTCTTTGTATCTGTTGGTAGGCCTCAGAGGTCTTTCAGTGAACCTCCCTAGAAGAACATCAGAAAGAGTTTTTCCCTTCTGGAGAGAGGGTGTCCATAGTTTTTAATCACATTTTCAAAGTTGTCTGTGATCTAAAAATAGTTAACAATGGGACTTGACCTCTTTATTTCAATATATAACTGATTAATAATTTTTAAGCATTTAAAATTTTCAAATTATACTTCATGAAAAAAAAAAAAAGAAATCTCAGATCATTAAGTACCCAGAAAATCCCGTTAAAAATGCATGAAGGGACAGATGTAATGTCATTTCCATTAAAAAAATTTTAACTAGAGTGTTTTTTCTCCTCTCCAAGGTATAACTCATCATAGTTTGTTCAGTTGTGAATAGCCTCTTTATCTTAGATTGTGCTTATATGAAGGGTATAATACCCAGACTTTCCAGATAAAAGTTATCTACAACCTTTTCAAACATAATACTGCTTTCTAACCAGTATTTTAAAATGTTGACCCATCTTATATCTTAAATCCTCCCTTGACTCCATATATTCTTCTCTATACCCATGCTTCACCCTTTTACACCCAGATATCCTAAAAAGACTGCTGTCTACTTTCGCACCAGTCCCTCACCCCTTCCTCCTGTTCCGCCTGCACGCAACACACACAGAGTCTGGCTTCAGCTCTGGTTCTCCACTGACACTGCTCCCCTCAAGGATACCAGCAATCTCCCTGATGCTAATCTAAGGGGTATTTTTTAGTTCTCATCTTACCCAGCCTCTCTCCCTCAGCTAATGATATTGTAGACTAGTGCTCTATTCTTGAAAGTCTCCAGTAAGGAATGATCTCTTGGAAACTTTACTCTTCAGGCTTTCATCCAGTCTCTACTCTTTCTCTTCCATTTCTTCTGAAGGCTCATTTTCCTCTGTCCAGCCTTTAAATTTTGGTGCTTCCTGGGGTTCTCTTCTAGAGCTTTTTCTTATGTTACCTAGTCTCCCTGGGTGATCTCATCTATCTCTGATTTCAAGTACCATCTCTATGCAGTTGACCCCAAATCTTTGTAACTGCCATGGATATATGGAAGTGGACATGTGTGGTGATTGTCTCTGCATCTGTCCCCCAAAGGATTAATTGTCTTTCTTTGTATTTCCATAGCATTCTGTACTTGCCCACATCATAGTATTTATCATAATGTTAATTATAATAATTACAATAATAATTATGGTTAATTTCCAGTTGCATTCTGTTTTTTTCTTCCTCGATTGTAAGGTTCTTGAGTGAAAGAACTGCACTTCTTCATTATTGTGTTTAAGTTCCCCTTTACTGTTATTCTAATTGGGTTTTGAATTTCCAAGCCATATGGTTTAGATGGGATTGATCCCATCCTTAGTTACGGAGGTGGGCCATTAGTGGTTTATATAAGTTAACATACCTCTCCCAACTCTGGCACAATGATTGGTTCAGTAATGGGGCCAAGGCCTAAAATGATTCTACTGGTATAAAACTCATAGTTTTTTTCTGGGAATGCTAGGATAGAGACATTTTCTTTATTCTCTTGGATTTTTACCTGAATGGATTTTACCTGAAAGGAAAGCTGCTGGCAGCCACCTGTGTCCACAAATGGAGTCCTGGAAATGGAGTTCACACAGAGAAATTAAAGCTTTGATAGAGAAACTGGATTCTTGCTATCATTGTTGCTGTCCCTGGATGCATCTGTGCTTCTACTTTAGGTCCAGTTCTGAGAGCTAATCAGTTTCTTTTTAAAACTATACTAGTTTAGTTTAGTTTGGTATAAACTTGGTAAAATAAATTTATACCAAACTTTAGTTTGGTATAAACTATACTAGTTTAGTTTGGTTTTTCTATCGTGTATAACATAGAACATCCTGACTGCTGAACTCAACTAAGACTTGCCCAGACTTCTATATATCAGTATAGCCAAAGGCTTGCTTGTCATTACACCATAGGTTCTTATGGTATCCTATATTCAGCATATCCCAACCTTAAGTTATTTTCTCCCTTAAAGCAGTTCTATTTTCTGTTTCAGTATTAGATATCTTAATTCATCCATGTAAGTTGAGCCAGAAATTTGGCTATCATCCATGATTCCTCCTTTTCTCTTATTTTCTCACAGGCAATCATTCATGAAGTCCTGTTGGTCCTGAATCCTAAATGGCCCTCAGTATTTTCTTCTCCCCTCCATTCCTATGGCTTTTCGGAGTTCTTGCCAGTATTTATCTTGGTTTTGTGTACCGCCTGACCACTAGATTCTCAACCTTTATTTTTGTACCCTATACTTAATTTTCCACAATGCATCCAGAAGGAGCTTTCTAAAATGTTCATCTGATAATGTTTTCTGATGAACAATCCCTCAGTAGCTCTCCAACGTGTTCTGAATAAAGTATGATCTTTTAAATTATTTTACATGTTTTTCTTAATCTAGTTCAATATTCCCACTAGGTTATATTATAGGTCACTGAATTTTTATATTTTATCATGCTTCCAGCTTTGCATGTGCTCCTCTACCTGCCTGAAATGCAACTCTCCTGCCCACTTTCTCTTTTCTTTAGCTTCTTCTATTTTTATTTTTAATCCCTCTATTCATTCCTCCCTTCAGAAAATTCTCCTTTTCTCTCTCTCTCTGTCAGAAAATTCTCCTTAATTTCCCCAGAAGGCTAATTGTCTTTCTTTGAAAATTGTCTCTTTTCTGTATCCCCATGGCATCCTGTATTTGGCCACTTCATAGCATTCACCATGAACTAAAATTTCCTGTCAAATTCTTTTTTTCCCCACTACACTGTAAGTTCTTCAAGCGTAATAACCATATCTTGTTCATTAGTGTATTTCCAGGTTCCAGCACAGTTGCTAGACACATACTAAATATATTAAGTTTCTGAAAAATATTTGTTAAAAAAATGTTTGTCATAGAAATGTGTCATTATATAAAGGATCTTCTTTGGTATACTTCTAATAGAATTCAAGGTGAGGATTTCAGACCAATTTATTTTATATTGAAGGTAAAACTTTGATGCCTTAAAAGCATTTATCACAATGTGCAATAACTTTTTGTTTACTTGTTGGTTTCTTTTTTTTTTTTTTAAAGATTTTTATTTATTTATTAGAGAGCGAGAGACTGAGAATGAGAGGGGAGAAGGTCAGAGGGAGAAGCAGACTTCCCGCAGAGCCGGGAGTCCGATATGGGACTCGATCCCGGGACTCCAGGATCATGACCTGAGCCAAAGGCAGTTGCTCAACCAACTGAGCCACCCAGGCGCCCTACTTGTTGGTTTCTTAAGGGCAAGGACTCTACTTGTCTTATTTGTTATTGTACTCTGAGCACCTAGAACATAGTAGGTGCTTGATGTCACTTTCTTTTTTTTTAAGATTTTAAAAATTAATTACTTAGTTTGTTTTAGAGAGAGAGAGAGCACAAGTGGGGGGAGGAACAGGGAGGGAGAGAGAGGGAGAGAGAAGGAGTTGGAAAGAATCTTAAGCAGACTCCTTGATGAGCATGGAGCCCTACGTGCAACTTGATCTCACAACTGTGAGATTATGAGCTGAGCGGAAACCAAGAGTCGGACACCTAACTGACTGAGCCACCCAGGTGCTCCATTATCTCCTTTTGATTGTTTCCATTAGAATACAAAATTCTCTCATATCTTCTGTTTTGAAAAGGGAAAAAACCAACTTTCCCTCCTCCTATCTCCTCTCAGTCCTCATTTATCTCAGTAAAACAGAGGAGTTGTCTATACCTGCTTTACCACTTCCTTTCTACCCTTTAATATTATTATTTTTAACACACTCCATTCAGGTTTTTGCTCACATGAGTCCACTGAAACTATTCTTGTCAAGATGTTCAGGCTGAGACATCTAATGGACACTTAAATTTTCAGCAACATTCAACACAGTTGATCCTTTCCTCCTTTTGGGCACATTTTCTTCTCTCCTTATTCTTTGCTGGATCCTTTTCTTCAAGACCTATAAGTGTTGTCCTCATTGAATCTTAGTCCTGGACCCCCTTCTCCACATACACATTCTCCCTAGGTAAACTCCTCCATTCCATTATTTTAGATGCCTCCAAAATTTATCTTTCCAATCCTGTCTTCTCCCCATATATTCTACTCAGAATCTCTACATGGATATCTAAAAGACAATTCAAACTCAAAATATCCAAACTTATGCTTGATTTTCTTCAAACCTGTGCTTTTCCTGGTCATTCTATTGGAAAATGACTTCCATTTAGATGCTTAAGAGAAAAACCTAAAAACGAATCCTTGGTTTTTCTTTCCTTCACTTCTGTCAGAAGTCCTGTTGGCTCTATCTCCAGAATAACTTCAGTTAGCCCTCTTCCACTTCCACTGAAAATACACAGTAGCCTCCTATACACTTTCTGTTTTCATTCTCATTCCTTTATAATCTGTTCTTCTCAAAGCATCCAGAGTAATCTTCTAGAGTCATTAATTGGAGCATGTCCCTCTCCTGTTTTAAACTCGTGCAGTAGCTCCCATCACATTTAATCTAACCTTTTTGCCATGATTTACAAGGTACCTACATAATGTGGCTCCCTATGTCTTTGTAACCACCTCTCAAACATCTTTTTCTGCCCAGAAGCTCTTTTTGCCTCTTTTTTTCTTCTTCAAACAACTCAAACTCATTTCTGCCACAGAGACTTTGTACCTTTTCTTCTCTTTGCCAGAATGTTCTTTGCCACCTTCTTCCCACTGCCGGTTCCTGTTCCTTTTCATTGTTTAGACCTCAATTTAAATTCCACATCTTTGGAGAAGGCTGTCCTGACCACCTTGTGTAAATTTGGCCTTTTGCAGATGCTTGCTATCAACTATTTTGTTACTAGCTCCTAGCACAGCTTGGAAACATCTTGTTTATTTTGCTTGTTCCCATTGAGAACTAAGTTCCCAAGGGTAGGGACTTCTCCATTCAGCAATATGTCCTCAGTTCCTACAACAGAGTCTGAGACCTTGGAGACCTCAAGAAATATTGGTTGAATAAATGAATGTTTAGGTTTTCTGGTGTCTCATACTACTGCCGTTCCTTTATCATATAGCAGTAAATCATCAATTGGTTTAAGAGTTTTTAAAACTGAGGTATTGGGGCACCTGGGTGGCTCAGTCGGTTAAGTGTCTGCCTTTGGCTCAGGTCCTGATCTCAGTATCCTGGGAACAAGTCCCAAATGAGGGAGGCTCCACGCTCAGTAGGGAGTCTGCTTCTCCCTCTCCTTCTGACCCTCCCCTGCTCATGCTCTCTCTCTTTCTCTCTCTCTCTTTCTAATAAATAAATTAAAAATCTTAAAACAAAACAACAACAACAACAAAAAACCAGTGAGGTACCCTGAGTCCTTCAGGCAGTTTTGATGATCTAGATTCTGAATGTCTTGTTCTGTGACAGTGAAAACTTAACTTGTTTCAGGAAAATTTAGCACAATTGAGGCATGCTTATGAGCATGGTGTTTGAGAGAGCAAGATTCCAATTTTATTGTCACCTTTCCCCATATCTGTAATCAGAAGAGAGTGCCCTTGTCTTTTATATTATTGGAAATTATCTTCAATGTAGTCTGCATAATTAAGTAACGTGCCTTCTTTTATAACAAACTTGCATCATGGTAGTACTTTCTTATTCTATAATTTGAATATTACCCTGAAACATAAAGGAAATGTGAGGAATGATAGCTAGTTTTTTTTCAGTACCTTTTAAGCATAAGGATAAATGAGACTATAGAAATGAAGTTATTATATGATTAGAGGATAGTAAAACAAAGTATCTCTTACACAAGCAGTAATGTTCTTTCCCTTACTATTAATATCTATAATTATCTCATGAAGTAACTTTTTCCCAAGATGAAAGCACACAAGGTTATTGTTTTTAGAAACTTACTTCTGAGGGGACAAGGAAATACTCTTCTCTGTGCCAGCCATGAACCAGCTATGAGCTCTCAGTGTCAGTGGTTCTGTATGTATATATAGGCTTGAGCCTGTTTTCACTTGAACTCATTTAGTGTAACTTGCTAGTATAAAAGCAAAATAAAAAAATAAATAAAAGCAAAATAAAACATTCCCAAATGATTAAGTGACATAGGATGTGCATATTCTCACTTTTAAAAATTGCATTGACTTCATTTTTTGTTAACAAAAATGTTATTCTATGTTCACATTTTTTGGGGGTAGGTGGGTGGGAAATACAGTTTGAACTGTGTAGATTCTCTTATATGTAGATTTTTACAGCTTCATACTATAAATGTATTTCCCTTATGATTTTAATATTTTCTTTTTGCTAGCTTACTTTGTCATAAGAATACATTATGTAATACATGCTTATATATTACATGCTTTGTGTTAATCAACTATTTATGTTATCAGTAAGGCTTCTGGTCAACTGTAGACTATTAGTTAAATTTGGAGGGAGTCTAAGGTAAACATGGATTTTGAGTTGCAGGGGTTGGGGCTCCTTGCCCCCACCTTGTTCGAAGTTCAACTGTATACATAATTCATTTTGCCTTATTATAAATCTTTCCCTGTTTGGTGTCAGAATCCAGAAGATTGTCTTTACACAGGACATAGTCCTGCTGTTTTGAATCAGTAAGTTCTGGAGCTTGGGCAATGTGCAGTGGAGTTATGACTCAATCTTAACCTGAGAACCTCAAATGTCACCTTCTCACAGAGGCCTTCCCCACTCTCTCATTTCATTGCTTAGCTCTCATTAACTTGTTCAGTTATTTATTATCTCCTTGTATAGAAAGTTAGTTTTGTCTTTGTGTTTATTTTGGATCCCCAGTACCTGGACCAAGGGCACTTAAGCATCTGTGGAATTAATAAATTAATTTCTTGGGGCACCTGGGTGGCTCAGGTCCTGATCTCAGTGTCCTAGGATTATGTCTCATTGGACTCAGCAGGGAGTCTGCTTCTCCCTCTCTCTTTGCCCCTCCTACCTACTCATGCTCTCTTTCTCTCTCAAATAAATAAAATCTTAAAAAATTAATTTCTTAATCATCTTTAAATAGTGCCTTAAAAAATCTTTTAACAGTGAAACTCATCATGTTGACAGCTGAAATTCTCAGATACACAGTCTGCCTATTGGTTTTCTTTTCTTCTATACAAGGCCACTTATTTTATAGTTTAAATTCTAGCTGCAAATTAGTGGGAGTTGGTAGCCACTCAAGGAAATTTGATCTGTCTGCCAAATTAAATGAAAATTTCAAAAGTTTTTTTTTTTTTTTTTAAATATAGCCCTCCAACCACGTACCAGTTATTTCTTGACATCCATATTTGCCAGACAATTTCATCCCACAGTACAAAATTCCTAATTCCGGAGGGGGAGTGGGTGAATAAATGGTGCTGAAAATTGATAAGACCACTTTCATCTGAACCCTGATAAAATTTGGCGTCCTGGGTTTAAGAAGAGTGTAAGGTCATTTTTGAGCATTCCCCCCCAACCCCCTTGGAATGAGGTTTTCCTCGTCAAATCCATTTGTTTACAATTCCACCGTGGAATTCCCCTCTGCCTACATACCTAGGCGTTAAGATAGAGCTTAAATCCTATGGTTAGTTCTTACAAAAGGTTAATTCCTGTTGTCAGAGTTCGAGGAGTAGTGAGAAACGCTGAAGGCCGCAGCGCAAAGTCCCTGGCGGAGGCCTTTCTGCTGGAGGTCAAAGCTGTGGCGAGTGTCTGGGCAGGGCTCTCCACTAGCCACGCGCTGTCAAGCTCTGAGCTCACACCCCTCGCGGCCCTGCACCCGCAGGCCTGTGGCCCCGCACTCAAAGTCTAGCGTGGGTCGCGCGCCTTCTCTGCTCAGGGGTCCGCTGCACTGGCCAGGAGCGCGACGGAGGTGCGAAATCTTGGAGGCTGAGAAGGGGATAGCGGGGGAGACTCGCCAGCCCTGGAGCTCTAAGCATCTCTGTCGTGGGAGCGGGGAGAGGAAGCCTTCTGCATTCCAAAGTACCGGGCGTCGTTCCCGCACCACTTCGCCTTAGCCTCAGTAGCAGACAACATCAAGCAGAACTGCGACCAGAGCGCGTTCCCCCTTCACTTCCCCTGCCAACCCTACTCCCCGCCTCTCCCCTCCTTTCCTCGCACACCACGCCCCGTGAGCTGCCACGTGAGGGAATCCACTGGTCAGCCTATGGGGGCCAGCTCCGCCCTACGCCCCCGCCTTACCCCCCTGCTCCGCGCGCCGCCACGTGATGCGGCTCATCGCCAGCCAATGGACGCCGGCCTTGCCTCGCGCCCCGCCCCGCGCGCCGTGGCCGTTTGAAGTGACTAATTTCTGTCATATGACTGAGGCGCTCATGGGGGTGGCGGGGCGGCTCTAGGAGCGGGGGCCTAGCGAGCGCTCTAAGGAGCGACCCTGGTTTGGCCGTGGTCAGCATGGCCCCTACGCTGTTCCAGAAGCTCTTCAGCAAGAGGAGCGGGCTGGGCGCGCCCGGTCGGGACGCGCGGGACCCAGATTGCGCGTTCAGGTAGGGCGCTGCGGGGCGGGGGGCGCCGAGGCGATGGCCTTGTGAGCTCCGAGCTCCAGATGTGCTGGGGCCTTTGGTATTCGTGCCCGCGCGGTAGCGCCGCGCCTGGACTGGGACCTGGGCCCCGGTGGGGAGGGGCTGGGCAGCTGCGGACCTGCGCTGGAGGGTTGGAGGGAGATCCTCTCGCCCCACCACCCCCATTCCGGCACTTGCCCCTTCCCCCTCCTCCTGGCCGGTTTGTTTACGTCCTGCCCGGCTGCCACACGCGGCTGTGCCTTCCCTGCCGAGCACCGCGGCCTGAGAGTAGGGTCCACACTCCTTTCTGGCAGCGAGTAGAGTTGGGAGCGGGCTGGGCTGGACCTCAGCCCCAGCTTCGGGGCCCAGAAGTTCTCCCCTCCTCCCCGAGACCAGTCGCCTCTGGGTGCTTCATTACAGCCTGCTTGCTATTGTGGGGAGAGCTGCACGTTTTGTGCAAGCTTCTGAGGGTAGAAGGCTGAGGGAGCGAGTAGGCAAGGTGCCGTTCTTTCAGGTTTCTTGGAAACTAATATTGAAGGTGTGCAGTTACCGGAACGAGCGGTCTTATTGTTATCGAAGGAGAAAGGTGAAACCTAAGAGGTGTGGTTACTACTGACTTGACTGAAGCAGGACCGAATCAAAGGAAGCACGGTCTTACAAGTGACCATAGAATCATCCCGTTACAACTGTTGCCAGAAAGGTGTCTTTAAAAATTGAAAAACGACAGAGAAATATTTTATGATATTACAGGCTTTATTAATTTTTGGTTGCAGTACCTGTTGCTGGATTTTAGAATTGTAAAACAGTGTAGTAGAATCATGAATTCAAGGTAAAATTTAGTCACCAAACCACATTTGAAGAAGAGGTTATGTCTTTCACATAGCCTTCATACTTGTTGTGGTGTGGAAACTTGTAAGTATAACTAGGCTAAATGTCACGTATCACTCAAACCTGGTAGGACAGCAAAGAGCCCAATTGTTCAGTAGTAGTAGGAAAAAATGAGAGTCTGTTAAATTTTGCAACAGGCAAAAGTTTGAAATGACTGTACCACACTGGTAAAAGGTTTTCATATTCTTAAAATTATTCACCCTTTCTTAGTAATGCAGGTCACATTACTAAACACTCAGTTATACATGTGAAATTGTAGTACTAAATGGAAAAAATTAACCTTTAGAGGAAGAAAAATCACAATGTGAACATCTTGGAGAAATGTTTAATATAAGTTTTCTAGATTTGGGTCTTTTCCACTGGGAAATAAATATCTTGCCATACTCATCTAACGAATTCTTAAAAACCATTTTTTTTTTTTTTACCGATTTTCTTTTGAAAAACGAAAGTGTAGTCTGGATAATACTGCATTGAGACATCCAGTAAATCAAGAGTCAGTAGAAAGCAGGTTGAGGAAATTAAAAAGGTGACATTTGATTAGGCTTTCTATTTCTGGGCAAAGATTGACTTTAGAGTACTCAAGTTTCCAAGGGTCTGAAGTCACACATGAAAAAAAATTTTCATGTCTATTTTTAAAAAACGTAAAGCCTACTATATAGTTGTGTAACACTACTTTAGAGTTGCCTAAGCACTTTCTCATTAGTTATCTCATGTGATATTTCACAACAACCTTGTGAGATAGAGAAAGTAGCAGTATAGATAACTATATGATCCTTTTTCCAGTGGAAGTAAAAATTATGTATAAGCCCAATAAGTGCATTATGGTTTAGAAGTGATTGCTTTAGAAAATAAAATGTGCAAGTGTACATGTGAGAAAATGAAAACTGGTTAGCATCACACAGCTAGTAACTTGAAGATATAGGTACCCCAGGTAATTTATTTCTTTTTTTAAGATTTTATTTATTTGTCAGAGAGAGAGAGAGAACACAAGCAGGGAGAGGGGCAGGCGGAGGGAGAAGCAGGCTTCCCGATGAGCAAGGAGCCTGAAAGAGGACTAGATCCCAGGGCCCTGGGATCATGACCTGAGCTGGAGGCAGGTGTTTAATGAACTGAGCCACCTGGGTGTCCTGGTAATTTTTTTAAACAACTTCATTGAGCTATAATTTACATACAATAAAATTAAGCCATTCTAAGTGCATAGTTCTATGAATTTTGTTATATGTATACAGTTTTGTACTCACCACCCCAGTGAGGTTTTAGAACACTTCCAACCCCCTCAGAAGTTCCCTCATGACCCTTTGTAGTCAGTTCTTAACCCATCCTCATTCAGGGCCGTCACTAATCTGCTCTAATGAGTGAAGTTTTGACTTTTCTAGAATTTCCTATAAATGCGATCATGTTTATAGTCTTTTCTGTCTGGCTGATTTTAACTCAGAGTGATGATTTTTGAGATTCATCTCAGTTGCACTTATCAGTAGTTTTTTCAGTTTTATTGCTGAGTAGTATTCCATTGTATGGGTATATTACAATTTCTTTATCCATTCACTACCAATTGGCGGACATTTGGGTTGTTCCCAGATTTGGGTTATGAAGAACAATGTTGCTATGAACATTTGTGTGCAAATCTTTATGCAGACATATGTTTTCATTACTCTTGGATGGTCACTGAGGAGTGGGATTACTGGGTCACATGCTAAGTATAACCTTCTAAAAAAATTGCCAAATTTTTCTGAAGTAGTCGTACCATGAGCAGTGTGTGAGGTTATAATTGCTCCGTGTCCTCTCCAATACCTGGTATCTGTTAGTCTATTTTTTTAAATTATGATTTTTTTTGTATTGTGAAAATAACTAACAACATTTACCACGTTGACCATTTTTTTTTTAAAGATTTTATTAATTTATTTTACAGAGAGAGACACAGAGAGAGAGAGGGGGAACACAAGCAGGGGGAGTGGGAGAGGGATAAGCAGACTCCCCACTGAGCAGGAAACTCTGTGTGGAGCTCTATCCTAGGACCCTGAGATCATGACCTGAGCCGAAAGCAGACGCTTAATGACTGAGCCACCCATGGGCCCCACGTTGACTGTTTTTGAGACTTCTTGATTATAGCCATTTTCCTGGATGTTGTGGAATCTTTTTGTGTGTGTTTTTAAGATTTATTTATTTATTTTAGAGAGAAAGAGTGTGCAAAAGCGGGGAGGAGCAGATGGAAAGGGAGAGAGAATCCCAAGCAGATTCCTTGCTGAGCACATAGCCCAATATAGGGCTTGATCTCATGACACCAAGATCTCTACCTGAACTGAAACCAAGAGTCAATTGTTTAACTCGCTGAGCTACCCAGGCGCACCTCTTATTGTGGTTTTAACCTGCATTTCACTAATAACAAATGATGTAACTCAGGTTTTAGAGTAGATTAAAATTTCATTCCAGTCTACCATGCTTTCCTTTCTAGAAGCTTTTTTTGGTTTTGTTTTGGTATAGTTAGTTTAAGTTGTTAAATCTGACTTGGACACAGCCATTGGTAATTAACCCATAGCTCAGCATCTAAGAGTCTGTTCCCAGAGTTAGCAATATACAAGGCCCACTGGTAGTAAGTCACAGTAGGGCTCTGGGATAGGAGAGGCTTTTGATATGAACGAAGATTTAGCCTTGAAATGCTATCTTTCATGGTCACCCCATTGGAAAAGGTGGTCGGGGATCATCTCCTTTCCTTCGGTATTCACTTTTAAAAAAAGACCGTTACCATTTTGATTTCTGTGTGCTTGTCTTATCTAAGCTTCTTCAGCTGAAGAGGAATGTGAAGGATATCACGGGGATATTATTTCAGTAACTTATAGAATTAAAACAGTAACTTGTTTTCATATTTTTGAGGATTTGAGAAGGAGGGTGCTTTCTAGGAGAACAGACCATTTCATGTTTTTTCCATCAGGCCATTTTGCAGTAGAAGAAAGAATTAACTTTAAGTCCAGTAACTACAGTACATATAAAATGATTGCTTTAAAAATACAATTCTTTGAAAAATGCCTAATTTGATGAAGAAGTTTGTTTCAGGGTTAAATGTCTGTAGGACATAATTCATGTTTTGTTAAAAAAAATTGCTGTATTTTGGGGCGCCTGGATGGCTCAGTTGTTAAGCATCTGCCTTCAGCTCAGGTCATGATCCCAGGGTCCTGGGATCGAGCCCTCATCGGGCTCCTTGCTCTGCGGGGAGCCTGCTTCTCCCTCTCCCACTCCCCCTGCTTGTGTTCCCTCTCTTGCTGTGTCTCTCTCTGTCAAATGAATAAATAAAATCTTAAAAAAAATTGCTGTATTTTTGTTCTATTCGTAATGCATGAGCATTTGCTCTTACTGTCTGTACCAGAAATTCTTACCCTGTTGTAACAATCTCTTAATTGTTCTTTTTCCCATCACTCTTGTCTTGCTCCAGACTATTCTCAACACGTTATCCTTTAAAGAATGCAAATTCTGATTATGGTCAGCATGCAAAAATGGTATAGAATTTAATATCTGCATTACAGAGTTATTTTAAGGATTCAGAGAAAAGTCATGTTAAGTACTTAATGCAGTGCTTAGCACATGGCATTCAGGAACCAGAAGTTGTAAATATGATGATTCTATGCTTAAGTATAAAACCATTCTGTTTAGGCCCAAACTCCATAAAGTGGCCCTGTATTGTGTGGCTTTTGCACAGTCTGTAGCGTTGACTTTTTTCCCCCTAATTAATGTAAGGTTGTTTTTTAAAACCGAGCCATCATTCTATTATTATGCTTAACAGAAATTCCCTTACTACGATCTATACTTTCTATTCTTAGACTATATTAATATTTTCTCAGTTGTTTCAAGATGTCTTTTTATAGTAGATTTGTTTGACTTAGAATCTTTTTTTTTTTTTTTTTTGAGGAAGAGAGAGAGGTGGGAAGGAGAGAAGGGGGAAGGAGCAGAGGGAGAGAGAGAATCTTAAGCAGGCTTCATACCCAGCATAGAGCCCAACAACAAGGGGCTCCATCCCATGACCCTGAGATATGACCTGAGTTGAAGTCAAGAGTCAAATGCTTAACCCCCTCAACCACCCACAGGTGCCCCTGTTAATTCAAGAATCTTAAAAGAGTCTGCATATTACCTTTGCAGTTATGTTGCTTAAGTAATTTTTTTCTGTAACAGCCCTCCCACCTTTTAAAAATATGATTTCTTGTTGAAACTGGGTTATTTTTCTAATAAGGTTTCCCACATTCTTTATATGTGTTTGCTTCCTTATGGTTTCCTCTAATTCAGTGCTTCCCAGCATTCTGTGTTTTAACAAGCCTCCTTTAGGTTATTCTGATGCTCAAGTTTGAGAACCACTGCTATAACTTAAGAAAGCTGTTAGTTAGATACTTTCCTAGATTCAGGTTCATTTTTTTTTAAATAAAAATACCCTGGGCGCCTGGGTGGCTCAGTTGGTTGAGCAACTGCCTTCGGCTCAGGTCATGATCCTTGAGTTCCGGGATCGAGTCCCACATCGGGCTCCCAGCTCCACAGGGAGTCTGCTTCTTCCTCTAACCTTCTCTCCTCTCATGCTCTCTCTCACTTTCTCTGTCTCTCAAATAAATAAACAAAATCTTTAAAAAAAAAATATCATATGGATGTTTGCTGTGAATTTCCTACCTTAGAGTTACATGGTGTCTAGTTCTTCTCCCTTTAGTGATGCTGATAAGTTTGGTGAGTTGTTGTATCAACCTTGTTCTTACTTATAAGATTCCCCTTTCCCTACTGGTTTTAGCATCTTTTGTTGGTTATTTTCTGAATCCATTATCTTGTTAGGGGTTATAAAATGGTGATACCCTGATTGTTTAATTCCTCCTGTATTTATTTCCTAGAAGAAATTTCTCTTACCACCTATTTGGCTACTCTTTGCTACAGGAAAGGTAGCATATTAAGTTTGATTGTTTCCCTTTGTAATGTGTCAGAATAATTTATAATGAATTGTTTAGTGAAGGTTTTCCCTTTAATTGTCATTTTTTGGTGTCACAAGCTTGTTTCCTAATCTATTATAGTCAAATTGTCCCATATTTGGCCAGTAGGAGAATTTTCAAGTTGATTTCTGTGCCCTTGTGACATGATCTCTTTAATCTTTGGTAACTTCTGCTTTCTTTTGGCCTTTTATTAATCCCCTCTCCCTCTCTCCCTCTTCTAGGATTTTATCACCCTGAACATGTTTTAGATTCAGTGATGTTTCATGCTGTGCTGTTCCCTGTTCTTGGCATAGTCTTCTGTTCTTTTTTTGTTTGGCTTTTTGTAGTGATCATTTGGACTTATCCTAATTATCTTTCCTCCAGGAAGCCTTTTCTGATTTCTCCCAGAGTGAGTTAGGTTTCACTGGTATTTTCTTCCATAGCTTAATACATTTCCTTATGTGACATCTATTACAGTTGTCATTATTTGTCCATATCTCTCTTCTTTGTTTGCTTGAGTTCTCGTCAACTTCAAGGTGGATTTCGGAGTTAGAACCCAGTAGATTGACCTCTTGGATTGTTTGTGGGGAACAGATACCTAGGTTTCTGGCTAGAACCCCTAAATAGATGCCATTTTCTGAGGGAGAGAATTTAAAACTGTGGAAATATGTCTTGACTAGCCTATCACAAGTAGCAGCCTTCTCTATTCTCTATCACACACATTTTATATTCTTCATAGTTCATTTTATAACTTACCATCTGTCTTCCCCAAGTACACATTACTGTGCCAGTATACAGCACAGTGCCTGAACATATGCTCAGTAAATATTTATAGAATGAACCTATGAAATAATTTCAAGGGCAGAGGGAGAGAGTCAAAAGTTCTCTTTTGGACAGTTCGAGCTTTACTTGCTAGTGAGAGATACCCACTTAGAGATGTCCTGCTTACAATAATGAAGTAAATGTGGAATTTACGCCAGAGGTTGATTCGCAGGAGAATTGGGACTGGAGATAGCTTATGGTTAGTATTAAAACTGAGAGAATGGATGAGATCATCTAGGAAAAGATATAGCTAGAGTATTGGAAAGAACAGGGCTTTGCTCTGAGGAAATTTAAAATGTACAGATGTAGGAGAGGAAAGTCTACAGAGAAGAAAATGGCAAGAGATACATTGGGAAAGCCAGAGTTGTGTGGTGTTAGGACAGTTCCAAAGGGAAAGTGTTTAAAAAATGATGATGTGATGAACTGTTTTCTGTGTGCTGGTTGCTGACAGGTCTTGTGAGATGACAATCAGAAAAGTATCTATTGGGCCCCTGGGTGGCGCAGTTGGTTGAGCGACTGCCTTCAGCTCAGGTCATGATCCCGGAGTCTCGGGATCGAGTCCCACATCAGGCTCCCGGCTCCATGGGGAGTCCGCTTCTCACTCTGACCTTCTCCCTTCTCATGCTCTCTCTCACTCTCTCTTTCCTAATAAATAAATAAAATCTTTAAAAAAAAAAAAAGAAAAGTATCTATTGATCTGTCAAGTTAGAGATAACTGGTGACCTTTTTTTTTTTTTTTTTGAGATGGGCATGTTTAGGGGCGAAAGTGAGATAGATGAAGATAGATGTGGAGTAAATGAGAGGCGAGAAATGGCTTCATTGCTACAGCTTTTTGTTTTCTAGGAGAAACAGTCTGTAGTACTGTGCTATTTTTTCACTTCCAGTATCTGATTTTATATCACATTTTAAGCTTCTGAAGTTTTTTTTTTTTTTTAAGATTTTATTTGAGAGAGAGCATGCACAAGTGGGGGAGTAGCCGGCAGAGGGAGAGGGAGAAACAGGCTTCTCACCGAGGAAGGAGCTCTATGTGGGGCTTGATCCTAGGACCCTGGGATCATGACCTGAGCCCAAGGTAGAGGCTTAACTGACTGAGCCACCTAGGCTCCCCTGAAGTTCTTTTCTTTCTTAAAGATTTTATCTGATTGCTTTGCGAGAGAGCGATAGGGAGAAAGAGCGGGAGTGGGCAGTGGCAGAGAATCCCAACCACATTCCAGGTTGAGCCTGGAGCCTATTGTGGGGCTGATCCCCCGACCCTGAGATGAGAACTGGAACTGAAATCAAGTCAGATGTTTAACCAACTGGGCCACCCAGGGCTCCCCGCCCCCCCAAGCTTCTGAAGTTCTTAAGCTGGCCTTTTAATATTGTCAGTATTTGTAAGAATTGTATTTCAGAAATTTTGTTTTATCAGTGTGATTTTTAAAGATTTCCTGCATTCACAAGGTATTTTGTTATTTAAAAAGTACCACCTTTCCATAAACTGTACCTTTTAGTTCTATATTAGAAGTGGTAGAAAGTTTTCTTTTTTTGTTTTTTTAAGCATTTATTTATTTATTTGACAGAGAGAGAGAGGGCGCAAGCAGATGAGTGGCAGGGAGAGGGAGAAGTAGGCTCCCTGCTGAGCAAGAAGACCGATGTGGGGCTCAATCCCAGGACTCTGGGGTCTTGACCTGAGCTGAAGGCAGATTGTTAACTGACTGAGTCATCTAGGTGCCCTGAAAGTTTTAATATTCTTTACAGAGAATCCTGTGGGATCATATCTTTCTTATTAATGTAGGAAGCTGAGAATTGTAAGTGATTACATATAAATGCTCTTTGGTAGCAGTGTTTGTTCCTTAAGAGTCTAACTTTCCAATAAGAAATGCAAATATATTTTATTGTTAATTTGTTTTGTTTTTCTATATCTAAGTGGTAGAATTAGATTTGTTTTTCAGAACCATGTTTATTGAAAGAAATAGGTAACTGAAAAATATAGCTTCAATATTCAGTTTATAAAACTTGGACCTCAAAGGGACAGTTTAAGATAGAGGTATAGGAAGATCCTGAGCTCACCTCCTCTCATGGACACAACAAATCTGCAGCTACATTTGGAATAATTTCCTCTGAAAAAGTTCTGAAAACTACATGAACAGTGCCTCCACAGCAAAGGATAAAAGGACTACATTGAGATGAGGAGAGGCAGGGCTACACTCTTGCCAAAAACTGCACCCCCAGTACGGTGACCCACAATCAGGAGGGATCTTAAAAATATTTCCCCTGAGGGACGCCTGGGTGGCTCAGTTGGTTAAGCAGTTGCCTTTGGCTCAGGTCATGATCCCAGGGTCTTGGGATCGAGTCCCACATCGGGCTCCTTGCTTGGCAGGGAGCCTGCTTCTCCCTCTGCCTCTGCTTGCCACTCTGCCTGTTTGTGCTCTCTCTCTCTCTGACAAATAAATAAATAAAATCTTTAAAAAAAAAATTTCCCCTGAGGAGCAAGGATTTTTTGCCAGCCCTTAGATCTTACACCATAGAAACAAGCCCCCAAAATGTAAGACCAGTGGGGATTATGTCCAGGAGAAATAAAGAACTATAGGGAATGGAGAAGGAGAACTCTGCTCTTAAAGGAATTGTGTGCAGACCACTTGCCCCAGGACCTAGCAAAAATGAGCATACTGAAAAGTGCCTAGCCCATATGTGAAGGAGAAAGTTTTAATCTTTAATCTTAAAGGGACTGCCAGAAAGGTCAACATCAAACAGTAAGATCCACATTATAGAGGTCCTAGAAAGAGAGGGAGAGAAAGGGGCAAAAAACTTATTTGAAGAAATAATGGTGAAAACTTCCTCCATATGGGGAGGTAAATAGGCACCCAGGTCCAGGAATCTTAGAGGGTTCCAAATAAGATAAAGAGATCCACACCAAGACATATTATAATTAAAATGTCAAAAGTTAAAGAGATACTTTAAAGCATCAAGGGAAAACAACACTTTATATACAAGGGAAACTGCATAACACTCTTAGCAGATTTTTCAGTAGAAACTTTCCACATCAGAAGAGAGTGGTGTGATATATTCAAAGTACTGAAAGGGAAAAAAAACTTGCTACCAAGAATACTCTATCTGGCAAGGTTATCTTTCAGAGTAGTAATTTTTCAGCTAGCAAACACTAATGGAGTTCATCACAACTAAATCAGCTTTACAAGACATGTTGAAGGAATTTCTTTAAGCTCACAATAAATGGCACTAATTAATGGTAAAAAAAAAGTAAAATAAAAATCTTACTGGAAAAGGTAAATATATAATAAAGGTGATGGTTTAATCACTTATAAAACTAGTATGAAGGTCAAGAGACAAAACTAAAACTACACTAACTTACTAAGGGATACATAAAATAGAAATAATGTAAACTACAGTATCAAAAACATAAAACATTGTGGGGTGAGTAAATATGTACAGTTTTGGAATATACTCAAATGTGAGTTGCTGCCAACTTAAAATAGACGTATATTCAGAGGGTGTTTTATGTGAACCTCATGGTAACCACAAAGCAAAAACTTATAGTAAGTATACAAAAGAAAATGAAAAAAGAATCTAAACATGACACTAAAGAAAGTTATCAAGTATGTTAACACAAGTGAAGAGAAAAAGGGAAGAAAGGAACAGAGAGGAACTACAAAAACAGCCAGAAAATAATTAATAAAATGGTAATAAGCACATACCTATCAGTAATTTTTAAAAATGTAAATGAACTAATTCTCCAATCAGAACACATAGAATGAGTGGATTAAAAAAAAGACTTATCTGTATGCTGGCTATAAGAGACTCATTTCAGAATAAGGACACACACAGACTAAGAGTAGAGGGTTGGAAAAAGGTATTCCAGGCAAGTGGAAATGAAAAGAAAGCTGATGTAGCTGTACTCCTATCAGATACAAAATGCACTTTAAAATAAGAATGTAATGAAAGAGGGGCGCCTGGGTGGCTCAGTGGGTTAAAGCCTCTGCCCTCAGCTCAGGTCATGATCTCAGGGTCCTGGGATCGGGCCCCGCATCAGGCTCTCTGCTCGGCGGGGAGCCTGCTTCCCCCTCTCTCTCTGCCTGCCTCTCTGCCTACTTGTGATTTCTCCCTCTCTGTCAAATAAACAAAATCTTTAAAAAAAAAAAAAAAGAATGTAATGAAAGACAGAGAAGGGCAATACATAATAAAGTGGTCAATTTATGAAGAAGATAGAGCATTTATAATATAAATGCACTCATGTTAGAAGCACTAAAATATATAAAGCAAATATTGAAAGACCTAGTGAGAGAATTTAACAGCATATTAAGAGTAGGGGATGTTAATACCCTGCTTTTATCAATGGATAGATCAGACAAAATTGATAAAGAAACATTAGACCAGATGGACTTAATAGATATAGAGAGAACATTTCATCCAAAAGTAGCAGAATACATGTTCTTCTCCAGTCCACATGAAACATTATCCAGGATAGATCACATTATACCACAGAACAACTTTCAGTAAGTTTAAGAAGATTGAAAGCTTATGAAGCGTTTTTTC
Organism: Nasua narica; assembly: GCA_028533885.1. Taxonomy (NCBI): domain Eukaryota; kingdom Metazoa; phylum Chordata; class Mammalia; order Carnivora; family Procyonidae; genus Nasua; species Nasua narica. Next base: position 21,787,908 of record CM052809.1, on the reverse strand, counting down.
AACCATTAGTGGTATAAAACCAGAAATCAGTTATAAGAAGAAAAATGGAAAAACCACAAAATTGTGGAGGTTAGACAACATATCACTGAGCAGCCAGTTGGTCATTGAGGAAATCAAAGAAGAAATAAAAGAGTATCTAGAAACAAATGAGAACAGAAATGTGACATACCAAATATGTCATACCAAAATATTTGGGATGCAACAGAAGTGGTTATAGAAGGGAAATTCATAGTAATAAAGACCTACTTCAAGAAATATAAAAAATTTCATAAACAATCTGACTTTATGCCTAAACAAAGTAGGGAAAAAAGAACAAGCGATACCCAGGTTAGTGGAGGGAAGGAAATAATATAGATCTGAGTGGAAATCAGTAAAATAGAGGTAAAAAAATGGAAAAAAATCAGTGATACTAAGACCTGGTTCTTTGAAAAGATACACTTACTAAGAAAAAGAGAGGGCTCACGTGAATAAAATCAGAAATGAAAAAGTTACAACTGATAAAGAATATAAAAAAATCACAAAAGACAAAAAAAATCACAAAAGACTACTATGAACAGTTATATACCAATAAATTGAACAACCTAGAAGTGGATAAATTCCTAAAAATGTACAATTTTCCAAGACTGATTCAAGAAGAAATAGAAAATTGAATAGACTAATTATTAGTAAGGACATTGAATGAGTTATCAAAAACTTCCCAACAGACAAAAGTCCAGGAACAGATGGTTTCAGTGGTGAATTCTACCAAACATTTTAAGTTTTAACATCTATCCTTTTCAATGATTCCAAAGACATTGAAGTGGAGGGAATGCTTCCAAACTCGTTTTATGAAGTACATCACCCTTATACCAAACCAGTGTTGGTGAGGATGTGGAGAAAAGGGAATCCTTGTACATTGTTGGTGGGAATGTAAATTGGTACAACCACCAAGGAAAGCAGTGTGGAGGTTTCTTAAAAGATTAAAAACAGTGCTGCCAGTAGATCCAGCAGTTTCATTTCTGTGTATCTGAACAAAATAAAAACACTAATTTGAAAAGATAGATGCACCCCTGTGTCCATTGCAGCATTATTTACAATAGCGAAGGTGTGGAAACAACTTGAGTAGGGTCTATCCATAGATGAATGGTTAAAGATACAGATGCGTGTGTGTGCATGCATGTATGCATGCATGCACATATTCGTGTACAGTGGACGATTTAGCCATAAAAAATAGTGCAGTCTTGCTACTTACAGGAACACTGATGGACCTTGAGGGGGTACTGCTAAGTGAAATAAGTCAGAAAGGGAAAGACAAATACTGCATGGTTTCATTTGTAAGTGCAATCTAAAAAAAACATGAACCAAACCAAAACCAAACCAAACTTGTAGATACAGAGAACAGAATGATGATTGCGAGGAAAAGGGGTTGGGAGGGTGGGGCAAAATGTCTGAAGAAGAGGATCAAGAAGTATAAACTTCCAGTTATAAAATAAGTAATGGGGATATTATATACAGTGTGGGAAATATAACCAATAATATTGTATTCACTTCATATGGTGACAGATGGTAACAACTTATGATGGCAATCAGTTTGTAGGGTGTATGAATGTCAAGTTACTATGTTGTGCACAAGAAACTAATATTGCATTTCAGTTACACTTCTAGAATAAAAAAAACATGATTAAACTGTGGGACAGGGATGCGTGGGTGGCTCAGTCGGCTGAGCATCTGCCTTTGGCTCGGGTCCTGATTCCGGGGTCCTGGGATCAAGTCCCACATTGGGCTCCCTGTTCAGTGGGGGACCTGCTTCTCCTTTTGCCTGCCGCTCCCCCTGCTTGTCTCTCTAGCTCTCTCTCTGACAAATAAATAAAATCTTTAAAAAAAATAAACTGTGGGACAAACTCACGTAACCTAATAGATATGCAAATGGAGTCTGATAAGGAAATAGGGGGAGGATAGAAACTTTTTTAGATTTGATGAAAAGGATAAACACAAAGATTCAAAAATTTGAACAAACCTAAGCATGAGAAACATGAAGACAAGTACATGAAGGTATGTGGTAATAAAATTATTTAAAGTTAGTGAAAAAGAGGGGTCCCTGGGTGGCTCAGTTGGTTAAACACTACCTTTGGCTCAGGTCATGATCTCAGAGTCTTGGGATTGAGTCCCTCCTCAGGGGGGAGTCAGCTTCTCCCACTCCTTCTGCCCACCACTTGTGATCCTTCTTTCTCTGTCAAATAAATAAAATATTAAAAAAAAAGTTAGTAAAAAAGAGAAATTCTAAGACCGTGAGATAGGATGAGGGTAACACAGATTTCTTATCAGAACCAGGGTGAGCCAAAAGAAATGGAGCACCATTTTTAACGTACTGAAAGAAGAGAGTTACCAACCTGTAATTCTATACCCAGCAAAATTGCTTTTCCAAAATGAAGGTAGAGAGACCTTTTCAGACAAACAGAACCTGAAGGAATTCAATACAACTAGGCCTATCATATAAGAAATGGGAAAGAAAACCAAGCATAAAGGAAATGATACTGTAAAGAAGTCAAGATCTACACAGAGAAAGAACATATGTAAAAGATAATTGTTTAAAACAAAAATAATCATAGTGTATGGTAGAACCTGTAACATTCAGAGAAATAAAATGTATAACCACAATAGTTCTAAGGCCTAGAGAGGAGAAAGGAAGTATGGTGTGTTAAAATTCTTGCACCATACATGAAGTGATAGCATTTCAGATAGAGGTAGACTATAGTGATGTGAAGAGGTGTACTAAAACCCCTTTTGAAACCCTATTTGCAGGGATGCCTGTGTGGCGCAGTTGATTAAATATCTAACTCTTGCTTTTGTGTGAGGTCATGATCTCAGGGTCATGAGATCAAGTCCCATATCAGGCTCAGCGCAGTCTACTTGAGTTTCTCTCTCAGCGCAGTCTACTTGAGTTTCTCTCTCAGAGCAGTCTACTTGAGTTTCTCTCTCCCTTTCCCTCTGCTCCTCCCTCCACTTGTGCACATCCTCTCTCTTTCTAAAATAAGGAAATCTTAAAAAAAAACCCAAAAGCTTATTTATGAGACAAAAATAATGAAATAACCATAAGGGTACAACATATAAGCCAACAGAAATAAAGAGATTACCAAGGAGTACAAGGAAAATTTTCAGTGTGATGTATATGTTCATAATGTTGATTTGCGTTAATTTCATGGTGTATTCATATGTCATAAATTATCAGGGTGCCAGGCTGGCTCAGCCAGAAGGACATGTGACTCTTGATCTTGAAGATGTGAGTTTGAGCCCCACATTGGGTGTAGAGAATATTTAAAAAAAAAAAAAAGCAACTTAAAAAATACCTCACAACTTACCATACTGTCACTTTAATATGTATAGCTTGTTGTATGTCAGTTTTATCTCTGAAGCTGTTTAAACAGCAGTAGAAAACCATGAAGACGGTTGCAAGGTCAGTGGAACAAAATAAGATCTATCATACTCTCTTTATAGAACTAATCATAAAAAATGAAGAACAGAATAAAAAAACCCTTGGACTCTATTTCTTACTGATACAATAATTATTATTTTAAATTCTGCTGACTTTATCTTTTAGGAAAGACTTGTGTAAAGAAACCCCAATATAAAATGTAACAGAATTTCCTTTATTTAAAGGAGTCCTAAATCACATGATGATTTTCTGTTCCTGATATCACCGTTTTCTTAAGTCTACCAAATTGAAAATCAGAGAATCACAGTTTACTCTTTCCTATCTTTGATTGCCACATTTGGTTAAGTCCTATTTATTCAAATTCTGTAGTATTTTTCTACATTTTCCACTGTCATCATTTCAGTTAGACCTTTAATACTTTTCAGAAAGATTTGTTATAACTGTCCTCCTTCTTTTGTGTTGTTGCCTTCTGCACCATTCTGCTACATTGATTTTCCTAAATCATTATTCTGATCAAATCACTCAGAAATTTCCATTGACTCCCTATTGCTTAGTAGGGGATTGCTCTGTGCCAAGCACTGTTTTATTTTATTTTATTTTTAAAAATATTTTATTTATTTATTTATCTGAGAGAGAGAGAGAAAGTGAGAGAGAGCAGGTTAGAGGGAGAAGCAGACTCCCCATGGAGCTGGGAGCCCGATGTGGGACTCGATCCCGGAACTCCAGGATCATGACCTGAGCCGAAGGCAGTTGCCTAACCAACTGAGCCACCCAGGCGCCCCCAAGCACTGTTTTAATATTAACTTAATTCTCACATTAATTTTATAAAGTAGGTCTACCTATTTTATAGATAAGGGAATGGAGGCACAGAGAAGTTAAAAACCTTGCCCCAGGTCACACAGTAAGTGATGAAATTAAGATTTGAATTCAGACATTTGAGTTCCAGTGCCTCCATTTTTAACAAAGTCTAAACTCCTCAACTTTGGCATTTACAGTCTCTTATAGAGTTGTAGCTTGGTGTGATAGACCTGAGTTCAAATCCCTGCCCCAATGGTTTCTGTATATATAACCTTGGGAAGAGTTAAAGGTCGTGTGTGTGTGCATTTGTCTGAGTAGGGGAATGACTGCTGCGGTGATAGTCCCCAATCTCTGTTGCACCCATGTATTAGAGTTGTTTTGAGGGTTAAATGGCACGAAAAGCACTCAAATGTTAGAATTCTTTCTCACACCCTCTCACCTTTCAGTTTCTCCACTCCAGTCTTCTTTGTAATTTTTTCCTCTTGCTGTGGATTCAGAATCAGACTAATGGATAGTTCTTGATAATAATAATCTGGTTTGTGTGTTTGGACACTACAAATTATAATATGTGTATATATTATATATTATGTTATAATAGAGCTATAATATATCTTTAAAGCTCCAGTAGGACCTATGTTTTCCCTATCAGGGCAGTTATTTTCTTGTGTTGTAATTGCTTATGTATCTGTATCCTTCACTATAATGTAAGTTCCATAAAGTCACAACTATTGTCTAACTTGTTTAGTGCTCTGTTCCTGGTGCTTGGCTCTCAGAAGGCATTCAATAAATGTTAGCTGAGTAAACAAGTGAATAAAAATAGTCACTAAGTAAAAGATTCTAATTCATTTAACACAGATGTTTCTGTTTTGGGCTATTTGCCTAAAGTAGTTATACCCTTAATGAGTAATTAAGGGTATAATTACTCATTAATTACTCATAATAACCTATAAAAAAAAAACCAAAGTAAGGTTTTTCTTTGACATCAATGTTTACCAATTTAAAGGAAAATTTCATTGTTATTTTGACTTTTTAAAAACAATTTTGTTGTTATTTTTGATTTTTTGATTTTTTAAATGGCAGGTATGGTCTGATTTTCCAGAAATAGGTTAAATCCATTTAGGTCTTTGCCCTCCTGCCACTTATCACATTCAGAATGCATGCGTGTGTGTACACAGTTTTTCTCTGATATACTCATTTATTTATTTAAAATGATTGCTTTTTTTGTTTCAATTTTTAAAACATGTGATTCCCAAGTTAAAAGTATAAAATGAAGTCATCTATGTAATTCTAGCCTCCATCCCTAGCTCCTTTTTCCCATTTTATTCCTTACCATACTAACCATTTTTACCTAGTTTTCATTTTCATTCCATTATTTTTTTGAAAATGTTAGTAAATAACATATGTATACATATAATCATATCTCCTCTCATTCTTATGAAGATTTGTGCCAATACACAGTATCTGGAACCTCCCTTTTTTCATTTGGAGATCACTATATATTGCTTTACAGGGATCTTCCTTCTTTTTAACAGTTGTGGCGTGATCTATTGGATGGATATAATGTTTTATTTAACCAGTCTCCCATTGATGAGTGTTTGGGTTGCTTCCCATCCTTAACTGTTAAAAATAATACTGCAGTGAATGACCATTTACATATTTTCCCTCCTGAGTACCTCCTTGCTATCATACCCATAATTTAATGGCACTTTTCAGTAACCGCATATTTTTAAATAGTTCTTAGAATTATACTTGGGTTTCTGTTCTGCTTTTATATTATAATACTTACGCTAACATAATGTAATATGTGCAACATCATGAAAAGTGAGTATTGTAGAGGTGATTGCTTTGATGTGGAGGTATAGGGTCTTTTAGGTATGTAATTTAGAAGGGATATAATTGGCAAGTTCAGCTGACAATGTGAGAGAAACAGCAGGAGGCTCCGAACATTTTGTAACAGTTAAATTTTTCTTTAATTTATCCCATTTCTGTCATCTTATTCCTCTACTTTTAAAAGTACAACGTATTGAAATATAACATGCATACAGAAAAACCTGCAGATGATAAACTAAGTAAATTTTCTCAAAGTGAACATATTTCCATAACCACCATCCAGGTGCAGAAACAGAATTTTACCACTATCTTAGAAGCCTACTTCATTCCCCCTTCTAGTTATCTCTCTCAGTTCTATTGAGGGTAGCCACTATCCTGATTTCTAATATTGTAGATCAGTTTTTTCTGTTTAACTTTATGAAATACAATCATGTTGACACTATTCTTGTGTCTGGCTTGTTTCAGGTTTATTAACTTTGTTGCGTATTGCAGTAGTTGTTGCTGTGTAGTATTTCACTGTGTGAGTATCCAGCAATTTATTTGTTCATTCTCTTACTCATAGGGAATTGTTTTCAACCGAAAGTTGTTTCTGATTTTTTTTTAACTAAGAATAATGCTGCTATGATTATTCTTACCTATGTCTTTTGGTGTACAGATGCTGAATACCTTAACTGTTAGTTTCTCTTCAGCATTTCTGTGTGTAGTGTATACATTCTGTGACATTACCCAAGTTACATAGATTGCATTCTTGAATATGTTATGTAACACAATATGCACAGATGTCAAAATTTCATATTTAATCCCAGTATAATTTTGCAATGTGTTTATCTTCTAACTATAGTAGATATAGGTGAAACCAGGCCTTTTCACATAAAATATGCAAAAGTGCACCAATGATAATCAATTTTATTATGATAGTAGCAAGTACTACAGTTATAAAAATATGCCATTTTAAAAGCAGTATGTCAAACCTTCAGTATACAGAGGTGAGTAAAACAGCTGCCAGGGGACTCATAACCTAATAAATGATGTACGATGTGAAAATAACTTATTTTTTTACATTGTGCTGCAGTCATTCAAGTGTCATAAAGAATGTGTGAAGTACTATAGTAAGTAGAAGCAGGATAGATTTCCTTTAGGTGGAGGTTTTAGACAGATGCAGGTAGGGAAAGGATTCTAGGTAGTGGAAACATGAGCAGAGAGTGTCAAAGCTAGAAGACCATGAGCATATTCAGGGAACTTAGAGGAGTGCAGGTTTACTTGACCGTGGGTTTGTAAAAGTAAGTTCGGTCCATACTTGATAGTAGAAAATGCAATATCAAGAAATTTTTGTAAACATTGGATGGTCCGTGGAACTTTGAGGAGTGATGATGTTTGAATACTAAAGTGGTTCTTTGTACCACAACTGTGGTCTTCAATTTTAGAAGCATCTAATGAAACTGGTTAATACAAGTGATATCAGCCATTTCTTATACCTGCATCCAGGAAATGTGCCTGCTTTTTTTTTTTTTAAATGTAATAGCTTAATTGATATAAAATTCACATACCATACAATTCAGCCATTTAAAGGATATGATTCAGTTGTTAGTTTTTTCGCAAAGTTGCATGACCAACACCACAGTCAGTTTTAGAACATTTTCATCAACCAAAAAGAAACCCTGTACCCATTAGAGTAACTCTCAGTTACCTCAGCCTCTACTACCCACCCACCCTCTCCCAGCCTTAGACAACCATTAATCTGCTTTTTGTCTCTATAGATTTGCCTGTTCTGGACATTTTATATAAATGGAATCATGCAGTATGTGGTCTCTTGTGACTGTCTTCTTTCACTTAGCATAATGTTTTCAAAGTTCATCCATGTTACAGCATGAATCATTCCCTTTTATTGATGAATAATATTTCATCGTATGGATGTACCACAACTTACCTATTCATCAGTTAATGGGTATTTGGGTTGTTTCCACTTTTTAGCTGGCTAGTTTGAGTAATTTTCCTGTGAACTTATGTGTGTAAGTTTTTGTGTGAACATGTTTTTATTTCTTTTGGGTATATATTAGGAATGGAGTTGTGGGGTCATATGGTAACTCCATGTTTAAAATTTTAAAGAACTGCTATACTGTTTCCCATAGAACCCGCTGATATATCTTTGTGGTGCTGTAAGGGAGAATAACTTTCAACATATAATCAATATCTAGTAAAACTTGTTTGAGATTGAAGGCAAAATACATATATTCTGTAGACAAAAAAAGAGAGAGTATCACTAATAGAAGAATGTTTTCAATAAAAGAATATATGGAGCAAGAAATGAGCAACAACATAAAATGGTACACCGGGGTAAATCTGCACAGTTACTGGCTGTATAAAAACAACAAACATGTCAAACATAGAGCTGAAAGACTGGAAAATAGTGCCATGAGTGAAGGGTTTTTTGGTTGAGGTAAATATTAAAATATTCTAATGTTCTTTTATCTTTTTTATATATGTGTAAAATACATTTATATGAAATTCTAGAAAATGGAAACTAGTCCCAAGTGACAAGAAGCAGAACAGCTGCCTGGGAATGGGGTGTGGAGCGAGTGTGAGGTGGGGAGGGAGGGGGAGAGAGAGAAGGATTATAAATGGAAATGAGGAAACATTTGGGCCTGATTGTGGTGATGATTTCACAGTTATATATATAAATCAAAACCTACCAGATTTCATTACTTTAAATAGGCACAGTTTAGTATACATCAGTTATACTTGAATAAAGCTTTTTTTTAATCTTCAAGACAAAAAGTCCTGTCATCTTTGAAATACTTCTCTGTTCACATGGTTTTCAGTAGTCTAAGTTTTTATTTTAATTCCAGTTAATTAACATACAGTGTTAATAGTTTCACATGTACATATAGTAATTTAATAGTTTCATACATCACCCTGTGCTCATCGCATGTGAACTCCTTAATCCCCATCATCTTTTTAACCCATCCCACCAACCGCCTCCCCTCTGGTAGCCGTCAGATTGTTCTCTATGTTCTCTATAAGAATCTGTTTCTTGCTTTGGCTCTCTCTCATTTTTCCCCCCTTTGTTTTGTTTTCTGAAATTCCACGTGAGTGAAATCAGATGCTATTTGTCTTTGACTTATTTTGCTTAGCATTATACCCTCTAGCTCCATCCACGTTGTTGCAAATGGCTAGATTTCATTCTTTTTTATGGCTGAATGGATAATTCCATTGTTTATATATACCATATCTTTATCCATTAATTTGTCAGTGAACACTTGGGCTGCTTCCATATCTTGGGTATTGTAAGTGATGCTGCTATAAACGTAGGGGTGCATGTATCTCTTTGAATTAAGTTTTTGTATTCTTTGGGTAAATACCCAGTAGTGCAATTCTGGATCATATGGTAGTTCTGTTTTTGTTTTTTTAACTTTTATTTTAGAAAGAAAGCATGAGCGAGGTTGGGGGGAGAGTCAGAGAAGGAGAGAGAGAATCTTAAGTGCTCTTTGCCCAGTATAGAGCCCAACACGGGGCTCTATCTAATACTCTGAGATCATGACCTGAGCTGAAATCAAGAATCGGATGCTCAACTGACTGAGCCACTGAGGCGCCTCTCTATTTTTAACTTTTTGAGGGACCTCCATATTGTTCCAGAGTGGCTGCACCTATTTCATTTCACACCATTAGTGCAAAAGGGTTCCCCTTTACTTCTCCACATCCTGGCCAACACCTGTTGTTTCTTGTATTGTTGAGTTTAGCCATTCTGACAGGTGTGAGATGATATTTCATTGTGGTTTTGATTTGTATTTCTCTGATGATAAGTGATGTTGAGCATCTTTTCATGTGTCTGTTGGCCATCGAGATATCTTTTTTGGAAAAATACTTATTCATGTATTTTACCCTTTTTTAAATTGGATTATTCATCTTTGGGGTGTTGAGTTTTGTAAGTTCTTTATATATTTTGGATGTTAATCTTTAATTGGATTTGTCATTTACATGTATCTTCTCCCATTATGTAAGTTGTCTTTTAGTTTTGTTGATTGTTTCCTTCACTGTGCAAAAGATTTTTATTTTGATGTAGTCTCAATGGTTTATTTTTGCTTTTCTTTCCCTTACCTCAGGAGACATATCTAGAAAGAAGTTGGTAAGGCTGATGTCAAAGAATGTGCCTCCTGTGTTCTCTTCTAGGACTTTTATGATTTCAGGTCTTCCATTTAGGTCTTTAATCCATTTTGAGTTTATTTTTGTGGTCCAGTTTCATTCTTTGCATGCTGTCATCCAGTTTTCCCAACACCATTTGTTGAAGAGACATTTTTCTGTTGTACATTTATTCCTGCTTTGTTCAAGATTAATTGACTGTATAATCATGGATTTTTTTCTGGGCTCTCTATTCTGTTCCATTCATGTATAAGTCTGTTTTTGTGCCAGTACCATATTGTTTTGATTATTACACTTTGTAATATAACTTGAGATCTGGAATTGTGATGGTTCCAGCTTTGTTTTTCTTTTTGAAGGATGCCATAGCTATTTGTGGTCTTCTGTGATTCCATACAGATTTTAGGATTGTTTGCTCTAGGTCTGTGAAAAGTGCCATTGGTATTTTGGTAGGGATTGTGTTAAATCTGTAGATTGCTTTGGATAGTATAGGCATTTTTTTTTTATTTTTTTTTATTTTTTTTTGATAGTATAGACATTTTAATAATATTTTTTCTTTCAGTCCATGAGTATGGAATATCTTTCTTTGTGTCATCTTGAATTTTGTTCATCAGTTTTTTTTTTTTAAGATTTTATTTATTTATTTGAGAGACAGAGAACGTGAGAGAGAGCATAAGAGGAGAGAAGGTAAGAGGAAGAAGCAGACTCCCTGCAGAGCCGGGAGCCCGATGTGGGACTCTATCCCGGAACTCAAGGATCATGACCTGAGCCGAAGGCAGTTGCTCAACCAACTGAGCCACCCAGGCGCCCTGTTCATCAGTTTTTTATAGTTTTTATAGTATAAGTCTTTCACCTCTTTGGTTAGGTTTATTACTAGGTATCTTATTATTTTGAGTGCAGTTGTAAATGGGATGATTTTCCCAATTTCTCTTAATGCTGCTTCATTACTGATGAACAGAAATATAACAGATTTCTGAATATTGATTTTATATACTGTGATTTACTGAATTCTTTTATCAGTTGTAGTAGCTTTTGGAGGAGTTTTTAGAGTTTCCTATATATAGTATCATGTCATCTGCAAATAGTGTTAAGTATTACTTCTTCCTTAACAATTTGGATTCCTTTAATTTCTTTTTGTTGTCTGATTGGTGTGGTTAGGACTTCCACTACTGTGTTGAATAAAAGTGGTGAGAGTGGACATCCTTGTCTTGTTCCTGACCTTGAGGAAATGCTCTCAGTTTTTCTGCATTAAGGATGATGTTAGCTGTGGGTTTTTCATACATGGCCTTTATTATCTTGAGGTATGTTCCCGCTAAATCTATTTTGTTGAGGGTTTTTATCATGAATGGATGTTGTACTTTGTCAAATGCTTTTCCTGCATCTATGGAAAGGATCTTGTAGTTTTATTCTTTCTCCTGTTGCTCTGATGTATCCCACCAATTGATTTGCAAATACTGAACCACCCTTACAACCCAGGAATAAATCCCCTTGATTGTGGTGATTTTTTTAAAGGTATTGTTGAATTTGGTTTGCTATTATTTTATCAAGAATTTTTGCATCCATGTTCTTCAGGGATATTGGCCTGTAGTTCTCTTTTTTGGTGGTATCTTTATCTGGTTTTGGTATCAGGGTAATGCTGACCTCATAGAATGGATTTGGAAGTTTTTCTTCTCCTTTTCTATTTTCAAATAGTTTAAGAAGAATAGGTATTAACTCTTTCTTATAGCCATCTGGTCCTGGACTTCTGTTTTTTGGGACTTTCTGTTTTACTGACTCATTTGTTTTCTGGTCATCAATCCGTTCACGTTTTCTGTTTCCTGTTTCAGTTTTGGTAGTTTTTATGTTTCTAGGAATTTATCCATTTTTTCTAGGTTATCCAATTGGTTGGTATATTGCTTTTCATAATATTCTCTTATGATTGTTTATATTTTGGTTGTGTTGGTTGTTACTTTTCCTCTGTCATTTGTGATTTTATTTATTTGACTCCTTTCTCTTTTTTCTTGATAAGTCTGGCGAGAGGTTTGATTTTTTTTTCCTTCAAAGAACCAGCTCCTTGTCTCATTGATCTGTTGTTTTTTTTTTTTTTAAGATTTTATTTATTTCACAGAGAGAGAGAGATCACAAGTAGGCAGAGAGGCAGGCAGAGAGAGAGGTGGAAGCAGGCACCCTGCTGGGCAGAGAGCCAGATGTGGGGCTCGATCCCAGGACAACGAGATCTTGACCTGAGCCGAAGGCAGAGGCTTAACCCACTGAGCCACCCAGGCGCCCCTATCTGTTGTTTTGTTATACTGATTTCTGTATCATTTATTTCTGCCTTAATCTTTATTATTTCTTTTCTTCTGCTTTTAGGTTTTGTTTTGTTTTTAAGATTTTATTTATTTATTTGAGCGAGTGAGAGAGAGCATGAGGGGAGGGTTCGGGGAGAGGCAAAGGAAGAGAAAGGAGCAGACTCCCCACTGAACAGCGAGCCCAATGTGGGGCTGGATCCTAGAACCCTTGAATCATGACCTGAGTCAAAGGCAGACACTTAACTCAGTGAGGCACCCAGGTGCCCTGGTTTCAGGTTTTATTTGTTATTTTTGTAGCTCCTTTAGGTGTAAGAATAAGTTTTTGAGATTGTTCTTGCTTCTCGAGTTAGGCTTGTATAACTGTAAAATTCCCTCTTAGAACCACTTTTGGTGCATTCTAGAGGTTTTGGAAGTGTTGTGTTTTCATTTTCATTTGTTAACATGTATTTTTTAATTTCTTTTTTGATTTTTTCATTGACCCACTCAATGTTTAGTAGCATGTTATTTAGCCTCCACGTATTTTTTATCTTTTCTAGATATTTTCTTGTGGTTGACTTCTAGTTTCATAGCATTGTGGTCAGAAAATATGCATGGTATGATTTCAGTCTTCTTGAATTTGTTGAGGTTTGTTTTGTGGGCTAATATGTGATCTATTCTGGAGAATGTTCCATGTGCACTTTGAAAAGAATGTGTATTCTGCTGTTTTAGGTTGGAATGTTCTGAATATATTTGTTAAATCCATCTGTTTCAGTGTGTCATTCAAAGCCATTGTTTCCTTGTTGATGTTTTGTTTAGATGATCTTTCTATTGATGTAACGAGGTGTTAAAATCCTTCTAACTATTGTTTTATTATCAATTAGTTCCTTTATTTTTGTTACGAACTGTTTTATGTACTCCCGTGTTGGGTGCATAAATATTTACAATTGTTAGATCTTTTTTGGATTGTCCCCATTATTATTACATAGTGTTATTCTTTGTTTCTTGTTTGTTTCTTGTTACAGTATTTTTTTTTTTTCTTTTCTTTTTTTGGAGAGGGAGGAAGGGTAGAGAGAGAGAGAGAGAATCTTAAGCAGGCAGGCTCCACGCACAGCATGGAACCCACTGTGGGTCTCGAGCTCACAAACCTGAGATCATGACCCAAGCTGAAGAGACCCAAGAGTCCTACACACCCAGGTGCCCCACAGTCTTTGTTTTAAAGCTCATTTTGTTTGATGTGATTATTGCTACTCTGGTTTTCTTTTGATATCCATTTCCATGATATTTCTCCATTCCCTTACTTTCAGCCTCTGTCCCCTCACTTTCAATCTGCAATTTAGGTCTAAATGGGTCTCTTGTAGGCAGCAGATAGATGGTCTTTTTTTAATCCACTGTGTTACACTGTGTCTTTTGATGGGAGCATATAGTCCATTTACATTCAAGGTAATTATTGCTATGTGTGCATTTATTGGCATTTAATTACTTGTTTTGTGGTTGTTTCTGTATATCTCTGATTCTTTTTTTTTTTTTTAAGATTTTATTTATTTATTTGACAGAGCGATCACAAGTAGGCAGAGAGGCAGGCAGAGAGAGGGGGAAGCAGGCTCCCTGCTGAGCAGAGAGCCCAATGCCGGGCTCAATCCCAGGACCCTGGGATCATGACCTGAGCCGAAGGCAGAGGCTTTAATCCACTGAGCCACCCAGGCGCCCCATGATCTCTGATCCTTTCTTGTCTTTCTCTCATGGTTTGCTGATTTTCTTTAGTGATATATTTTGATTCCTTTCTCTTTATTCTTTGCATATTTATTAGTGGTTTTTGATATATGGTTTCCATTAGGTTTTTATATCTCCTTTTCTGTATATAGCAGTCTAAATTAAGTTGGTGGTCCTTTAAGTTTTAACCCACTCTTTTCTTCTCTCCTACCCAGTTTTAGGTATATGTTATTATATTTTATCCATTTTTTTGTAAGTTCTTGACTGATGTTTTATAGAAATAGTCTTTTTTAAAAAGATTTATTTATTTGAGAGAGAGCAAGTGCATGCACAGGGGGGAGGGGCAAAGGGAGAGCGAGGGTCTTAAGCAGACTGCACGTGCGGCATGGAGCTCAACCCAGGGCTCAATCTCAGGATTCTGAGATCACGACCTGAGCTGAAACCAGGCGTCAGACACTTAAGCTACTATACCATCCAGGCACTCCCAAAAATAGACATTTTTAATGTGTTTTTAGAGGTGTTTCCTACCTCTATATTGTTACTTTTGGTCTCTCTTGCTTTCGAAGGTCCCTTTTAATATATTCTTGCAGAGCTTGTTTGGTGGTCATAAATTCCTTTAGTTGTTGTATGTCTGGGAAACTCTTTGTTCTTGTTCTATTCTGAATGATAGCCTTGCTGAATAGAGAATTCTTGGCTGCAGATTTTTCCTGTTCGGCACATTAAATATATTCTTTCAGTCCCTTCTGGCTTGCCAAGTTTCTCTTGAAAAATCTCCTGCTAGCCTTATGGGGTTTCCCTTGTAAGTTAAGGACTTTTTTGTTTTGCTGCTTTAAAAATTTTTTATCAGTATATTTTGCAAATTTAATTACAGTATATCTTGGTGTGAGTCTCCTTTTATTGATTCTGTTGGGGGTTCTCTGTGCCTCCTGGATCTGGATATCTGTTTCCTTACCCAGATTATGGAAGTTTTCAGCTTTTGTCTCTTCAAATAAATTTTCTGCTTCCCTTTCTTTTCTTCTGGGACTTGTATAATATGAATGCTGTTATATTTGATGCCATCACTAAGTTCCCTTAGGCTACTCTCATTTTGCATAATTCTTATTCCTAGTGATATAGAGCATTTTTTTAAGTTTATTGGCTATTTATATATCTTTTTTTCTAAAGTGTCCCAATAATTTGCCCATTTTAAAATTGGATAAATTGCTTTTGATTATGAGTTATAAGAATTATTTATATATTCTGGACACAAGTTCTTTGTTAGATATTTGTATTGCTTATTTTCTTCAGGCTCTGAGTTGCTTTTACATTAGTGGTATCTTTCAAAGATCATAATTCTGAAATTTGACCAAGTGTAGTTTATGATATTTTAAAAATTTGATGGTTGTGTGTGTGTTGTAATCTTTCCTAAGATTAAGATTTTTTCCTAAGATTCTAGGATTTCCTAAGATTTTTTCTAAGATTAAAATTTTATCCTCAGATTCTGATTTTTTCAGTAGAGATTTTAGAGTTTTTGAGCTTTTATGTTTAATTTTATGAGTCACTTTGAGTTAGTTTTTATATATGGAGTGAGATAGGGTTGAGCTTTTTTCCCATAATATTATCTGGTTTATCTAGCACTGTTTAGATGTTATCTTCTGAGTTTTGTCTAATTAGAATGTGTTAACATGTATCTCACTTTTAATGACACATTCTAGTTCAGAGAGAATTTCCCAATGGACAAAAATAAATGCCATCCATCCTATACTTGAAGTAGTGCTGTATAAGATTATGCATGTTTTTGAAATGTAGAGACACAGTGAGATTTTATTCTAATGATCAGCCAAAGCACAATGCCTTGTACACAATATGCTTACTAAATGAGAATGTTTGCTTTGGAACTTAGCCTTAGCTGCACATAAAAGCTGAAATTATTTTTATTCAGGTAATCTGGGCAGTCTAGGGGCAATAGAATACTGCTTTCAGTAGAATCTCCAATCCTGCAGAATTTAGTATCTAGGAGTGGAGATTCTGTATGTATTTAAAAAGATAATATATATTTGCTAATATTCGAGAAAGAGAACGACCTGTATTTTCTAATTTACCAGTGGTTATTGTTCTGGGGTGTGCATCAGAATGACCTGTGGACCTCTAAAAATCCTTCATATTGCCCAATCTGAAATTAATTCTCAATCTTCTAGGGTAGGTTTTCTGGCATGATTGTGAATCATTCCGGCATGATTCCGGTGATTGTTTCAGTTTGTTTTGAACTTCTCCATCATGATTTTCTTGTATAGCCCTGATTACCAGTCACTGATTATATTCTCTTATTTTCTCATTTGACCTCTCAATCATTTTTGTACATGAGGAAGATAGAAATGATTAAATATCTGCCTTCACAGGTTAATTTAAACAAAATCCACAGAAGACATTTTTAAATGGGCTTTAAACATTTGAATAATGTTTAACCTCAATAGTTGAAAAATAGAAATAAAGATAATATCATATCTGTAATTTATTAAGCTATCAGTCTGATAGTACTGGAAAGAATAATATCTTAATATGGCAAAGGAATGGTAAAGCAAGCCCAATTTATTTGAGAATACATATGGGTACAACTATTTTGTCGAGCAACAGTTGTACAAATGTAACCATATAAGCATATTCTGTTGTTCACTGAAGAGATATTTGAAGTTTCCAATTTAAGTTGTTATGGTATCCATAATTAGAATGATTAAATAAAATACAGTGTATACATTGGAATACTGTGTAGCTATTATTCTGTATTTCCTGTAGAGATTTCCACATACATTAAGTTAAAAAATAAATTGTGGGGTAGTATACAATATGATTTTGTTTTTATAAATGTAGGCTTAGTTAACGCTATTAACATGTTTATTTGTATATGTATAGGAAAAATCTAGAAGGAAACACCAAAGTATTGAAAATGGCTATGTCTGGGGAAAAAGATCAGTGGGAGAGTTTTATACTTGTTTGTTTTTTGTATTCCCTTGGCAGTAAAGTCTGTTGCCTCTATACTTTTAAAAAGATATGAATATGAAAAATATAACTTGCTCAAGATTAATACAACTGGTAACTGGCAGCGTTAGCACTTGGAATTTTCAGACATGAAGAAAATTTTCAGAGATATATTTCCAATATGATAAGAATTTTAACTGATTTATAGTAGAAAAACATTTAAAGTTTTTCTTTTTAGCATTTACATAGAGTAAAATTCCCCTTTTGTGCTGTACAGTCCTATATTTTTTAAATAAAATTTTTATTGAAGAATAGTATACTTAAGAGAAGTTACATATATGTATTAACTATTCAGCTGAATGAGTTTACACATAATGATTGATAACTAGTATCCAGCTCAAGAAACTGAACATTGCCTGTGTCCCTGAAGTACCCCTAGTGACTTTTTCAACCTCCACTGTCCTGACTTCTAACATCAGGGAGTAATTTTGCCTGATTTTGAACTTTTATATAAGTGAATCAGGTGTTCAGTTTGACTGAAATAGGTGTTCTTGTTTGACTTCTGTATTGGTCAATATTATGTTTAAATATATCAATATAGTTTGTGTTGTATCCTTCATTCTCATAGGCTATAGGCTAGAATTTCTCAAGCTCAGTTCTCTTGACATTTTGGATGGCATAATTCTTTGTTATAGGGGCTCTCCTGTGCATTGAAGGATGTTTACCAGCATCCTTCATCTCTAACCCACTAGATGCTGGTAGCACCCCCACATTTATGACAACATAAAATGTTCCCAGGTGTGTCGCCAAATATCCCTGGAGTTTGTTTAGGAGGGGGACAAAATCATCCCTGGTTGAGAACTACTGCAGTACAGTATTCTGTTCTGTGAAAATACTACAGTTTATTACCCAGGTCATTGTGTTGATGGATATTTCGATCATTTCCAGGTTGACATTATAATGAATAACATTGCCTTGAACAATTTTATACAGGTTTTTTGAGGAAAATACCACCACATTTTTTATGAATATGTACCTTAGATTGACTTTATAGGTCACAAGATAAGTATATGTCCAGCTTTTTTAGATTTTGCCACAATTTTTTTCAAAGTGGTTGTGCCGCTTTTTATTCCACCATTTATTTGTGAGAATTCCATTTGCCCCACATTCTAGTGAGGCTTGAATTTGAACTATACATTTTTGAAGTTTAGGGTGTACCCACTGGTTATCACAGTAAATGTCACACAGAAGATGCCAGTTGCTGAAGGAATAAAGTCATGAATTTGGGCCTTCTGCTTTAATGGTCTCTGACTTATCACTCAAGTCTGGCAATTGGGAAGCAGTTAGTTACCCATCCTGGGTTGCTCTTTCCTATGTCTAGATCTCTCTCCCCACCATCAGTGGCAGCTTATGGGCTCTATAGCTGGGCTGTGTTTTCACTTTGTTGTTGAGTTTCATGTACTGACAAAACTATCAAAGCCCAGTGTCAGTAACTGATTTGAAAGTGTAACTGAAATTGTTTTTAAGATTTGTCATTTAAACAAGACTTGCCAGTCAAATGAGAATCTGGTTTTTCCTTTTATGCTGTTAACTCTATTTTTACAGGGGGATGGTACATTTTAAAAAATAATATGTCTAATTGTTCTGTGTGTTCTGCATACTCTGTTAATGTTAAGCATATTGAAAGCAGTTCCTGGTTTTTTAAAGCATATATTACCACTGTGTCATCGTCGTCATCATCATCATCACCATCGTTATCACCATCATGCTGCTTATGTATGAAGCTTCATATATATGTATTTATGTATATAATTTATTGAGGTGAAATTCATGTAAAATTAATCATTTTAAAGTGAACAATTCAGTGGCGTTTAGTACATTCATAGGGTTGTGCAACCACCACCATTATCTATTTATAACTTGTTCTAAAACATTTCCATGAGTCCAAAGTAAACCTCTTATCCTGTAAGTAGTTTCTCCTTCCTTTCCCCCTATATCCCTGGCAACCTCCAATCTGTATTTGGTCTCTATGTTTTTATTTCTTTTGGATATTTCCTATAAGTAGAATCATATATGGCATTTAATGTCTGGCTTCTTTCACTTAGTATAATGTTTCCAAGGTTCATCCATGTGGTATGTTTCTGTATTCCATCCCTTTTTATGGGCTGAATAATATTTCATTATATGCCATGATTTCTTTATCCATTCACTCATTGATGGACATTTGGACTATTCCACTTACCACAATAAATATATTTTGGTGCTGAGAACATGCATGTGTATGTACTATTTGCATTCCTAACACATGCGACTGGATTATTACAGCTACCACCACTGATATTGAACAATTTCAGTACCTCTAGAATTCCCTCATGCTATCCCTCTGTAGTCAGACCCTTTTCTTCCCCCTTACTACTGGCAACCATTGATCACTTCTCTGGCTTTATAGCAGGGAGACATTTAAGTAGTATCTCAACTATATAGTCTGGCTTTCTTAATAGAATAGATTTTTCCTGAGTTTTTAGAATTAGAGAAAGTATTTTAGAAGCCAGGGACTAGCAATATTTTATATGTATTTCCTAAATTCAGTTTCTCTAACTTGCTAATTATGATAAGAACTAAATTAAAATTACTAGTAAATAATTCTGTATTTACCTACACAGCACAGACAACTGTCAAAAATATTATCTTATAATATTTTATAAATTGAACACGCAATTGTTAGATTTTTTAAAAAATTTTTTTCACTGTTTTGTGTACAAACGATGAGTTGGGATTTTACATTTTCTTCCTGCCAAAATCTTTAGTGAGTTACATACTGATATGTTTACATGTTCATTTTAAAAGCTCAGAGGAAAGGGGCGCCTGGGTGGCTCAGTGGGTTAAAGCCTCTACCTTTGGCTCGGGTCATGATCTCAGGGTCCTGGGATCGAGCATCGGGCTCTCTGCTCGGCAGGGAGCCTGCTTCCCCCTCTCTCTGCCTGCCTCTCTACCTACTTGTGATCTCTCTCCTCTCTGTCAAATAAATAAATAAAATCTTAAAAAAAAAAAACTCAGAGGAAGATTATTCAGCTTCTGAAAACATAGCATGCACAATAAAATAACTGTTTGCCGGGGGGAAAAAAAGCCCTGTGTCTTCTAGTACCAGTTGGTATTACGTAGGTTTGTTTCGTGTCTCATATCTTATTTATAGTAGCTTGAAACTAGAAACTAAACAAACAGTTATGTTTCACTGTAGCTTAACTGTGTATTAAAGTCTTTCTTTGATCATATATATTGTTTTTTGCTTGTGTGTATATTTCTCTGAAACTCAGAACTTGTGATAAACTGGTGACTTGCTTGAGTCCAGTTCATTTCTATATAAAGACAGAAATAATATATAATACATCTAAATGCACTCATTTGTTTAGATGATATTTATAAAAGCTTTTTAACATTAACAAGTTAATTAATAAACAAGTTATTAGAGGTATTTAATGATTATCGCTAGTTACTGAGAGAGAGCATGAAGAAACATTTGTTAGTATTGTTTGTTGGCTGTAGAAGTTTCCCAGACTCCTTCTCTCAAGAAAAGAGGTTTTGTTGGGAGGAATTTCAAATCTGATGACTATGTTTCTTAAAATATTTCAGATATATCCTAAATATTCTAGGGCTCTAAGAAGTTGCAAGTGTTTAAAAATCATATTACTAGATAGTTTTAATTGTGTGTTTATTCTTTTCTTGGTATTGTTGTCTAACCTTGCCTACCTCCAGCATGCAGACCTGTGCTTTGGAATGGCTTTGTTTTATACTGGGAGTGACCTTTAGTAAGTAGTTGGTTCGATTATTCCTTCACAATGACAAAGAGCCTTTATACGTGAATTTTCCAAAATCTCACAGAACATAATGGAAAAGTAAGAAATGAAAAAAAACCACACCGTTTTGTGGCTTTCAGGCTTTGATTTTAGGATGTGAGGGCGATGTGGTTGTGACATCTGTCACCACAGTGATCACCAGGTTTGATTTGGCTGATCTGGCTGGCTAGGCGGTGTCCCCTTCCTCCCTCAAGTCTGCTGTATGTGTGTCCCTACCGAAGCTGGATGGTTGGTGGAAGAGGATGACCTTCCTGGATAAAGGAGGATTGTTCTTTGGTCAAGAGTGTACAAGTGGTTTGCTCTCCCCTGCTAGAACTCCAAATAAGCTCTTAAAGGTTAATCTTAAAGTTAGAGCTCTTAAAAATCCATCATGTACGGGGTGCCTGGGTGGCTCAGTCAGTTAAGATCCAACTCTTGATTTTGGTTCAGGTCATGCTCCTAGGGTTGTGAGATCAAGCCCCATGTGGGGCTCTGTGCTGGGGTGTAGAGCCTGCTTAAGATTCTCTCTCTCTTTCTGCTCCACGCACCCTGTGTGCATGTGCACTCTCTCGCTCTCTTCCCCCCCCCAAAAAAAATCCATCACCCAAAGACTAGCTCAGTGTTACTTTTTAACTTTAACTTAACTTATAACAGATGCTATATCTGATATATTGCCTTTATACTACTTAGAAAATAAAGGATATGACTGTGTTTTAAAAATGCAAAGAAGTTAAAATATTGGCTTCAAACATATATTGGTTCATTCACTTAGTAAGGACATTTTGGATTTTGTTGTTGTTGTTGCTTTCATGCTGGATTCTTGCTGGGCCTTTGGAAGAGTCGCATCTTGTGAGGCATCCTGAGCCTTTTGTAGCCTGGTAAAGCACAGAGACCTCTTCTCAGAAAAGTGTTTATGAACACTTAAAATTCGTAGGATTATAAAGAAAACTCATTACCTTGAAATAGTTGTTAGGATGCTAAATTTGCATTAAGGTAGCGTGTAATATGTATTAACTCATTAAATATTAAGAGTTAACAGTGTATCTGATAAGTATTATAATTTTAAAGTAATGATGAGCATAAGCTTTTTTCTAGATTATCTGTATCAACTATATAGTCTGATGAAACTATGATTCCTAACAGTGGTTGAGATTTATAGGAATTGCTAATACTCCTGAGGTTTGTTGGCTATGTTTTTACCTCTACAAAAGGAAATGCTAAATTGTAGTTAGAGGTTGGTGAAAGTGAATATATCATTTTTGTCCCTATCCAAGTTCATTTTCCACACTGAACCATAGACCCCGTTTGTCCATAGACTTAACTGTAAGTAAGCTTTTAGGAGCTGTGAGACTGGCACCTAAATAGTTGGTTATAGTTGAAGTCTGAGCAGGGATAACATCTCTTTCATCTTTACATTTTCATAATTCCACAATGCCTGGTAAACATTAAGCAGATGAGATTCATTTATGTTATTGCTTTTATTAATAGTCTTTGTTGCTATGTAGTATTCCATTGTATGTGGGGAGGCTCTTAAAAATACACATATCTGGGCTCCAAACCCTGAATTCAGAAGGATAATCAGGAAATGGTAGTGTGTCAGAAACTGAATATGATGAGGGTGTCTCTGAAAAGAGTGCAAGGTTGTGACAATGTCAGTTGTTGTGCACAGGTTGATTGAGGCATTAAAAAGCTGTGTTAGGTAACTTTTTCAAGTTTGGTTTAGAAGGGAGGGAGATGTGCTAGGAACCTGGATGTTTTTAGAGATAAATGGGTGGAACAAACAAATCAGTTATAAGAAATGGGCAAGATTGAACAAGAAACCAGAAGGGATGAGATCAACTTCATAGATTTGGAGATGGAGAGGAGCACCTTTCCCTTTAAGGTAAAATGGGGGTATGTGTGTGATAGGATTGCGCTTTCTAACAGGTAAATCTAAGGATGATGGAAGAATGGTTATCTTAAAAAATTGTGATCTTAAAAAATCTTTATAGATTTTGGATATAGATTTTGATGTGAAAGGAAATGAGGAGTCATTGATGTTTTTATAGTGGTAGGATGGCCTGATAAAGCATTATATTCCTAGAAGGTGAGTCTGGAATGAGTTGGAAAAGGAGAGCCTTAAGTTGAAAAGATGGCTAAATTTACTTATGTTGATTTGAGAGTTTGGACTTTAGGATTGTCATGATAGATACTAGAGATATATTTGTATGTTTTTTTGGTTCAGAGGTTATGAGAACACATGGGAACATGGGAACATGTTAGCAACATATGCTAACATATGGGAATATGTTAGCAATTTAAAGCATTAGCTAAAAATAATATTAAAAAGATTGAATAATGGAATTGGTGGTAATCTGATGATACTTAATTTTCCAAGTTTTTGCTTTTATTGTATATGCCTGTAGAATCTGAATTAGTTTATTTTTAGTTCTTATTTGTGAAGTTTTCTCTGAATAGCCGATTACACAGATGCCTCTAAAACCTAAAACCTATTTCTGCATTTTAGACAACATCCCAATTTTCAGGTATTTATTTAGGCTGATAGTGAAAGAAGAAACCCTATAATTTTTTCTTTTTGTGAATTCAGAATACTTTAATATGATGATTCAACAATGTTTGCTTTCTTTCAGATAACTTCTTGATTCTTATAATTCTAGAAGCATTTGTGAATTCAGAGATAATTTTCGAAACAGTGGCTTTCAGGTCAATTATTAATACATAAAATTCTAGAAGGCTGGTTATAGAACTTCTTTATCTTCTGTAACTTAGAAGTTAAACTTACTGGCAAGGCACTAGCTAGAAAGGGACATTTGTAAGCTATCTGCATATTTTGTTCATTTTTTCATATCCTCAAGAAAGCTGAGATTATATTCACCTTAAAAATAGGTTAATTTAGGGGCGCCTGGGTGGCTCAGTTGGTTAAGCGACTGCCTTCGGCTCAGGTCATGATCCCGGAGTCCCGGGATCGAGTCCCATATCGGACTCCTGGCTCTGCGGGAAGTCTGCTTCTCCCTCTGACCTTCTCTCCTCTCATTTTCAGTCTCTCTCTCTAATAAATAAATAAAAAATCTTAAAAAAAAATAGGTTAATTTATTAATGTGGAGAGCATTTCATTAAAGAAAAAAATATTTTACTCTAGAAGCTGTCAGATCTCTGCTGCTGATTTTCAAAATTATATCTCTCTTCCTGACTTTTTAGAAGATACACACATTTTAACTTTATTTGGGAAATCTTCTTTTTGACATCCCTCCAGTGCCTTAGGATGATTATAAAATCAAATATTTTAGACTTATTTCTACTCTAGGTTATTTTGAGGAATAGTTTGCTATGCCCTAGTACCATATTTAATTACTTACTAAATCTTTGTTTTTTCATCTTTGCCTGTTTATTTTATTTTTTGTTTTTTTTTTTTAAATCCTTTTACCACCACTGCCATTTTCATCATCCTAATAAGCCTAGTATTGGTTCATCCTAGGCCCAGTCAGTATTGGCTCAGGTTGGTTCTCTCTGTTACATTTTTAATATCACCTAAATTGTGTTATTCCTTTGCTAAAGAATGTGTGATATTCCTTCCTGGGTTTTGTGTTTTTTGGTTTTTGGTTTTTTTGCTCATATCTGAAAGCTTTAGAATTCTTATATGTGAAAATTTTAGTGGGTGAATTTTACCTTTTTTTCTGAATCATATACAGTCCTTGGGTTTAGTAAGCCTGTGAACCTGCTGCGCTTATATTTTATTCTGGTTGTATAAGTTCTAGTCAATGCCGTGCCTGTCTCTTCATATCACACTGCCCCCTCAAGTATATGAATTTTTTTTTAAGATTTAATTTTATTTTTGAGAGACAGAAAGAGAGAAGAGAAAGAGCGAGCACGAGTAGGGAGGAGGAGGGAGGGAGAAGCAGACTGCTGACTGGGGAGCCCGATGTGGAGCTAGATACCAGGACTCTGGGATCATGACCTGAACTGAGGGCAGATACTTAACCAAATGAGCCACCCAGGCACCTCTCAAGTATATAAATTTCTAAATAATTTAGAATATATCTTATATTGTAAACTCCCATCATATAAACAATATTTTGGTACATACCCTGTCTTATTAATTAGATCATAGGCCCTTCCAAGGCTGAGATGTTTGTTTTTACCTCTACAAAAGACTTTTATTTCGGAACGCCTGGGTGGCTCAGTTGTTGGGCGACTGCCTTCAGCTCAGGTCATGATCCCAGGGTGTTGGGATCGAGCCCCGCATTGGGCTGGCTCCCTGTTCAGCAGGGAGCTGCTCTCCCTCTCCCTCAACCCCTCCACCTGCTTGTGCGCGCCCTCTCTCTCCCCTGACAAATAAATAAATAAAAATATATTTAAAAAAAATGACTTTATTTCATTTTTATATATTTGCAGTGTTAGTATTTTCTGTGGCATAGAATAAATATGTATATTTTTCTATCTTATGCTTAGTATTGTACCTCGTACAAAATTAGGTCTCTAATATAGGTGTTTTCAATGAGTAAAATGCAGTTCAGGTGTTAATAATAGCTTTCTTTTATTGTATATTTATAGAATCTCAGGAATTGTGCCAAATGCTTTATATGAAATTAAGCTCCTCTAAATCCTTATAGTTGTATGAAATAAGTATTGTTATTTACATTGATAGTTGTAATATTTACCAATTCGGCAATAAATAAATGACAGAACTGAGATTTTGTACTTTGGTCTCTGCTTTTAAAATCACTTAATTGGTGTACTCCTTTCCATAAAGTGTATTTATTTGAATTTATGTGTTTAAGACTTCTAAGTTTATATTAAGCACCCTAAGATTATTTTATTTTTAATGCATGGTTATGAATATGAAGCTTACTCTGTAAATTTATGCTCCTGAAATACAACAGTGGTATATCCTGCGCATTGCACGGTTATTAAAAATTCTGGTTTGACAAAAGTCAGAAGGCAGTGTATACCAGTGTTATAAATTCCAGTTCGAAGGTGGTCTTCTATGGATTTTGACCTCAGAAAGGGAAAACAATTTGCCTAAGAAGTGAGACTCAAACCCAGACCGGTGTAGCCATGTATCAGGGTATAAGCTAAGCTTTGTAACAGGGACTGCAATATACAGTAAATTAAGATAAAGCTTTTCTCTCTTATATTAAAAAAAAAAAATTGGTAGGAGTTCTTGGCAGCTGAACAGTATAGTTGCATGAGGTCATTTAGTGTTCCAAACTGGTAGGTCAGCCAGGACAGCTCTGCGATCCAGAAATGGAGACAGTAAACAGCTAATTACAGCAGTAGTCTGTTAAGTACCATGATAGGGAATCCTCAATGGTAGTTTAGGGGTTTTTGTTGTGGAGATTTTCCCTCTTTGGCTACATTGTAGAGAGTAAATTGGAGGGGCAGAAGGAGAGGTTGGAGACTAATTTAGTTAAATATGGTAGCCCACACTAGGATGATGGCAGTGTGACCATGCTCGTGGTCTGACAGACAGTTAGGTGGTAGAATAAATAGGACTTGGTGACTTCTAGATTTTTGGTTTAAGCATCTGGGTGAAAATAGTAGGTAATAGAGAAATAATAGAGAATAGAGAAATAGAGAAATAAGAGAAATAGAGATATAAACTTCGTAGATTCACCTACTGGCTTTCCTTTCTTGGAACACTACCTTTTTCCCTCCATTTTTTCTTAACTTGGTAGCACTTTGCTGGTTTTTGAGCTAGTGGCTATCAAACTTTTCTCTGGCTAGTTCTTCAGTGGAAAAACGGATCATGTCCTGCTGTAAGATTATGATACTTATTGAGGGTATTTTGTATTCCTTGGACTCTGAGAGGGGATCCAAAATGTGGGGAGTCAAAGAAGTGCTTATTGAAATGAATGTAAAGTTTTGGTATCAAACTAGAGGTAAGGAATGTAATTGAAAAGTATCTTCCTTCCTTTTTCCAGTTCCTAGTTTTATTTCCTAGGGATCACTTCTTAGAACATTATTTGTGTATCTTTGTATTAAGTTTCTTATTAATCTTACTTGCAAATCTTACTTTATCTTATTTTACATGGATGTATGTATGAGAATATTTTGGTTTTCATTCTGATGGTGTATGCACTGTTTTGAACCTTGTTTTCCTTCATGTAGTAATTACCTTGGATATCTTTGTATACAGCTCTGTCTTCTAGTTTTCTCCCCTTTAGTACATTTCATGCTGAAATAAATAGCTTATATTATATGTGATCATAATAAACCCATATTTGCATCAGAGGCCTATCATGAGTGAGCTCTGAAAGCTTAGATCTGTCAGACCTTGTGAAATCATTCAATTCACTTTTGTGTCTAGCAGGCTTTCTAACTTAATAAAAAAGGGGTTAAATTTTTTATTAAAATTTTTTTTTTTCATTTGAGTGTAGTTGACACAATGTTGTATTAGTTTCAGGTATACAACACGGAGATTTGACATCTTTTTTTTTTTTTTTTTTTCCGAGTAGAATCCATGCCCAGTGTGGAGCCCGATGCTCCACACTTGAACTCATGACCCTGAGATTAGTTTTAACCTAAGATCTATAGTCAGATGCTTAACTGACTGAGCCACCTAGGAACCCCTCAGTATCTTCATACATTTTGCCGTGCTTTAGATTCCCAAGAAAATTGAGCAGAAGGTACAGAGATTACCCATATATCCCATGCCCCCACAGATGAAAGATTTTAGAAGTTTCTGCCTAATGATTTGTGGAGAAATTGCTAGTGTGGCAGATATTTATATATCTCAACAAGTACCAAGATTATTAGAATTAATTATTAAGTATGACAAATAAAGAAAAATTAGTTTTTCAAACTGGGACAAGAAGGCAATGTACTTGTAAGAGACAGGTAATTCCAGCAGCCTGCCAGTAATTCATCAAATGTTTATTGAATTCTAGATGTGTATGACACTGTTTTAAGTGTTGAAGAGGTAAAACACAATGCTTATACTAATCACAGAGATAGTCCTATCTTACAGATGAGGAATCTGGGGACTAGAGAAGTTAAGGCATTTTTCTTAGATCACATTCAGTCTGTATGTGGCAGAGTTGAAATTTAAGTCTTAGTTAGGCTGATTCAGAGCCGATTCTTTTGTTTCTGTTATGTTGGGTGTGGGGAATGATTCTTGGTCTTATCATATTGTCCATTAGGTTGTGGATTAATAGCCCATTGTATTAAGGCATTTCTGTTACTGCAGTAGTCATTATCAGCATAATACCCAGATGCACTCTTTGCTTTTTCTGGAAGAACATGCTGATAAGTGTTAAAGTACAAACCCAGTGAAAACTGGGTTTTTAAAGCAAGCTGAAATGTCTGTGTTTCAGAACCAACCAAGTAATGTGACATGGTCGTTTTATTGAAGTATATAAATATATTTTTATTTTTATATTTTAAATTAATATATTTATATAATATAAATATAAACTTCATAGGCTCAAAGATCGTATATTGCTCTAGACTTGTCTTTGTGAGTTCAACAGAGTTCAGATTAGCGAGCCAGTTTTACTTATGACCGCTGTGGGTCCTGTGATCATCAGGGCTTGCTTTTCTAGTTGCTTGTCATCTGGGTAGAATACAAGCTTGCTGTGGCTTCCAAGAATGTGTGTGTGTACTTGTCTGAAATGGCAGAGTTGGGACAGAGCGAAGTTGAGAAAGGAGTGCTTCTGTTTTCTTGCGTATTAGATGAGCTTAAGTTTCTTATAGATGGGAATTGTTGACTTGCTGGAATGTAGCCATGGTTGCCTCTGTGCGGACCAGCCATCGTTGAGTTAAAGCACCCTTAAAAAATTGGCATTCCTAGTCTGCGGCAGCTGCCAAGTTTACAGAATACTTAGGTCGATTTTCTTTAATCATATATTTACAACGTAGTAGAAGAGATAAAGGAATTGAAATGTAGTCATGATTTGCTTCTGTAAAAATTCCAGAGTCTTCAGGAAAACAAAAGTATAGGATTCTACTTGTGAATGGTAAGACTGAATAGACGGAGCCTTTTGCAAAAATAGATTTTGTCATGAGCAGTAATTTCTCAAAGGCTCCTAGTCTCCCATGGTTGCTAGGATTAAGCCCTTTTTCATTGCAGCATGGAGAAGCTTTTATTTGAGTTAAATTCAGACTTCTTGGTATGTCACCTGACAGTCTTGTGGTTTCAGATGAATATGGTTCATTGCTATTATTAACCTGAGTTGGCAGTTCTGCGTAACTGGAGTTTTTAGGGATTTTGGAAAGTGGAACTGCGTTAAGAGAAATAGAGATGCCACTAATGTACAGTTTAACTCAAGATGTTATTTTCACATGTTGTTAAAATCAGAATCAGCCCAAATCTAGTTATAAAGTTGGTGATAAGTTTGCTTTACAATATCTGAAGCAAAAAATTATAAGGTGAGATTTGTAGATATACTTATTTTATGAAAAGCAGTTTAAAGGGGCACCTGGGTGGTCCAGTGGGTTAAAGCCTCTGCCTTCAGCTCAGGTCATGATCTCAGGGTCCTCGGAATGAGGCCCGCATCGGGACTCTCCACTCAGCTGGGAGCTGCTTCCCCCTCTCTCTCTGTCTCTCTCCCTACTTGTGATCTCTCTTTCTCTCTGTCAAATAAATAAATTAAAAAAAAGCAGTTTAAAATTGTGATGATATGTTTAATTAGAAGGACTTCTTGCGAATGTTTTAAGCAGGTGGTGATCATTATTTTAAACGTGGAATTTGTCAATACTCTGTTAGTCATTAGTATATATGTGTCTTATTCTGTTTCTGTCATTCACGGCTCTTCTTTCTCATGTTTACATAGGAACACTTATTTCCAAATATTTGGAAAGCAGTGGATTTTTGTGTTTGTATCTCATACATATTTATAAGTAAAATTTAAATTAAAAACTTGACATTGTTTTAGTTTGTTGATCATAATCTAGTTATTTTTATAGTTAATGTTATTCTTTAATTTTAATGACAAGGGCCTGAATTTTTCTGGTATTGTTTTTATAGTCTGTGAACATTTTAACTATGTGTTCCAATAAGATGTGATATGTGGTATCCTCTCATGGTATAGAAATTTTCCGAGGTTCTATTTCAAGAGTTCCTGTGGTAGATTATTAATTTCTTTGAAATACTTTTTGTAAAATTTTAACTTTGTGCATATGACTTTATACATGTTAGATTAGAGGATAAGTATAAATGGATTTGGGGTTCTTTAATGTCGGTAATAGTTTATATTTTTACTTTATATTGTTTTTTCATACGAAAAATCTAGTTTGTTTAAATGATGATAATAATTCTACAGCCAAGTAGCTGATTATACTTGTCATTAAAATGTAAATGATAGTTATTAGGATTCCATCAGTATTCTGGGTATAATTGAATTCAGTATGACTGAAGATATGCAGACTAAAGATTATCTAGTATTATAATATTTAGTTTGTTAAGATATAGCTGGAGAAAAATAATTGTATATAAACAGCTTACGTAAAAATCAAGACTTTTTGGATAGGAAAAGGCCTAAACTGATAACTCATTTTTTGGAACTGAGATTAACCAATAAATCATGGGATTATTTTTCTGTCAGGTTAGCGGATTTTAATTCCTAAGAGAAGTAATAAGAAACATAAAGCTTCCTGGGGGCATTAAAGAGTGCGCTTGTGATAAGCCCTGGGTGATATATGGAATTGTTGAATTACTATATTGTATACCTGAAACTAATATAGCACTCTTTGTTAAGTATATTGGAATTAAAGAAAAAAAAAGAAACATATAAGCTTCCTGAATTAAAATGGTACTTCTTTCACTCACATGTTCAGGAAATTTAAGTTCCATTATATTCCCTGTCTCTCTCTCTCTCAGCTTCTCCTTCTAGTAGTAGTAAGATACTGAAAACATGAAAAACCAAAACAAAATATAAATTATTAACAAGTTGTCAATCTGGGAGGAGTTTTCACTGTTTACAAAATCTGTTTGAATTCTTTTGAAAAGCAAAAATGGTACAGTAATGGCACCTTGTCTCTGATGATCTTGCTTACTAAAGAAAATTTATTTTAAGCAACTCTTTAATGTGTGACTCCTAGCAGAAATGCAGTGATACACTGAATAGTGATCTATATTTTATCTTAATTATATTCCATACTTTAAAAACTTACTACAATGTAATTTTTATATGTATTTTATATTTCCCATGATGTTCTATATCTGATTCATCTATAATTTTGTATATAGCCTTATGTTAGGGGTTTCAACCCCTGAGTTGTAGTAGTGTTATTGGATTGCGTCCTTGACTTTATAAAAACATATTATATAAACTGAGTAAATAATTGATAAATATGTAGTTCTGGTTTTCCCAGGCATATAAATGTTCTTTTGATTAATACTTTATTGAATTCATAGTAGCCTTCTGTCATATTTTCTGTTATTGGATACCAAGTTTTTTTTTTTTTTTTTAAAGATTTTATTTATTTATTTATTAGAGAGCGAGAGACTGAGAATGAGAGGGGAGAAGGTCAGAGGGAGAAGCAGACTTCCCACAGAGCCAGGAGTCCGATATGGGACTCGATCCCGGGACTCCGGGATCATGACCCGAGCCGAATGCAGTCGCTCAACCAACTGAGCCACCCAGGCGCCCCCAAGTTTTTTTAAATATTACAAAGGTGTCCTTTTGCTAGAAATTACTGCGAATTGCTGATATAGCCCATATGTTCACCATTATTATTTTTTAAAATGCACGCTAAATATATCAAAAGGAGAATAAGATGCTCTCTTGTCTGATACAGTTGGGACTTCCAGATTAATAGAAGTTAATTGAAGTGAGGAATTAAAAAAATTGTACATGTTGTGACATTTTATTTTTAGCTTAAGACCTAAATATGCATTCAATTGTCAGTTCTTTCCTGGTCACTGTGTTTTAAAGGGAATGGTGAATGTTATGTCATTGAATGTTGACTAGTTAGCTGCAGATTTCACTAAAGCACAGTCTGTGTACAGGCTTTTAAAATACTCAGATCACTTGTCCCACATACAGAATATATTTCTCCTGTTGAATATGGTACTTTTGGCTGTTACGGTTTGAGGTTCTGATGGTGACCACTTCTTGGCATGTTGTTATGTTGCAAAAGCTTTCTGTTTATCTCTTACAGCCTAATTTAACATTCTTTTCTCTCTCCTGCCTCTCCTTCATTCATTCTTCACTTTCTTCTACAATAATTTTTTTTTTTTTAACCAATCTCAGAATGCTTTCTAGTACTGGGGACTGTTTCTTTAATTCTGCATGTGTAGGTTTTGAAACTTGGATGCCCCCTCTCTCCATTTCTTGCAGGAGCATAAGTTTTGTATTGTTTCTCAGTGTTAGTTTGCATCATCTTGCATGCTTCCATTTCAGTGAGACAACATGGATGGATAAGGCTCAAGAAAAAACAACTAACATAGTAGCAGGTACATAGTGTAGGCATTGCAAGTAATTATTGAATAAATGAACTTAAAATCTTCATATTTGGTAAGTATACTCTACAGTAAGATATTATCTCAGGCCCTTTGATGCTAAGTAGAAGTGAAAATATCTAGATGATCAATTGAAAATAGGAGTAGAGAAAGAGAAGTGACTTGTTGGTGTTTATCTACAGCTCCATGAAATTCAATTGCTAAGGCAAAAAAATTGGTCAAATAGAAAATAAAGGTGAATTATTTAAGTATTACCTTTAAGTGTGGTAGTCATTAAATGTGTTGAGATACAGACTAACATTTAGCCTGCTACTTCTCAACCTTTTTTAATTTTTTTACATTTTCGTCCTCCTAAGGAGTATATTTTAGACATCTTTTTCCTTAATTGCCACCCCACCCAGTGAAATTTTAATACCACAAATATACTTGTTATTTGCTTATGTAGTGGGCCTCCAAAGGCCCACAGCTGTTGTAATATCTAATATTGTTTTGTCTCCTTCCCCCTAACCTTCTCTGGAAGCCATCTTGCTATCATTGAGAATGCATGATTTAGTCCTAATTTAACAGCCAGTAATGTGTTACAGGAATTTACATGGTCTTCTGAGCTACAGTGTCAGTGTGTTAAGGGAAGTGTCTTTTCTAACATGTTTAGTTTCTATTAGCATTATTTGAAGGTGTCAGATAAAAAACATGCAGAGCAGATAAGCTGACATAAACTATAAATAACATCTGTGTAGAGTTTTAAAATAGTTTCTGGTTCTTCACTGAGTAGTTTTCTTACTAATGTTAAAATTAATAAGCAGAACACGGTAGCTAAATATTAAGGGAAGATTTGCTGTCACATATATATAATTTTTGTGAATAGTGATGGTCTCCTTACCACTGTTAATGATTTGGCTTAGTTATTAGGTCTTCAGTTAAATTTTGACAAAAAGAGGCAACCCGATGAAGTAGAAAGCATGATGGATTAGATATCCGAAGGTTACGTTTTGGTGTAATAAAGGGTTATGCCATACTGTTTGCATGATGAGTGGAAGTGAATACCAGTGGAAGATAGAGATGGGAGTGAAAGGAAGGGGAACTACCAGCCAGCCTAACCAGAACAGTGACTTTCAGCAGGTCATTTTTCCTTTTTTTAACTTCTTTCATTTGAAAAATGAATAAATTTAAGTTTACTATTACCATTTAAAATTGTTTGCCTGTTAAAGGGGTCACTTTGGGGTTATTCTTGTTGTTTAATATCATGTTCTCCTAGTGTATTTTTCTTTCTTTTTCTTTTAAGATTTTATTTATTTGAGAGAGAGACAGAGACAACACAAGCAGGGGGAGGGACAGAGGGAGAGGGACAATCAGACGCCCTGCTGTGCTGGATCCCAGGACCTCAACATAGTGACCTGAGCCCAAAGCTTAAAGGACTGAGCCACCGAGGCACACCTCCTAGTATATTTCATACAGAATTAATTTGTCAGGCAATTTTTTGGTAACATTTATTAAGTCAATTTCAATTCAGTGTGTCTCTAAATTTCAGGATGCACAACTTTTTTCCATGATAAGATAAAGGGAATCAAAGCTTTACCAGTAACCCCCCTCCATTTCAGGGACATGCTCTTCAGAAGGACAGATCTCTTCCCAGATAACTTTTTTTTTTATAAAGATTTTATTTATTTCTTTGACCGAGAGAGATCACAAGTAGGCAGAGAAGCAGGCAGAGGAAGAGGGGGAAGCAGGCTTCCCGCTGAGCAGAGAGCTTGATCCCAGGACCCTGAGATCATCACCCAAACCGAAGGCAAAAACTCAACCCAGTGAGCCACCCAGGCGACCCCCCAGATTACTTTTGACTTGCTTTATTCCTCCCTCCCTCCCTCGCTCCCTCCCATTTTAAACAGTGAATGACTATAAGGATTTCTCTTCACACTTCTGTATATATGTCTTTTATATATAAGTCTCTTATATATATATAAGACTTTATATATAAGAGAGATATATAAATCAAAATCAAATCAACTTCACACATTTCTATTTAAATATAAAACTATGTTATTTCTCTCTGTTCTTATTAAGACACATCCCACAGTCTGAGCCCTGCAGGTCATGAGCCTTTTTCATGTCGCCAACCTTGCCTCCCCCATCTAATAATGCCTATACTGCCTTTTCTGTGCACCATTTAGAATTCCTTCCTTATGTTTTCACTTTCATCACAATTTCTCCATCCTTTTTGCCTTCACAGGCCATAATTCCTCCTTTTGCCCTTTCAGGACAGGATGCTTTTTTTCACACACTACCTAACACTGGTTGTAGAAACTTGGCCCCTACTGTTGCTTAGAAATGTTCTTGTCCTCTTATGAAAACCTCTTTTTTTCTGAGGCCTTTGCCAGAGAACCACACTTTGCTCTATTTTGTTGTTGGCACCCACTGCTGACCTTCTACCCGATGGCTCCCTAGTGTTCTTCAAGAACTTTGACATTTAGGTGATAGTGTTTCCTTCCAGATTACTTTGTACCATCATCTTGTGCAACCTACACATCTAACATTCTGGCTTCACGGTACATTCTCTTGCTCTGTACCTTGATCTGTTCTTGACGAGACCTTGAGCCTAACTATGACCTGACTCTCTTCTCTCTCTGGGATCCTCCCATTCTGACTACAACTGCATATCCTTTGCTCTTTCACATAAACTTGCTCTCTAGCTTCATTAAGACTACTGTTGTTTGGGGTTTTTTTTTTTTTCCTCTTCCTTTTCTCCTATCACCTCCATCCTGACCATGTGTCCTGTGCTGTACAGGTCTAGACCTTCTTTCGCTATATCACTCTTAACAATCTTGCCCCTGTTTTTCCATAGTAGCTACTCACAAAATCGATTAAATACACTGTCTACTTTTGCCTCTTCTATGCCTACGCTCCCTTGTGATAGGAAAGAAAATTAGTCCTATCACAGATTTATGAGTTTCAGCTTAGCTGTCTTGAGAGTACTTTGGCTTATGCTTTCCTTAGGTTAGCACCTTTCCACATTTTCTTTGATGACTTTATCAGAACTTTATCTCTCACAACCTATATCCGAGTTCAGGCCACACATTTCATATATCCTTAGGTACATGTGTGATTTCTAGTTTTCAGAAAAAACACAAATGATCAAGTTTTAAATGCTGTTTCTTCTCTCCAACCTGAGAACCTGCAGTAGTAGAGAAAGCTGCAGTAGTTTTTATTTGTAGATCCTCTTTTTTCTGCCTCAGCAAGTGGCATTTCATAGTTCATTAGCCTTACCCAGGGTACTGTGTCCCAACTTGTCTGGGATCTTAGTCCAACAATTCTCTCTGGTTGCTTTTAGACTGTTTCTCTGATACTTTCCTATCAGTTTAGAAATACATACATTTAAGTACCCTTTTTGAATAGATAGGTAGATAAAAGAATATGTATATATAAATATATTATATATACTATATAATATATGTTATATTTATTATATATATAAAAATATGTGTGAAGATGTATCAAATATTATCAAATATTTCTATCGTTATATGTTTTTCTTTTTCCTTGAAGAAAATACCTCTTGTAGCTTCTTCTACCTGTCTGGGGTGACCATAGACCTTGGTTGCCCAAGAAAATCTCAGTTTACTCCTGTGTGTTTAGGGTCCCCCTTTACTTTCAAAACTCGACAGTTTAATTGGTGAATTATATGGTCACATTATCCCTTTATCTCCCCATTGCACAGGGAAACCTTTCCAAATAGCTCTATTTTACTCTCTCAGCTCTTTGCCCTTCATGCCTTTGCCATTGCTATGTGACTACCCCCACCCTACCTCTCCCCTGAAATGGTTTTTGCAAGATTACCAAGGTTCCCCAGATTGCCAAATCCCATGGACAATTTTGCTCCTTTTTTCAAGAAAAGATTTATTTATTTATTTGACAGAGAGAGAGAGAGAGATCACAAGAAGGCAGAAAGGGAGGCAGACAGAAAGGGGGAAGCAGGCTCTTTGCTGAGCAGAGAGCCCGATGCTCGACTCTATCCCAGGACCCTGGGATCATGACCTGAGCAAAAGGCAGATGCTTAACAACCGAACTACCCAGGCGCCCCTTTGGTTCAGTTATGACATTATTCTTACTTCTAGACTTCCCACTCTAGTCACTCCTCCAAGTTTCTGTCAATGTGATTTTCTAAAATGTACAAATGATCTTGTCACCTATTGTTTAACACCCTTGTTTACTCATTACCTGAATGATAATGTTCTTTTGTGTGTTTGTGAAGTGCTTCTGAGTTTTTATCTGGCACCAGCCCGCATTTGTAGCTCTGCTTATTGCTTCGCTGCACACTCCAGAGCTGAGGCCACTAAGAATTATAACGCATGCTGTTTTCTTTTAGGGAAGAGAATGGTTAGCTTTAGGTAGTATTTCCTGCTTAGTTGATAATACAGAGTAATTGTTAAAATCATGGACTCCAGAGACATACTATCTGGAATCTAAACCCAGCTTTGCCATTTTTAGTAGGTAGCAATGTTATTTTGGGCAGGTTACTTAATCTCTCCCTGCCTTAGTTTTCTCACCTATGAAATAGGGATGGAATTGTTATGAAGATCAGAGGAATTAATATTATGAAGATTACATGAATTAACACATGTAATGCACTTAAACCAGTATCTGCTACACAACAGATAACGTATGTTAACTTTCATTTGTTATTTATCATTTATCATTTATTATTACTCTTCAATGAGTTCTCAACGAACTCCCTATGTAAACCTCCTGTCTAGATTGTAAGTGTGCCTTGGTCATAGACTAAATCACATTGATAAATTGATTATTTTTCTGTTAGACTCAGTCTAACATTGCATGGTCCATCTTTTCTTTTCATGCTGAGTAAATGCTTTTAAGTCAGCGAAAGGATATATAGGTAAATAATGTGATAACAGAAATATTCCCAGCACCTGGCATTGTGCTTTGAATGTGGTAAATGTTTAATATCTCTATTTAAATGAGATGTTTGTAATGTAAATACATAGTTTGGTTACATATATTGTTATTTTTCCCTATAGTCCCCTCCTTTTTAATTTTTTATTTATTTGTATTATTTTTTAATACTCTCCTTTTTAAAAGTTGAGGAACAATTCACATCAAATGCACATACCCTAAGTGTACAATTTGATGAATTTTGAAAAATGTATACATATACCTGTTTCACTGAAACCTCAATAAAGATCTAGAATATTTCAGTTACTCCAGAAGGTTCCTTCATATACTTTTCTAATCCATTCCCCTCGTACCCCACCTCTGGCCAACCACTGTTTTGATTTCTATCAGCATGGATGAGTCTTACGTGTTCTGGAACTACATATACATGAAATTACCAATGTGTACACTTTTGTGTGTGGATTTTTTTACTCAACAATATTTTAGAGTTATCTTTGTTAATTGTGTTTTCAGTGGTTAATTTTTTGTTATTATTTTGAGTTGTATTTTATTGTAGGAGTATATATAGTTTACTTATGCATTCTCCCATTAATGGTCATATAAGCTGTTCCCATTTTTTTTTCTATTATGAATAAAGCTGGAGAGGACATTTCTGCAAACATGTATTTTGTATTTCTGTTATCAAGTACCTATGAGAATAATTGTTGGGTCACAGCCACCAAATAATTTTACAGTATGGTTGTATTCCTTTCACACTCCTACCAACAATGTGTGAGAATTCCAAGTGCTTCATATTCCTACCATTAACTAGTGTATTAGCTCTCTTAATTTTAGTTATTTTAGTGGTTGTGGAGGGGTTTTAATTTGCATTTCTCTAATGACTGATACTGATAGCATCTTTTCTATGTGCATTCATTCATTCATCATTCACATATATTCTTATGTGGAATGCTGCAGTCTTTTAATCCTGTTTTAAAATTGCGTTCTTTTATTGCTTTGTAGGAGTTCTTTGTACAGGGTGTTTACAAATCCTCTTGTCAGTTATCCACATTTCAAATAATTTCTTCCAGTTTATAGGTGGCCTTTTTTTTTAAACTCTCTTTTGATATGCAGGTTTAAAATCTTGATATAGTCCAATATATCAATCTTTTCTTTCATGCTTAGTAACTTGTGTCATGTTTAAGGAATCTTTGTGTACTACAAGGTCGCAAAGATTTTTATATTTCTTTGTAGAAGCTTTATAATTCAGCATTTACATATAATCTTATTTTGAATTAACAGAGAATACTTGTAAGTTTGGGAGAAAAGTGTCCTCTAACTTGTTTTCTTATTGTTGAGATATATTTCCCCAACTATAAAATTCACCCTTTTAAAGTGTACAATTCAATGGTTTTTCAGTATAGTCACAGAATTGCATAACCATCACCACAACCTAATTCCAGAACATTTTATCACCCCTAGAAGACACCCCATACATATTGCCGTAAATGCTCTCTCCACTCCCCCGACCCCTCTTGAGGAGCCACTGATGTACTTTCTGTCACAGTGAATTTGTTTTATAGGTCATATAAATGGGGTCATACGGTAATGTGATCTTTTGTGTCTGGCTTTTTTCACTTTGTGTTATGTTGTCAGGGTTTATCCATGCTGTAGCTTATATCCTTTTCATAGCCATATAATACTCGTTTTATGGCTCTGTGACATTTTTATACCACGTCTTAAAATTTATTCAGCAGGTGATATACATGCCTTTTTAGCTTTTTAAAGAAGGTTTGTTCTATTTTTTTTCAGATTGTGGACTATGATAATTCAGTTGATGTACTCATGAAACAATTTATTTAGTTTCTGTTGTGTTAACCTTTACTTGGGCTTTTTGTAGTTTTATTTAATGTGCTCAGATCTAGGAATTCAAAGACAAGTAGACTTTGCCTACAAGGAGCTTTTCTTTCTAGTGGAGGAAACTGGCATGTAAACAGATAAAGTACAGTGTGGAAAATACTATTAGATTTATAACCTAAAGTAAGTGTAATCTTAGAAGTCAGCAACTAACTGCTGGCAAAATTATTAAAGCCTTCCATGGAGGTGAGATTTAAACTAGAACTTTAAGAATGAATGGGAGTTTTACCAAAGTGGTCGAGGGTATTTCAGGTGGAAGTAGTAGCTTGCACAAGGGTATGGAACTGTGGAATTGGTGTGTCTTTGCACCTTTGAGAAAATGACTATGTTGATATTATGGGTAATGTGAAATAAGTCTGGGAAGGGTAGATTTGGGCTAGATTATGAATATTTCTGCATCTGTGCAAAGGAATTTAGCTGTTATTCTTTGTGTGTCATGGAGATCCCAGAGGGTTGGATGAATGAGATGGCAGACACTACTTGTTCAAGGTCTGTTGGAATACCTCAAATCCAGCAAAGCCTAAGTTTTCCTTTTTTTCAGAAAATTTTGTCCGTATCGTCACTTACAAAAGTGAATATGCCTTGCCAACTCACACACCATCCTGTTAACTACCACATGTGTCACAGTTTATTGATTCCCTATTTTGGCTTCTTTATTTCATTAGCTACTTATCTGGAATTATCATGTCTGTCTATTTCTTTACAACTACTGTTTCTTGCTTCCAAAGTAGATTCTTACTTACCTTGCTTCCCCTAACCAGTGCTTGGTACGTGGTAGGCACACATCTGTATTGAATGAATGAAAGAGAACTATTCTGCCTCTAAAATCTTATCTCCCTGCCTCCCTACTATAGCTCTTTATGTTATTTCAGCACTTTGACCCCTCTGCCTCCACTGTCTTCTGTTCTGTTAGCTTCTACCTCCACGCTTTCTTAACTGAATAGCGTACTTTCTCCTGTCCATTGTTCCACCTATATTTTTGTCTTTTGCTCTATTTCCAAGGCTCCCCTTTTGCTTTTGTCCTATCTCCCTAGCAAATTCCTTACCTTGGCTCTGTCTCATCCAAATTGAAGAGGAGTGTTTGCTAGAGAAAAATGACCCATTTGTGTAGTTTGTGGCAGGACATATTCATAGTCTTAAACATGTAGACTTCCAGCATTGCCAAGAAGGCTTATGTTTCCTAGTCAATGTCTTTTACCCATATTACTGTTCTCATTTTTACTTTCTGCTCTTACCACATTTTACACCCTTTCCTTTATTTCTCTTCATCTACTTTACAAAGAAAATAGGCCTCTTAGAATGAATTTTCTCAGCATTTTACCTTAATATCTACAGTTCTTTCTGTATCCATGTCCTTCTTTGCCTCCTTTCTTTCCATCCTAGTGCAGGGATTATCCTTTCTTCTCTTTGAAACTAATCATTTTACCTGTACTTTATACCTATCAATTCCACTTCTTCAGAGCCCTTGCTTTGTCAGTCACCATCTCCCTTTCCCTTCATAATCTTTGTCATCAATATGTAATAGTAAATTAAATTACTATTTTTAATAGTAAAATAACTGTCACTCCATGATTCTTTAGAAGTGTCCTTGATGTGGTCACCAATGATTTCTTTGTTTCTGAAGCTAGTGGATGCTTTTCAGTGACTGCCATGGTATTTCTTCCTCTCTAAAATGCTCTTCTTTTTAGTTTCCTTAAGACCTCTTTCCTGATTTTCATTCTATTTTGGTGTGTTCTTTTATAGTTAACTTCACACAATGGCAAACTACGGTTTAGTAAGTGAGTTCCTAACACAGACATTTACTAAAGATTAGACAGGAGAAAACTAAAATTCTATTTATTGTCAAGAATTTGGAATGAAGATTTTTTTTTAAAGATATTGTTTATTTATTTTATAGAGAGAGAGATCACAAGTAGGCAGAGAGTCAGACAGAAAGAGGGGGGGAAGCAGGCTCCCTGCTGAGCAGAGAGCCCAATGCGGGGCTCGATTCCAGGACCCTGAGATCATGACCTGAGCCTGAGATCATTACCTGAGCCGAAGGCGGAGGCTTTAACCCACTGAGCCACCCAGGCGCCCCTCATCCCTTTTTTTTTACATTTTTATTTTATAAGTACATTAGCTGCTATTATTTAATCTACAAACTGTTTCTGTTTTTATATTTTTATATAAAGAATCAAAACTGTATAAAAATATGGATTAATATTATGCCATCTGGGTTCATGCCATGAAGCAATGTATATTTTCACTGTATTAAATATAGTCATATATTTTTATTAGGTTAACCATTTTTAGATTCAAATGGGTTAACTATATTGTATACACTTGCTACAACTTTTATTTTTACTTTTTAAACTTACAATGTCATTGCTATATGAGTTTCTAGTCCTAAATGGTGGTATTTAATAAAAAGTACTTCTGTATATTCTTTAGCAATAATACAACTTAGGGTTTTCTTATATTAGGTTTTATTTCTAGGAATTTATGTGGAATATTTATTAGAGTAACTAATAGAACTTTATTTTTCTTTAAAGTTGGCCTTTGCCAGAGTTTGATCCAAGCCAAATTCGACTGATTGTGTATCAAGACTGTGAAAGACGAGGAAGAAATGTCTTGTTTGACTCCAGTGTTAAGAGGAAAAATGAGGACATATCAGTATCGGTGAGCATCATTATTGATTTGGTTGAAATTTAATGTCAGATATTTTAATGCAAGAAAAAACGAGTAAAATTTCAACTATGGCACTCTTGTTTGTCAGTACAAAACATCTTTATCATGTTTACAAAATTTAGAGCCTTGATTTTGAAAAATTTTAAAGGAAAAATACTTGCTTTATTTGTTATCTTTCTAGCACCAGGGAGCATTTTAGTTTCATATTTATTTTCCTACAAAATTGTATTGTGAGTTATTACTGGAGCTCCAGAAATTCTTTTAGAGGATATAACCCAAACCTCTCATCTTACAGTTGTGGAAAGTGTGACCTGGAGAGATGAAATTATTTGTCTGAAGGAGCAAAGCAAGTTAAATCTCTTGCCCTTAGTTCCCCTGCTCTACAGTGTAAAAGAGCATCTGTTTTGTTAACTTTCAATGTCATATTTTGAAATATATTATGACTAGTTTAGCAGTAGTACAGGGACATTAACTTGGTTGTCCAAGAAAATGTTAACTTTAAAAATAGACATGCCAGTTATTTTACCAGCCAAAGATGGGTTTATTTGGGAATAAAAAAGACTTACAGTCTTGGACAAACAAGCTAAGGAAAATCCATAGACAAGCCAGAAAGAACAAAGAGAGATATGCTTCTTTTTAAGGAGAAAAAGGGTAAGTTAGGTAGGCTGGTAGGGACTAAAAGTCCATTGGGGTAAACTGAGGAGTTTGAAGTGTCGTGGCTCTTCATTGGTGGAGCTGCTGAGGGTGAGGATACACAGGGGGGAAATAAAAAAATGTCTGTTCCTCAGCTGAAGTAGAGTAGTATCTACATGCAAGGTCAAGTCTTTGTAAGGTCAAGTCTGTCTCTTCCTGTTGGGTCTGCTATTAGCTGTGCATGGTAGGGCATGAGAGCTAACAGCCCTGCAGGACCTCCAGACTCCATTTTAGTAAGTTTTCCCTTTACTAACTTCCACAAAAACCTAGGTGATTGTCATTATCTTTGCTGCTGCTACTGTTACTATATTTTCTGGCATAAAGACTCATTCCCCTAGATCTATAATCTGGAAATTGAAGCTTGGAATAGTGTTTTCTCCCTTTCACTAAATTAATACTTTTCGCTAACATTTTGGTAAACAACTGAAAACAGAATACTTTGGGAAAGCTTTTCCTACCAATAGAATTGTCTGTTAAAGGGCGCCTGGGTGGCTCAGTTGGTTAGGCAACTGCCTTTGGCTTGGGTTGTGATCCCGGAGTCCCGGGATCGAGTCCCATGTCGGACTCCCGGCTCTGCGGGAAGTCTGCTTCTCCCTCTGACCTTCTCCCCTCTCATTCTCAGTCTCTCGCTCTCTAATAAATAAATAAAAATCTTTAAAAAAGAAAAGAATTGTCTGTTAAAGCAAACAAATATTTATTTTTTGAGACTTTAGGAGTTTATATTTGAGGCTTTGTGTTCTTAAACAGTTTTGATATATTGGGCATAGTCTGTTGTTTTATTTATAACTGCATCCTCAGCATCCACTACAGTGTTATATAATAGGAACTTGACTAATTTTTGAGTTAATTTGATTGCCAAGTTTTATAATG
Organism: Nasua narica; assembly: GCA_028533885.1. Classification (NCBI taxonomy): domain Eukaryota; kingdom Metazoa; phylum Chordata; class Mammalia; order Carnivora; family Procyonidae; genus Nasua; species Nasua narica. The sequence continues at coordinate 21,744,537 of CM052809.1, read as the reverse complement.
TTCCTTCTAATTACTAACACATTGCTCGGTTTTCTGGAGATGGTGCTTTGTTTAGATTTCTTAGCCATTCTCCAGCTATTTTTTAGTCTTTTATAAAAAAGCAGAATGTTCTTAAAGTGTTGTTACAAGGCACTTGGAGATTTAGCTGTCTCTGTCCTCTTGGTGCCTACAGTAGGGGAATTAGACATTGAACTCCTTCTAGGGGAGTTAGACATTGAACAAAAAACTACACCAATAAATAATACCAAATTATGATTAAATGCTGTGAATGAAGCACACAATGCTTATAAGATTCCATAAGGAGCCAGTGTTTATCAGTTTGGATATAGAGATATTAAGGAAGTTTTCATTGAGGAAGTGAAATTCAAGCTGAGATCTGAAGAAACAGAAGGCATGGAATAGAGGATGAGTATTCCTGGTAGCAGGACCTGCAAATGCTGTCCACAAAGTGACTTAGAAGCTTGGTGAATTGAAACAACTAAAAGAACACCAGTCTGGCTGGATTGATAGTAAGTAGTATGTAAAGTAGCTAGAGATGCAATTAGAGACAGAGAGCAGGAGTTAGAGAATTTAGAGCCTTATTGGTCTCTGGGTTAGAAGTTTAGATTGTATTCTAAATACAGAAGGAAGCCAATGAGGGGATCTTTTTACGTTTCAAAAAATCAGTTTGGTAGAGAGCCCAGGATATATGATCAGTTACTCTATGACAAAGGAGCCAAGAATATATAATGGAGAAAGGGTATTCTCGTCCAACAAATGTTGGGAAAACTGGACAGTCAGTCACATATAAAAGAATGAAATTAAACCACTGTCTAACACAGTACACAAAAACTGACTCTAAATGGATTAAAGACTTGAACATACGACCTGAAAGCATAAAATTCCAAGAAGAAAACATGGGCAGTAACTATAGATGGGAGAAAATATTTACAAAGCAAATATCCAATAAGGGATTAATATCCAAAATATATAAAGAACTCAATAGGAGGGGTGCTTGGGTGGCTCAGTTGGTTAAGCAGCTGCCTTCGGCTCAGGTCATGATCCCAGGGTCCCTGTTCAGCGGGGAGTCTGCTTCTCCCTCTGCCTCTGCCCCTGTGCATGGTCTCTCTCATTTTCTCTCTCTCTCTCAAATAACTAACTAACTAACTAACTAACTAACTAACTAACTAACTAACTAAATATATATATATTTTGGGCGCCTGGGTGGCTCAGTTGGTTGGGCGACTGCCTTCGGCTCAGGTCATGATCCCGGAGTCCCGGGATTGAGTCCCATATCGGACTCCCGGCTCTGCGGGAGGTCTGCTTCTCCCTCTGACTTTCTCCCCTCTCATTCTCAGTCTCTCTCTCTCTAATAAATAAATAAAAAGAATCTTTAAATATATATATATTTTTAAAAAAGAACTCAGTAGCAAAACAAAACAAAAAACCCCAAACAAACAAGTGCAATTAAAAAATGGACAGAAGATTTGTGTGGACATTTTTCCAAAAAAGACATACGAGTGGCCAATAGGACATGAAAAGGTACTCAATATCACCAATCATCAGGGAAATGCCAATCAAAACCACAGTGAGATATCACCTGACACCTGTCAGAATGGCTGTTATTAAAAAGACAAGCAATAACAAGCATTGTTGAGGGTGTAGAGAAAAGGAACCCTTGTGCCCGGTTTATGGGAATGTAAATTTATGCAGTCACTATGGAAAACAATATGGAGGATCTTCAAAAATTAAAAATAGAACTACCATGTGATCCATTAGTTCCACTTTTGAATATTTATCCAAAGAAAATGAAAACACTTGTAAAGATAATGCACCCCCATGTTTATTGCAGCATTATTTACAATAGTCAAGACATGAAAGCAGCCAGTTTCTATCAGTGGATGAATGGATAAAGAAAATATGGGGTGTATGTGTACAATCGAGTATTCTTCAGCCATAAAAAAGAAGGAACTCTTGGCATTTGTAACAACGTGGAGAAACCTTGAGGGCATTATGCTAAGTGAAATAAGTCAGAAAAGATAAATACTTAATGATCTTATAGGTGGAATCCAAAAAAAATTAGTCATAGCTATGGCTAATGACTAATTAGCCATAGCCTCTGGTGGTTGCCAGAGGGAGAGGGTGGAAGGTAAGCAAAATAGGTGAAATGTGTCAAAAGGTACAAACTCTCAGTTATAAAATAAGTCATAGGGATATGATGTACAGAATGGTGATTATGATTTAAAATGTTGTATTATATATTTGAAAGTTGCTGAAAGAGTAAAAGTTATCACAAAAAATCTGTAACTCTGTATAGTCATGGATGTTAATTAGATTTATTATGGAGGTCTTCTTGCAGTATATAAAAACATTAAATCACTATGTTGTACTCTTGAAACTAATATATATGTTAGTTTAAAAGATACAGGGGAAAAATCACTTTTGCTGCTATATGAAGAAAGGCTGGATGTGGGGGATAAGGGAGAAGGAAGTGTTTGGTGAATCCAACACTTTGAAGAGCTGAGCGATGAGGTAGCCACACAATCACAGAATTGTGGATGGTTAAGCAGACAGTTGAAATCTAAAGCTGCAAATGTGATAAGCATATCTTCTTTGCATTTAGACTGCTGATAGCTCAGGGGCGCCTGGGTGGCTCAGTCGGTTAAGGCCTCTGCCTTCGGTTCAGGTCATGATCTCAGGGTTCTCTGCTCGGCGGGGAGCCTGCTTCCTCCCCCCTCTCTCTGCCTGCCTCTCTGCCTACTTGTAATCTCTCTCTCTCTCTGTCAAATAAATAAAATAAAATCTTAAAAAAAAAAGACTGCTGATAGCTCAGCAGAACTACACTGAAGTTGAAGGTTGATATTGATTGATAAATACTGCTTTTTTTTTTTTTTTAAGGAAATATTTACTGAGGCTTTTCTTTGGTTGAAAAGAATTGCAGTGGGATGCCTGGGTGGCTCAGTTGGTTAAGCAGCTGCCTTCGGCTCAGGTTGTGATCCCAGGGTCCTGGGTCCTGCATCAGGCTCCTTGCTCGACGGGGAGCCTGCTTCTCCCTCTGCCTTTGCCTGCCACTCTGCCTGCTTGTGCTCTCTCTCTCTCTCTCTCTCTGACAAATAAATAAATAAAATCTTAAAAAAAAAAAAGAAAAGCAGCATATGACCTTTCCTTTATTATTTATTTTGATTAATTCTTATTTATTGTGTGTTTTTTTTAGCATTTTTACTTTTTTAAAAAAGAATTTATTTAAGAGAGAGTGTGTGAGAGAGAGAGAACACGAGCAGGGGGGAGGGGAAGGGGAGAGGGAGAAGCAGACTTTCTGCTGAGCAGGGAGCCTGATGTGGGGCTCAATTCTAGGACCTTGAGGTCATGACCTTAGCCAAAGGCAGATGCTTAACCCACTGAGCCACCCAGGCGCCCCTCAGCATTCTTACTTTTTATTTTAAACAACCTTGTGAGTCTTGACTCATGCTGTTTCTTAAACCCTCCCTGCCCACCTTTTCTGGAATGACACTTCATTAGTCACTTTGGTCTTCTCTCTTGCCGATGTCTTCCTTTTCCCCTCTCAGTTAGCTTTTTTTTCTTTGTAGACCTTCACAAAGCCTCTTTACCCAATATCAACAAAATGATTATACTTTTACTTTCTCTTTCCTGTATGTGTTCTTGTCTCTTTCTGTCTCTAACTCCATTTTTCTCACTCTTTCTGAGCATCTGTTGTTACCGCTCAGTCAGTCTGCTTCACTGTCTCTCAGGCTATCTGACTGTTCTGTCTTTTGGTCTCTCCTTAAGGTCTCTTCTTGGTCTTCTCCATGTCTCTTAGTCTTTTCTCTGTCTCTCCATGTCTCAACATTAATCTGTCTTCTGGCTCTAATCTCATACCATCCACTCATTCCTCAATCCTCTGAAATTTTCCTGTAAGTCTACTACTTTTTAAAAAAAATTGTTCTCTAGGGGCCCCTAGGTGGCTCAGTCATTAAGCATCTGCTTTCGGCTGGGGAATCATGATTCTGGGGTCCTGGGATTGAACGCCACGTCAGGCTCCTTGCTCCACAGGAAGCCTGTTCTCCCTCTCCCACTCCCCCTGCCTGTGTTCCCTTCCTCGCTGTGTCTCTCTCTGACAAAAAAATAAATAAAATCTTAAAAAATTAATTGTTCTCTGGATTCATGGTAACTAGAACTCAGTGTTGAATACATCCAGTCTTTTTTATATGTCCTCATCCTGTGTGCCATCTCCCTAGATGAAGATTTATCTGCTTTCAAGGTTCATTTTATCAGAATTTTATGAATCCTTTTTGATTCTTCTATTCCTTTTCTCCTGCATCAGAATTCTCATAATCCTTGGTTCATAGTCTTTCATAGACTTCTATATTCTAGCTATTTTTTATGTGCTTCCATTATTAGATTGGAAAAACAGACAAAGTGATAAATTTGTTACCCATCTTAGTTTTCTAAACTGCACAGTGCCTCAGCATGTGGTAACTACTCAGGACATACTTTGATCAGTTTTAGTTATAGTTAGGAAGTTTATTATCAAAATCCTGTGAATATTTCCATGAAGATTTCGTATGTTCCTTTTGAATGTGATGAATCACATCAAAATACTCATTGTTTCCTTCAAATTGCAAGCTGTTTGAATCTGTAAGTGATTTTTTAAATCTCCTTTATTATTACAATACCCTTGGAAAATCAGATCATGTGGGTTCTATATAAGCAAAGGACTGTGTTATGTAAGTGATAATTTTTTTACTTTTTACACAATATTTTGAGTCTGTACATAATGATAAGATAGTTTAGACATTAGCAGTTTATTGGATAAAGGTAAATCAATTCACCTTTGTCTTTGCAGAGCAACATTCTATTTTGATATGATAAATATTGAAGTCAGTTTTTGTGTCCTTCCTCTTAGTTTAAAATAATCTACCAGAGAAATTAAGGATTATAAATATGTATTTGGCCATGTATTTCACCAAAATTTTATTAAGAAGAGTTTTGTCCTAAAGTTGAGAAAGTAATATCATAAATAGAGAACTAAGGTTTATAATAAGTCATAGCAAATTGCTTTACTCTGTTCCCTTTACCAAAAGAAATTAGCATTTTCCAATTTGGGAACAGCTGTAAGTTTCTTAGGCGATTTAATAGCAGCCTGAATCTGAATTTTAGGATTATGTTTGAAAACAGTTTTTATTTGAAAGTATATTTCATTTGAAGCTACATCAGCATTAAGAAATGACCATTGTAAAAATACTTAACGAGATCTCTTTAACTAAGACACATTGACAGATAGTTTTCTTTATAAAAATAATAGATGGTCATAGTTCACTTTATTGAGTACTTTTTAATCTGGAATGGGAAGAGGGAAGGCCAGTAGTATTTTCCCCGTGTCATACTGATTCATAATCTGGGTTCGGTTGAACCAAAGAATTCTCTATGGAGAGTATGACAGCACCTTATAAGGATAAAGAGATCATTTTTGTATTTCCATGCAAGGAAGATACGTATATTTAGAGTATATTTAATGGGTTTGGGGAGGAAATGAAGAGCTCTGTGTTTTACATTTTAAATTCTATGACTGGTGAATTCCATGGATGCTTAGATTTTGTGTCAGAAATTACAGGGTGTTATACACAACTAATGAATCATTAAACACTACATCAAAAACTAATGTGAACTGTATGTTGGCTAATTGAACTTAATAAGAAAGAAGAAATTAAAGTACTTTGCATGCCTAAATATTGTCCTATAATGCTAAAATAAAATAGTATTGTATAGAAATCAGTAAAATCAATGTATAGCTTTTCAGAACATGTATATTCTGGCTCTATTATATTTAATGAAAAATGACCGTTGAACTGTAAAACCTGATTAAATTGAATACATTCAATGATTTTAATAAAGTAACTTCCCTTGTTTGTAAAAATATATTTTTTATTTTTTTACATTCAGTCTTCAGACCTTATTCATTTTATAGCTGAAATGTAAAAATTATTGAGATGTCATTTCTTTGAACAATGGTGTTAGTCAAATGTGTCCTGGATCATTTGATCACATGATACTATCCTTTTCCTGGACATTGTTTTTGTTTTCATGATAATGTAATGCTATTTCATTGGGTCCCAGTAAAGTTATATGATCATTTTCATGCTTCAGCTTTCATTCATTACACACAAGTATAAAGTTGTCCATCAGCAAATTCATATAACTTTTGAAAAAGTGAATACAAGTTACAATGGGTGAGTTTTGCACACTACTGTACAAGTGCTAATTGTTGTGTCTTAATTATGATATCAAATTTGGAACATTGGATTTTAGGTAATTTAGGACCTGTGTAAAAGTTAATATACAGGAATCAGTAAGCTCCATATATACTTATAGCTTCCAATTAGACAATATGAAGAAAGTTAAGACTCCATTAAAACAGCAATTTGAAAAAGTGCCTGTGCATAACCTTTATAAAAACTATGTTTTCAGAACTTTAAAAGTCTCCAAAAGTACATAAAATCTTTTTTTTTTTTTTTCAAAAATACATAAAATCTTACTTGAGCAAAGGGAAAGGCAAATATATTCTTGGGTAATATTCCCTGTCCTAATGTTGTATATTCTTTCTAAGTTGCTCTGTAAAATAATGCAATCCCAATAAAAAATGGCCCTCTTATTATTTTGTCTTTGGTAAAGGGTGGTATGCGGAACTAGGTAGCGGAATCTGGAATTCAAATGGAAAAAAGTGAACAATAAGTGGTTGTAAAACTGAAAAAGGACAGTGTGGATGAGCTAGCCCTAACAGATTTCCAAAAATACTGTGAAGTTTCAATAATTAAAACAATGTGTTATTGGCACATAAAAAGAAAAGTGGAGTACAATAAACAGTAAAAAAAACAGAAATCTACATCCACACGGGAATTTAGTGTATGATGAAGACATGAAGACTAGTATTTTTAACTTTGTGGAACCTCCGTACTTATTTCCACAGTGGATGTACCAGTTAGCATTCTCACCAACAGTGCACAAGGGTCTCCTTCCTCGACATCCTTGCCACCATTTCTTTTTTCTTGTGTTTTTGATTTTAACCATTTTGACATGTGTAAAAGATATCTCATTAAGCCTTTAATTTGCATTTCCCTGATGATTAGTGATGTGGAACATCGTTTTAGGTGTCTTTTGGCCATACGTATATCTTCTTTGGAGAAATGTCTGTTTATGTCTTCTGCCAATTTTTATTTGAATAATTAGGTTTTTGGTGTTGAGTTGTAGAAGTTCTTTCTATATTTTGAATGCTAGCCTTTTGTGAGATACGTCATTTGCAAATATCTTTTCCCATTCAGTAGACTGTTTTGTAATTTCGTTGATTGTTCCTTTGCTGTGCAGAAGATTTTTACATTGATGTAGTCACAGAAAATTTCTGCTTTTCTTCCCCTTGCCTTAGGAGACATATCTAGAAAAATATTGTTATGGCTGATGTCAGCAAGATTACTGCCTATGCTCTCTCCTTGGAGTTTTATGGTTTCAAGTGTTATATGTGGGTCTTTATTTTGAGTTTATTTTTGTTTATTGTATAAGAAAGTGGTCCATTTTTATTCTTTTGCCTATAGCTGTCCAGTTTTCCCAACACTATTTGTTTAAGAGACTTTTTCTCTTTGCATATTTTTCCTTCCTTTTTTGAAGATTAAGTGACTATATTATTGTGGATTTATTTCTGGCCTCTCTATTCTGTTCCATTGATCTTTGTGTCTGTTTTTGTGCCAGTACCATACTGTTCTGAATATTACAGCCTTGGAGTGGATGTTAAAATCTGGGATTGTGATACCCTCAGTTTTGTTTATGTTTTTCAAGATTGCTTTGGATATTTGGGGTCTTTGTGGTTCCATACAAATTTTAGGATTTTTTGTTCTAGTTCTGTGAAAAATGCTGTTGGTATTTTGATAGGGTCTGTGTAAAATCTGCAGATTGCTTTGGGTGGTATGGATATTTTAACTATTTTTTCTTAACAATCCATGAGCATGGAATTATCTTTCCATTTCTTTGTGTCATCTTCAATTTCTTGAATCATTTTGTTATAGTTTTCAGAGAGCAGATCTTTGACCTCCTTGGCAAAGTTTATTCCTAGGTATTTTATTCTTTTTGGTGCAGTTGTAAATGGTAATATTTCTTAATTTCTCTTTTGGCTGCTTCGTTATTAGCTTATAGAAATGCAACTGATTTCTGTATATTGATTTTGTAACCTGCAACTTTACTGAAGTTATTTACTGGTTTTAGTAGTTTTTTGGTGGACTCTAGGGTTTTCTGTATATAGTATCACATCACCTTAGTTACTGAAAGTTTTATTTCTTCCTTTCCTTTGTGGATGCCGTTCATTTCTTTTTGTTGTCTAATTGCTGTGGCTAGGACTTCCAGTGGTATGTTGAATAAAAGTGGTGAGAGTGGACATCCTTGTTCCTGATCTTAGGGAAAAAGCTCTCAGTATTTCACCATTGAGTGTGATATTAGTTGTGGGTTTTCATATATGGCTTTTATTATGTTGGGCTGTGTTTATCTTTAAACCTACTTTTTTTGAGGGTTTTTTTTTTATCATGAATGAATGTTACACTTTATCAGATGCTTTTTCTGAATCTACTGAAATGGTCATATGCTTTTTATCCTTTTTCTTGCTATTGTGATATGTCACGTTGTTTGATTTGCTATGAATATCAAACCACTAGGAATAAATCCCAGTTAATTGTAGTGAATGATCTTTTTAATGTTTTTAATTTCATTTGCTAGTATTTTATTGAGAATTTTTGCATCTATGTTCATCAGGGATATTGGCCAGTATTTATTTCTCTTAAAAAAGAGAACTAAAGAGTGCTGTCTTTATCTGTTTTGGTATCAGGGTGATGCTGACCTCATAAAATGAATTTGGAAATTTTCCTTCCTCTTCAGTTTTTTGCAATAGTTTGAGAAGAATAAGTATTAACTCTTCTTTAACTATTTGGTGGAATTCTCCTGTGAAGCCATTTGGTCCTGGACTTTTATTTTTTGGGGAATTTTTGATTACTGATTGACTTTTGGTGCTGGTATTGGTCTGTTCAAATTTTCTCTTTCTTTCTGATTCAGTTTTAGGAGTTACATGTATCTAGGGATTTTTCCATTTCTTTTAGGTTGTCTAGTTTGTTGGTATATAATTTTTCATAATCCCTTATAATCGTTTATATTTTTGTCATTTTGGTTTGTTATTTCTCCTTTTTCCTCTATGATTTTGAGTTCTCAGTCTCACTGTCTCTCTCTCTCTTTTTTTTTTTGACGAGTCTGGCCAAGGTTTATCAATTTGTTGATTTATCAATTTGTTGCTCTTTTCAAAGAAGCAGCTCCTGGTTTCACTGATGTGTTCTATTGTTTTTTTAGTTTCTACTTTGTTTATTTCCTCTCTAATCTTTGTTATTTCCTTTCTTCTACTGATTTTGGATTTTGTTTGTTCTTCCTTTTCTTGCTCCTTTACGTGTGAAGTCAGGTTGTTTTTTGACATTTTTTTTTTAGGCCTGTATTTTTATAAATCTCCCACTTAGAACATCTTCTGCTGCATCCCAAAGGTTTAGACAATTGTGTTTTCATTTTCATTTGTCTCCATGTATTTTTTCATTTCCTCTTTAATTTCTCAGTTGACTCATTCATTGTTTAGTAGTATATTATTTAACCAACATGTATTTGTGTTTTTTTCCAGATTTTTTTCTTGTGGTTGGTTTCTAGTTTCATAGCATTGTAGTCAGAAAAAATGCATGGTATGACTTTGATCTTTTTGAATTTGTTGATACTTGTTTTATAGCCTAATGTACGATCTATTCTGGAGAAATGTTCCATGTATAGTTGAAAAGAATGTGTATTCTGCTGTTTTAGAATAGAATGTTCTAAATATCTCTGTTAAATTTCTCTGGTGTGCTGTGTCATTCAAAGCCACTGTTTCCTTGCTGATTTTCTGTCTAGTTGATCTGTCCATTGATCCCATAAGTGGGATATTAAAGGCCTCTGCTATTATTGTATTACTATCCATTACTTTCTTTATGCCGGTTATCAGCTGCTTTATGTAATTGGGTACTTCCATACTGGGTGCATAAATAATTTCAATTGTTATATTTTTTGTTGAATTGTCTTTATTATTATTATTATTATTTTTGTCCTCTTTATTATTATATAGTATCTTTCTTTGTTTCTTGTTACAGTCTTTGTTTTAACATCTATTTTGTCTGATGTAAGTATTGCTACGCTAGGTTTCTTTACACTTTAATTTGCATGGGAAATGCTTTTCCATTCCATCATTTTCACTCTGTATGACTTTAGGTCTGAAATGAGTCTCTTATAGCCAACATATAGGTGGGTCTTGCATATGCTAGTTCTAGATGCTGTGTAGGGCACTTTATATATTTATTTATATATAAGTACATAATGAGATACACACACACACACACACATACACACACACCCCTTATGTGTCACAAATACTCTACCGATTAGGTGAGGTTTTCCTCTCTATTAAATAGATAAGCTTAGAGAGGTCAAGTATCTTGCCAAGAAGCCAGTATTTAAATTCATGTCTATTTAGTTTTAAAGCCCTTGTTCTTTTTAGTTTTAGTTGATCATACTGTCTCTTTACATTTTTGGTTAGAGATGATTTTGGAGTTAATGTGTTCTCTTTTACAATGCCTTTGGTGACTGTGGCAACTTGTAAAATAATTGGTCTTCAGAAATAGTGATTTCAGTCACATTACTTCTTCTGAAACCTACCTGACGTCTTTTACATGGAAGAGATCTTTTACGTGGAAGAGTGATATACTGGTAACTGTGATAAAGCACCGGAATACTTTTAGGAGTATCAAAGTCCTTGCAGTCCTTGGTGGATTGCAACTTTGGTAGTTGTGAGCAGTGACAACTCTAGAACCTGTTGGGGAATTAGGAGGAAAGCAAGAGCATAGGGAAAAGAAATAGAAATACATGATTCTTTTATTATTTATTTATTTATTTAAAAGATTTTATTTATTTATTTGACAGAGAGAGATCACAAGTAGGCAGAGAGGTAGGCAAAGAGAGGAGGAAGCAGGCTCCCTGCCAAGTAGAGAGCCCGATGCGGGGCTCCATCCCAGGACCCTCAGACCAGGGTCCAAGCCGAAGGCAGAGGCTTTAACCTACTGAGCCACCCAGGCGCCCCAGAAATACATGATTCTTTTATACTACACTACACCACTGTACAGCCTTCTGGTCGTAAACTCATTGTTATTAAAAATTTAACTTCAATACATGAATACATTCTCATTTCAAAATAATAAACGTGTTCATATATGTAGAGACACACACATTTCGTAAAATATAAAAACTCTATTTGCAATTCTCCTCCCATCCCTACATCTCTCCATAGAAGCCTTTTTTCACAAAAATATGTTAATGATAGGGTGCGTGGGTGGCTCAGTTGGTTAAATGTTTGCCTTCAGCTCAGGTCATGATCTCAGGGTCCTGGCATCGAGCCCCAAAGTGGGATCCCTACTCAGTGGGGACTTGCTTGTCCCTCTCCCTCTGCTGCTCTCTCATTTGCGCTTGCTCTCTCTCTCCAATAAATGAGTAAAATCTTTTAAAAAATATCTTAATGTTACTTAATGAAAAAAAAGGTGGTTTTTTGGTCTTTTTTTTTTAAAGATTTTATTTGACAGAGAAAGACACATCGAGAGAGGGTACACAAGCAGGGGGAGTGGGAGGGAGAGAAGCAGGCTTCCTGCAGAGCAGAGAGCCTGATGCGGGGCTCCAGGACCCTGGGACCATGACCCAAGCCAAAGGCAGACACCCAGTGACTGAGCCACCCAGGCGCCCCAAAAAGGTTCTTTTTCATAAAAATATGTTATTTAATGTTAACCTGTAATGTCTATATTGTTATATTTAAGTGAATTAGTATTTTAAGTTTTCTCAGTTTTAATTTCTTATATGGGAGAATATTGATAGATATAACTCACACAAACAAAAGGCCTAAAAGGGGGTTTGAGATCCATTTATTTGAAAACTGCTATAATGTATTACGTTACTAGTAATGAACATTGTTGTAGACCATAATAGTATAGAAAAACTTCATGATTTGATAATCTTGGTGGGAAAAGAACAAAACAAACTCCACAAGAATAGAAAACAGTACTGGAGAAGATGCAGTAAAATGCAAATCATTATACCAAGGTTATATTATTTTGAATTATTTCATACTTGTTTTTTTCAAAGGTTTTTATACTATAATTAAACTTATATGTGATGAAATGCCTTTTGTAATATGAATGGGCATAATATCTCTATTTCAGAAACTCTGTAGTGATGCTCAAGTAAAAGTCTTTGGGAAATGCTGCCAACTGAAACCTGGAGGAGACAGTTCTTCCTCACTGGATAGTTCTGTGACTTCATCTTCTGATGTAAAAGACCAGTGTCCTAAGTACCAAGTAAGGTCATTGATATCGTTTATTTATTCATTCACTCATTTACAAATACTTTTGAGTACCTACAATGTGTTATCCACGATCATAGGCACTGGGGATATACCAGGAACAAGGACTAGCTTACCCTTCTAGGGAGGCAGGTAATTAAATAAGTTTATGCATTTTGATAAATCTTAGGAGAAGTTCAGAGAATGATGGGCATAGGTAGTAAGGGGTAATTTCTCCCTTTTATTTTCCAAATCAGGTTTTTTTGTGCTACCAGAATAATTTATTTTAGATACTTTTAAATTATTGAAATATGAATATAAATATAACTTAATAATATAATTTGGCTAGTATGAAATTTAGTTTCATAGTATGAAATTAAAGTATGACTGGAAGTATACAAATGCAGAAATGGACATTCATATTTTTCAGAAGTAATCTCTTTTAAAATAAAAAGTTAAACAAAGTAGTACCTAATGGGAACTTCTGTATAAACTTGGTATATTTTACATAAGATTAGGTGTTTGGTTCATACCAAGTGACTGTCATCTATGTGAATTTATTTGTGTCATCCAAGTTTGCATGAATGTATCACAAATATTTCATATTTAGCAATGTCAACATGGAATTCTGGGTCTTTAAATTATTTGTAATTAGGTAATTGTGTTTGGATGGGAAGTGACCCTTCTCTCCTGTCAGTGTGTGAGTGTATGTGAAAGAGCTCTGAAGTGTTTAAAATCCAGGTACTAGGGGGTACTATATAGTTGCCCCTGTCTTCCCCTATTTCTCCTCCAGCTTAAGCATGACACATTAGCAAATTCCCAATAGTGTTATGCTATGTGACATCATCATACTTATAAGAGCTTCGATGTTTGCTGATTTGATGAGTTGTGTAAATTTGCGTTTCTTCCTACTATAATGCAGTTAAAAATGAATATTAGCACATGGATCCAGATTGTAGAAATCTTGAAGCATTGAGTGATTGCACCTTCATGTTGCATCAAGATCTGTAGAGATTTTCTTTTTTAAATTCAGATTCCCAGGCTTTGTGACCAGATATTCTGATACAGGCTCAGTATGATCCTGGAAATCTGCATTTTTAGCAAGAAACATTGAATTATTGTAACATATAGTTCACTACCCTTGATAAAATGTGATTTCGGATAACTAGAACATTATCTTTGATCTACACATATTATTACAGATTAATAGCTTCCAGCAATAGGTACTTAAAAAAATTGACCTTTAAATAAGGGCCTTATTTTTAAAAAGCATGAAAAATAATAACATTTTTTAAATTATAATCTTTATTATAGATTATGTCACATAAAAATATATAACATGACATTCATGATAACTATTTGATATGCATTAGAGCAGGCAAGGAGAACCTTTACTGGCAAATTCTATGGTCTAATTCAATTTAAACACAAATTTTTTTTACTATATTTGCTTTCCGAGGGCTCTTTTCTGGTTTTAGTAGTAAAATCTATAAATGCTTTGATATTTGAATTCGTAATAGTTTTGAAGATTGGCATTGATCTTTAAAAAAAAAAATAAAACCTTTGCACTTGATCATTAGAAGAATTATTTGGCTCTCTTTCTAAAATGTTGTTCTTAGTACCCAAACCTTTCTGTTTTGAAATAGAAAATTTTTCTTAATCAGATCTCTTAGATGAGTTATTTTAGTAACTAGGTATATCAGAAGTGGGTTATTTTCTTAAACTTTAGCTTTGTGTCTTTATTAAAACAAAAGTAAGACTATAATACCTAAGAAAGAATAATAGGTAAATGAATATATATAAAAACTAATACAAATAGTTACATATAATGAAATAGATTGCCATTTGAAGGTGGTCTTTTTGGAAAGCTAGCAAATGTAAATATATAGATTTTTTAAAACCCAGATGGGCATTAAGTAAGCAGAAGACTCATATAAAAATAAAAATAGTAGTAAAAAAAATAAATAAAAAAAAATAAAAATAGTATGCAGATGTATTCCCTGTCCTCCACATGTAAAATGGAGGACAGTGTCTTCAACACTTTGTTATCATCAGAAGAGTCTTTTAAACATTTTTTAAAAACTCCTCTAATTTTTTATTTTTTATGATGGAATGGTTTAGTGAAATTTGTGAATAATACTCAACTACTATCTTAGATAGTTATTTAGGTCCTTTTCCTCATCATGTGTTTTATTATATAACTGTAAATTAGGAATTGCATTATTCCTAGGGATTATTTTGTTCATATGACAAGAAGTCCAAAAGTCTGGCTGTGCATGATACATGGGTTCCAAGATGGCTTTAGAAATCAAGGCATCCTTATCTTAGCCAGAGTTCATGGGTAATTGTTGCCTTGTAGTCCTAATATGGCATCTCCATCTCCAGTGACTTCCATTTATATCAATGACCAGGCCTTATAAATATGTAAGTTCTGAAAGGTGCTACTCCAGCCATTAATTTAACTGTTTGGATGTAGAAACGACTCTCAATTTGTCTACAAGGAAGGCTATGAAATGAATTTTTTTTTTTTTTTTGGTTGGGCACATTGCTGCCCTGAAACAAATTAGACTTCAAAAAATAAGGAATAAGATATTTTGTGGGTAATTAGTGATGTTTACCACAGTATCTAATAAGTAACCAAATGGATGAGTTCAGTTTTACCTTTTATCTGACTCCTGTGATGACAAAGACATTTTAAGAAAAATGGAAAGGAATAATTTTTAAATGGAGTTCTTTGAGAACAAGACATTCTAATGTTTTAAATAAGTCATTTTAAAAAACACAAAATAGATACACATTGCCATGTTTATAGATCCCTCTTTTGCACAGTAGGAGCAGTAAAATCTGTTTTGCATGTTCAATGAATTTTTTTTTTAAAGATATTTATTTATTTGACAGAGAGAGAGATCACAAGTAGGCAGAGAGGCAGGCAGAGAGAGAGGGGGGGGCAGCAGGCTCCCTGCTGAGCAGAGAACCCGATGTGGGGCTCGTTCCCAGGAGCCTGAGATCATGACCCAAGCCAAAGGCAGAGGCTTTAACCCACTGAGCCACCCAGGTGCCCCTCAATGAATTCTATTTCTTATTTTCTGTCCTGGAGAAACATTGCATATGCACAAGATGTGGTTAACAATGTTCATTTATGCCTTAAGCATTATTGTAATAGCAAAAACCTGGAAGTATCCTAAATGCCTATCAGTAAGGGCATCTGTGGTATTTTCATACAGTAGAATACTATGCAGCTTTTCAAAAGGAGTCTTTGTATAACAGTATGGTTAGATCTGTAACATTGTAAAATAAAATCAGCTATAGAACAGTGTATACAATGTAGAGTTACTTTTTTTAAAAAAAAAGTATGTAGAATTATGTAGAATAACTGCAGCAAAGGAATTTTCAGTAAAATTCAATATTTGAAATAGGTTTTAAATTTTGCAGTTTTATTAATGTTATGGTTATTTTTTAGGGTTCTCGGTGCTCTTCTGATGCCAATATGCTTGGAGAGATGATGTTTGGCTCAGTAGCAATGAGCTATAAAGGGTCTACCTTAAAAATTCATCAGATCCGGTGAGGGCTTTTCTGATTTTTCATAATCCATTTTAGAACATGTAATTTTTGGAGAGAATTTCCTGTAGTCTTCATACAGATTGAACATGTCAGATTTATTGTGTTTTATGGGTTTTATGCTACTTCCTGACCGTTGTAACCATGTAGTTAAATCTTTGTGATTTATACGTTTTGGGGGGGAAATGGGAACAGGGAGAGAGGGAGAGAGAATCTTTTTTTTTTTTTTTTAAGATTTTATTTATTTATTTGACAGAGAGAGATATCACAAGTAGGCAGAGAGGAAGACAGGGTGGGGGGGAGCAGGCTCCCTGCTGAGCAGAGAGCCCAATGCGGGGCTCCATCCCAGGACCCTGAGATCATGACCTGAGCCGAAGGCAGAGACTTTAACCCACCGAGCCACCCAGGCGTCCTGAGGGAGAGAGAATCTTAAACAGGCTCCATGTCCAGTGTGCAACCTGACATGGGCTTAATCTCACAACCCTAAAACCATGACCTGAGCCAAAATCAAGAGTCCGACACTTAACCAACTAAGCCACCCAGGTACTCATGTATGTTTTTATTTGTAAAATTGAGAAGTTTTTGATCTCTCTTTTCTGTCCCTTTCTTTTTCTTTATAGTTCCCCTCCACAACTTATGCTCAGCAAAGTTTTTACTGCACGAACTGGCAGCAGTATCTGTGGAAGTCTCAATACGTAAGTGATTACGAATGCTGGGAGAAATGAATTATTTAGGGATGTGCAAAGTGTGAAAAGTAACAGACTCTTCTCAAGGTTGCAGTTCAAATTGAGATTTTCTTCCATCCCTTAAGTTTGAAAATTTATGGAGGCCAGACTTTTTCTTCTAGCTTTATTGAGATATAATTGACATCCAACATTGTGTAAATACAACACATTTATTTGATACATTTATATATTGCAAAATGATTATCATCATAGTATTAGCTAACACCACCATCTTGTCAAAGTTACCATTTCTTTTTTGTGATGAGAACAGTTAAGATTTACTCTCCTAGCAACTTTCAGGTATATAAAATAACGGTATTATTAGCTATGGTCAGCATGCTATACATTAAATCTTAGAACTTATTTTTTTTTTAAAGATTTTATTTATTTATTTATTAGGAAAGAGAGAGAGTGAGAGAGAGCAGGTCAGAGTGAGAAGCGGACTCCCCATGGAGCTGGGAGCCCGATGTGGGACTCGATCCCGGGACTCCGGGATCACGACCTGAGCCGAAGGCAGTCGCTCAACCAACTGCGCCACCCAGGGGCCCCTAGATCTTAGAACTTATTAATCCTATAACTGATGTTTGTACCCTTTGACTGTTGTCTCCCCATTTCCCCCACTCTCAACCCCTGGTAACCACCACCCTGCTTTTTGTTTCTCTTTGTTCAGTTTTTTATATTGTACATGTAAGTGATACTATACAGTGTTTGTCTCTCTCTGTCTGACTTATTTCACTTAGCATAATGCCCTTAAGGTTCATTCAAAATCTCACACATGACAGGGTTCCCTATTCTCATAGTCAGATAATATTCCTTTGTGTGTGTGTGTGTGTGTGTGTGTGTGTGATTTTATCCACTCATCTGTTCATAGACACTTAGTTTGTCTCCATTTATTGACAGTTGTCACTAATGCTACAGTGAACCTCTGAATGCAGGTATCTCTGTGAGATCTTCATTTCAGTTCCTTTGGATATATATCCAAAAGTGAGATTCCTAGATCATATGATAGTTCTATTTTGAATTTTTTGAAGAACCTTCACACTTTTCATAGTGGCTATATCAATTTATATTCCCACCAACAGTACTCGAAGGTTCCCTTTTCTCAATACCCTGTCCACTACTTGATAATCTCTTGTCTTTTTGATGTTAGCGATTATAAAAGGTGTGAGGTGATACCTTGTTATGGTTTGATTTGCATTTCCCTGATGCTTAGTGATGTTGAGCACCTCTTCATGTACTTCTTAGCCATTTGTCTGTCTTCTTTGGAAAATTGTCTATTCAGTTCTTTTGAATATTCAGAGGAAGTATTAATTTTTTAGTCAGGTTGTTTATTTTTGCTGTTGATTTATATGAATTATTTATGTATTTTGCATATTAACCCTTTATCTGATAAAGGATTTGCAAATATTTTTTACCATTCCATAGATTGCCTTTTCATTTTGTCAGTTGTTTATTTGTTGTATAGAGGCTTTTTAGTGTGATGTATTCCCATTTATTTATTTTTGCTTTTGTTGCTTGAGCTGTTTGTGTCCTATCTAGGAAATTGCTGGTATGACCAATGTCAAGGAGCTTTTTCCCTATGGTTTCTTCTAGGAGATTTGCAGTTTTGGGGTCTTTTGTTTATATCTTTAATCAATTTTGAGTTCATTTTATCCATTTTTCTGATCATCACTTATTGAAGGCACTGTCCTTTCCCAGTTAAATGTTCTTGGGTTCCTTATCAAATATTAGTTGACTGTATACCCAGGGGTTTTTTCTGGGCTCTTGATTTCTGTTCCATTGGTTCGTGTGTCTGTTTTTATGCCGGTACTATAATGTTTTGATTATGTTAGCTTTGTAGTATAGTTTTCCTCAGGACTCCTTTGCTATTCAGGGTCTTTTGTAGCACCATACAAATTTTAGGATTGCTTTCTTATTTCTGTGAAAAACGCCGTTGGAATTTTGATACGACTTGCATTGAATATATAGATGACTTTGGGTAATATGGACATTTTAACAATATTTGTTCTTCCAACCTACTTTTTTGAGGGCTTTTTTCTGGAAAGATGTTGTATTTTGTCATTTACTTTTTCTTTTTCCTCCCTTCCTTCCTTCCTTCCTTCCTTCCTTCCTTCCTTCCTTTATTTCTTTCAGATTTTTATTTATTTATTTGAGAGAGAGATAGAGATAGTGACAGCATGAGTGGGGAGGAGAGGGAGAACAGGTTCCCCTCAGAGCAGGGAGCCTGATGCAGGGCTCTGTTCCAGGAGCCCGGGATCATGACCCGAGGCGAAGGCAGACACTTAACGGACTGAGCCAGCCAGGTGCCCTGGTCATATGCTTTTTCTGCATCTGTTGATATGATCATGTGATTTTTATCTTTCATTCTTTTAATGTGGTAATTCTCATTTATTGCTTTGTGTATACTGAAGCATCCTTGCAACCCAGTGATAAATCCCACTTGATCACATTGAATGATCCCTTTAATGTTCTGTTGAATTTGGTTCGCTAATGTTTTGTGGAGAATTTTTGCATTTATAATAATCAGGAGAAGTGGTCTGTAATTTTCTTTTCTTACAATGTCCTTCTCTGGCCTTGGTGTCAGGGTAACATTGGCCTTGTAAGATGAGGTTGAAAGTGTTCCTTCTTTGATTTTTTGAATGGTTCGAGTAGAATCGGCATTAATTCTACTTTACATATTAGGTGGAATTTACCAAAGAAATCATCTGATCCCTTTGGCTTTTCTGTGTTGGGAAGTATTTGATTAATGGTTCATTTTCCTACTCATTATTGGTGTGCTCACATTTTTTATTTCTTCATGATTCATTCTTGGTATATTGTATATTTCTAGGAATTGATCCATTTTTTATAGGTTATCCATTTTGTTGATGTGTAACTATTTATAATAGTATTATGATCCTTCTTATTTGTATGGTATGAGATGTAATGCCTCATTTTTTATTTCATTTATTCGAGTCCTCTTTTTTTTTCTGAGTTAGCTAAAGGTTTGACGATTTTGTCTCTTCAGAAAACCAGCTCTTAGTTTAATTGATCTTCAATGTTATTTTTCTTTTTTCTATTTCATTTATTCTCCCATTGGTCTTTATTTCCTTCCTAACTAACTGTGGACTTTATTTTTTTCTCAGTTTTTGAGGTATAATTCAAGATCATTTATTTGAGATCTTTTTGGTTTCTTACTATAGACATTTATTGCTGTCACTTCTGTCTTTGAACTGCTTTTGTAACATTTCACAGGTTTTGATATGCTGTGTTTTTTTATTTGTTTCAAGGTATTTCTTGATTTGCCCTTTGATTTCTTCCTTGATTCATTGGTTGTTCAGAAGCATATTGTTTAATCTCCACATATTTGTGAACTGCTCAACTTTCCTTTTGTTACCGATTTCTAGTATTAACACCATTCTGGTCAGAAAAGATATTTAATATCATTTTAACCTTCTTAAATTTGCTAAAACCTGTTTGGGATGTGATCTGTATTAGAAAATGTTTCATGTCCACTTGAGAAGAATGGTATTCTGGTATTCTTGGATATATTTGTATATGTATGTATCTGGTAGTTCCATTTGCTAAGATATGGTTCAAGTCTAACCTTTTTTTGCTGACTTTCTGTCTGGATGATCTGTTCATTGTAGAGTAGAATGTTAAAGTCCTTTACTAGTTATTGCATTGTTGTCTTTTTACATATGTTAGTATTTGCTTAATATGTTTAGGTGTTCTGATGTTGAGTGCATCTGTATTTATGATTGTTACTTGCTATGTCTTCTTGACGAATTGCTCCTCTTATTTTATGGCCATTTTTGTTACTGTTTTTGGCTTGAAGTCTAATTTTTTTTTTGATATAAGTGTAGCTATCTCTACTCTTTTTTGATTTCCATTTACATGGATTATCTTTTTCTGTTCCTTCACATTGACCTTATATGTATCCTCAAAGCTGAACTGAGTCTCGTAGACAGCATACTGTTGGGTGTTATTTTTTTAATTCAATCAGCTGCTCTTTCTGTGGAATCTAGATTACTTCTCCTTTGAGTTTAGTTGAAGAATAGGAAATGTGCTTTCTCTTTCTCTAATTTGCTTCTAGAAGCTATATCTGGAAGTAAAATTTTGACAACATTCCCATGTTAGGATGAGATACAAATTTTCCCTTTTTTTAGTGCCATGCTGCGTTAGTGTCTGTATATTGTGCTCTTCAGTTTTCAGATCCCTTGCAGAATTAACTCTGCCATCGGGAGTGGCATAGGTCACCCATAGTGGAGCACAAGATTCCTACAGGGTGTTAATGCTAAGATTAGAAAAGTGAAGCTGAAACAAAGACAGGCCTGATATTAGAATCATGGGCTACATGCCAGAACTTGGTAAATGAAGGACTAGGGCTAGGGTGAGGTGTTAGTGGATTCCAGCGATGGACTGTAGGGCCCAGATCAGAACTCTGGCTAGCTAGAATCTGTGGGGTTACCCAAAGTCAAAAGCAGTAGGAGGTAGCAAGGCTACTCAAAACTAGAAAAACTCTCAAAAGGTTCCATTAATTGTAAATGCTCCAAAAAGACCTATCAGGGGTTTTATTAGCTACGGTTCTAATACTTTTAGCTCCTTATTAACTTTTCTTTTTGGAAGGAAGAAAAGGGAGAGAGGTTTGTTTTTTTTTTTTTGCAGTATTATGGATGCTTTAAAAATACTGATATTAAAAGTGCTAATTTTCAAGAGTTTAATACTAAAGTAGAAATTAGAGATACTACATTGGAATCACTGGTTCTAGCTCTGATCCTCTCAGTTTCTTCATCTTTTTAAATTTTTTATTGATGGTTTTTAAAATCCCTAGAGGGATACTTTGTATTAAAAGCATAAAGTAGTTTTATTTTCGTTATTTTGAATAATTTACTAACAGAAGTGATATAATTTACTAACAGAAGTGATATATATATGTTCATTTATAATGTGTGAACTAATGATACTTGATTTTTGTTCTTGTTTGTCTTTTTTTTTTTTTCCCTGCCAGAAGTTTAGAAAATAATTTCAGGTCCAAAATGTGAGGGAAGGCTTTACAATTTAAATTGGGGTCAGTAACCTTTTTCTGTAAAGTTCTAAGTAGTAAATAATTTTGGCTTTGTGGGCTGTCAGTATGTCTAATTTCTCAGCTCTACCATTGTAGTATTAAGGCAGCCATATACAGTACATACATGGCTGTATATATACCATGGCTATGTTCCAGTAAAACTTTATTTATAAGAACAGGCAGCAGGCTGGATTTAGCCCTCAAGGTGTAGTTTGCCAACCCCCGATTTAGTGCTATAAACTAGTAAGAATACTTAAAACTTAAAAAAACAAAACAAAACAGTTTTATGCTTAAAATTTCATTGAGATGTGCAAAGAATTGCTATAAGTAGCATGAAACTACAATTTATTGTTTCTTTTCCCCTTTAGGCTGCAAGACAGTCTTGAATTCATCAATCAGGACAACAGTACATTAAAGGCTGATAATAACACAGTTATTAATGGACTACTTGGAAATATAGGTAAATGGCTCCTTTGGTTTTACAAGTTTTAAGTACAGTATAATAAGGGTTTGCAGTTCTTTCTTAATAATGTAGACCTTTTAATAAGACCACAGAGTTTGACATACTAGAAGTGGAAAAGGAATTTAAATGGGAAGTATATATAACATTTGTATTATTTGAAAAACATATTTTTTGTGTATTTGAACATAATACTTATTTTGCATCTGAAAAGAATTGCTGAAGATATATCTGGTTTGTTTTCTGTTTTTTAACTTTGATGCATGTTTGAAAGGTACTGTCATTCCTATAAAAAGTCCTTACCAGCTTTTTTGAATATTTCAGCTGAAGAATACTGGTATTACACTTTCTCCCTTCTCTCTTCCCTAACTATAAAAGTAATTTTAAAATGGTGCTCATTTTTGTGACCTGAATTCAGATAGATGAGCAGATATTCAAATTTGATATTCCTTTAAAGATTTATGAAAATAATAGCTTCATAAGTAATTTGGATAGTTGATTGTTGTTATTATTTAAGTTCAGCATTCTGAAGTGACAAAACTGTTTCTAAAATTTCTAGTCATTTGTTTTACCCAACAAAGCTCAACTAAATTGATGCTGGCCATATTCCTGGTACGCAAATAACTAACATGCCAGAAAGTGGACAGCAATTAGACTAGGATAAAGATTTCTCTTTTTATTTAGTGAGAATTTTTATTTTGAATTGATTCAATAAATATTAGTTATATATATAAATAGGAAACAGTTTTTTTCCAACTTGAACCATATTGTATTTTATTGTTTTTTATATTCATTTTATATGTTCATTCAAACAAGCAACCATTTATTCAGCAAGTAGTATGGGCTAGTTATAATGTTAGGCATATACTTTAGAAAGTTTTCATATTTTGGAGAGCCCTGGGTGGTTCAGTTGGTTAAGCTTCTAACTCCTGATTTTGGTTCAGGTCAGGATCTCAGGGCTGTGAGATCAAGCCCCACGTTGGGCTCTGTGCTCAGTAGTGAGTCTGGTTGAGATTTTCTCTCTCTTTCTGCCCCTCGCCCTGTTCACAGGCTCTTTCTCTCTCTCTCTCAAAATAGATGTCTTTTAAAAAAAGAAACTTTGGGGGCGCCTGGGTGGCTCAGTTGGTTGGGCGACTGCCTTCTGCTCAGGTCATGGTCCCAGAGACCCGGGATCGAGTCCCACATCGGGCTCCCAGCTTCACGGGGAGTCTGCTTCTCCCTCTGACCTTCTCCCTTCTCATGCTCTCTCTCTCTCTTTCTCTAATAAATGAATAAATAAGTAAAAATCTTAAAAAAAAAGAAACTTTGCACACTTTTTAGAAAAATAGAGGAGTACTGCTTTTTCATAACTCAAATGATTAGTTATTTCGTTGGTTTTAACAAAGTAAAAATGTGACAAGGAGATAACTGCATCTTTTTTCTTTATAATCTGACACTTTTCCAAATTCAAGAGGTTAATTTTAAAAGCTCTTTTAATAATACAAGTCCATTATCACTTAATACAGTAATGGTAGATATACTCATCTTCTCTGTTTTAATACAGGATAGGAAATTCATTTAACAAAATATAGACTTTAAATAATGAGAGGCTTTTACCTGCATGTTTGTAATTGTGAATCAAGGATATCTGAATGCTATTTCTTATTTTCTTTACATTTCCAGTTAGTCAGCAAATACTTATTGAGCACCTATTGTATGCTAAGCACTCTGCTTGGCCCTGAGGGTTCAGTGGTGAACCAGACACACTTCCTGCCTCAACAGATTTATTGTTAGTGGAAATCACACAAGAAATACAACAATTATGGTAGAGTGCAGTTAATTCTTGGACAGGTTAAAGAGCATGGTGTGGTAGAAATGAGGAAGAGTATCTAATCCAGTCCTATAGAGTCCCAGACTTTCTTGAAGAAGTAAAGCCTAACATTGAAGAATTAGCCCTTTGTTTGCAGACAGAAACATTCTAGGAAAAAGCAGTAATGTGTGCGCAGACCTAGGAGCGAGATGATAGCATAAGGAAAGAAGGTGAATAAATTAGTTTTGATGGAGCAAAGAATAGGAGTAAAGAAAGTTAAAAGAAATTTTAGGGGCGCCTGGGTGGCTCAGTTGGTTGGGCGACTGCCTTCGGCTCGGGTCATGATCCCGGAGTCCCGGGATCGAGTCCCATATCGGGCTCCCGGCTCTGTGGGAAGTCTGCTTCTCCTTCTGACCTTCTCCCCTCTCATTCTCTCTCTCTCTCTCTCTCAAATAAATAAATAAAATCTTTAAAAAAAAAAAAAGAAATTTTAAAAAAGTGAATAGGAGGTTGATGACAAAGGGCACTTTGGGCTGTAGTGAGGAATTTGAACTTAGGCTTTAAGCAGTTGGGTAGTAGTGAGGGTATGTTAGTTTGGGTCCTCTACCTGTTTCTTTAACAGGTGCCAAGACACGATTAAACATGTCAGGGTAATATTAGGAGAAATGACAATGTGAGAGAAAATGAGGGAGGGAGCTGGGAAAGGTCAGGAGAACCGTCAGATTGTGAAGCAAGTCTGACCCCAAATGAAAGAGAAATAGAAGATTGAATGGAAGTGTCCTATCTTACCGTGCAACCCGTGGAAGATTTGGTAAGGCCATTGACAAGTCTTTTAGTCAAAGTTTGTTGTCACATGTGTTCCCAAAATGTGCCTGCCTTACTGTTTCTGCTGTGATCAGTCACTGGCTAGCAGCAGCCTATGGGATATGTGGCCTTGCACAGACATCACAATAGATATCAGAACACATCATCTTGGGGTACTTAGTGAAATATACTCCTCATAGCTAGAGATTTTTGTGGTGCATTCTGAAGGTGACCACAGAGGAGTTGTCAGCATAGAGAAACATGATCAGATTAGCTTTATATCTCCAAAAGAGTATTCTGATTGCAGTGGGAAAGGATTCAAGTGAACTGATGGGATTGAGGAAAAGATCTGTATTAGAAGGGTCCTTCTGATAATCCAAGTGACAGATAATGGAAACCTAGAGTAAGACTGTGTCAGTGAGGACAGAGTTGTTGATGGTTCCTTATGGGAAATAGAATGGATAGGACTTGGTAATTAGAGGAAGAAGGGAAGAGAAAGGAGGACTCAAGTGTGGCACTTTGCTGTCTGATTGTATAATTGCTTGGATATTCATGCCATTTATTGGAAGGAACAGAATAAATTAGGAATTGGTTATTTTAGGTTTATGTACGTTGGAATGGAACTATTGGTTGGTTATTCAAGTAAAGATACCATTATAGTTCGTTAGTAGGTGTAGTGGTAGGTGCTTTAACATAAAAATTAGTGATCGCATAATAGTTTTAAAACAATATAGGATTTTTGTTTATTGGTTTTTTTTTTTCAGTCATGTGAAGTTCGAAAGGGTGTTCCTCATTGATTAACAGTTTTTCTCCTTCTTGGAGTTCTGCCTCCTTAATCGTGTGGTTTCCAAGGTTGTGCTCAGCTGCACAAAGCCAGTGAAAAGGAATTGAGTATGAAAAAGGCACATCTATTTCATAATCAATCTCAGTCTGAACATGACATATATCAGTTTTGTTCACATTCCATTAGTGGTAACTAATCACATGGCTTCACCTATATATAAGGAGATTTGAGAAATAAGATCCCTAGCTGGGTAGCTTCCCAGAAACTACTTGATAAAATAGAAGGGAGAAAACAGTTCTTTGTGTTGTATCACAAAGACAGTTGTATCTCCCATGTATTTGTGAAACATTAGCTTGTAAATGATAGATGAAAGTGTAAGAATGAATGAGGGTACCTAGGAAATGGTAAAGAATGAGAAGGAAATATCATTGAGGCTAAAATCCTGGGGAATGCTGGCTTAAAGAAAGAAGGAGTAGGTGAAAAGAAACACATAAAGAGGATTAAGAAAAAAAAACCTAGTGTGTGTAATCATTGAACTGTGGGGAAAAGTTCAAAGTGTAATTTAGTCAGTGTCAAATATAAGGTAGTATGAGTATGAACTGCATTAAGCAATAGAAAGGCTTTTGGTGGCCTATGTGAGCAGTTTCAGTGGAGAGAATAGAAGAATAGAAGACAGAAGTGAGGAGAGACTCAGAGGTCATTTTTTTCCCTGAGATTTAAGCAGTGATTCTTTTTGGTCTCAGGAACCCTTTACACACTTAGAAATTATTGAGGAACACAGAGAGCTTTGGTTTATGTGGGTTACCTTTTTTGATAGATGATATACTAAAAATTAAAACAAAATTTAAAAACATTTATTTATTTAAAAAAAAATACAACTTTTTTCATGTTAATATAAATAACATGTTATGAAATGACTATTTTCCATGAAAAAAACTTAATGAGGAGAGCGGCATTGTCTTACATTTTTGCAAAAACTCCTTCATTTCTGACTTAATAGAATACAACTTAATCCTCATATCTGCTTTTGTATTCATTCTCTTTTAATATGGTTGAAGTGTATTAAGAAAATACAGTTTTATATAGACCGCTAAAGGAGTTTTTAGGTCACTTTTTAAGAACTACTGAACTATATAGGATTATATATATGGAGAGAATATTTTTGACTTTTTTTAATAATTTTTTTGCTCTATTTTTTTGAGAAGGGGGCAGAGAGAGAGAGACAATCTTTTTTTGTTTGTTTTTTATTTTTATTTTATTTTTAAAATTAATTTATTTATTAACATGTAAGAGAGAGACAATCTTAAGAGGTTCCATGCTCAGTGTGGAGCCTGACACAGGGCTAGATCTCACAACCCTGAAATCATGACCTAAGCTGAAATCAGGAGTTGGAGGCTTAACTGACTGAGCCACCTAGGTGCCACTAGTTTTGACTGTGTTTAAATGTTGATGGAATAGGAGATTATAAAGAGGGTAAAGTTAAAGATTGAAGTATTAAGGTGAGATTTTTGAAGGTCCTCGCTGACATAGAATTAGCTTTGAAAGGGAGGGAGGAATGGGTTCCTAGCTCTAGCAAGAAGGAGGCAGGTGGGACAGAATTTGATTAAGTTTAGAGACAAGGTAGTAGGAAATGGGAGAGTTCCTATCTGGTGAATTCTGTTTGCATACATACATGCATATGTGGGAGACAGTCATATCCTGAAAGTAAGGAAGGAGGTAGGTAGGGAAGGAGTTTAAAGAGAATAGATAAGTTTTGAAGTAGCTAGAGAATTGAAGAAAGAGCTGAACAGTTAAAGCAGAGAAGAGTTGCTGCAAATGCATTATAATTTTAGAAATTCTTGGTGTAGAAAAATATCCATCGGCAATTTGAAAAATATATTTGTCACTTGTTAAAACTGAAAGCCCCTTATTGTATTCTAGGTAACCTCCTAGGTGGCTCTTTAGGCCATCTTGATTAAGCATAGCAGGCAACCCAGCTGCTTGCTTCCAGGTTATAATGTTGCCCCTTTGGGTCTTCAGACTCTGTATTTGGTCCATTGTGTGGCAGCCATGTTTTCTGGACAGCTGGGTGTTGGTGGGGTTGCATTGGTGTTCCTGCTTCCATTGTGGCTGACTATTGGTTTAGGAACTTTGGTTTCTTCCAAAGTTAGTTACTTTGTAACTTCACCAGGTTAGACAAAACAGGTCTTGTACATATTTGTCAGTAGATCCTTTTCCTGCTCTTTGTTATATGTTGTGTTCTCTTTTCTCAGTCAAGCACTTAGGTGGTTTTCTCTTTACTGCAGGGGCAGGAGAATGCTATAATCTTAAAACTGACCTTTTGGGCCACCTGGGTGATTCAGTCGGTTAAGTGTCTGCCTTCAGCTCAGGTCATGGTCCCAGGGCCCTGGGATTGAGTCCTGCTGTGGGCTCCCTGCTTACTAGGGAGTCTGCTTTTCTCTCTCCCTCTTCCTCTGTCCTCCATCCCCAGCTCATGCTTCCTCCCTCTCTCTCTCTCTTCTCTCTCTCTCTCTCTCTCTCGTATTCTCTCACACACAGGCTCTCAAATAAGTAAATAAAATCTTTTTAAAAAAACCCTGACTTTTTAAAAGATGAATTTATTTGGCAAATGTTAAATTATTTAGAAAATATTACTGTGCTTTTTTGAATCTATAAAATCATTGTTTTAGGTCGGAAAGGATTGAACATTTAAAATAACTCTCACCTTGTGTAGTAGAAGGCTACTTTTATTATTCTGTACAGATGTATTAATAAGTAGGCATGAAATTGTTGTTTGACAAAAGCTATGACCTGAGAGAAACCGTCTTGTTTCAAAGAAGGGAAGCCAGCTTGAATTATTCTTACTTAATTTAAAAGCTTCCATCCATATCTCTTGGTCTGCATTTGTGCTGCCTAAGCTCACCCTTTATTCCTGACGCTTTGTGGCTTCTCTAACAGCCCTCTTTCATATGTATTTTACGTTTTTGCCGTGTAGGTCTTTCACAGTTCTGCAGCCCCAGGCGGGCATTCTCTGAACAGGGTCCGCTCCGCCTGATCAGGAGCGCCTCTTTCTTTGCAGGTTTGCGATGTGCTGTGTGGGTAGACTAGTTGGTGTGCTCCAGTGGCTAGAATCTGTAGTTAAGCTGTGGAAACAAGAGAGTAGATAAATGCATTTGGAGAGGGTGTGGTTAAGAAAGTTTGTCGTTTAGCAATTGTAAGAACTTAATCCCTTTCTGCTGAGTTTGTTCTTGAAACTTCCCAGAAATTTTCAGTTATCAGTAGAATTGACATTTTCATGAAATTTCATTTATTTCATATCTCATTATCAAATAATGATTTTAACTTTAGAATCCTAACCAAATTTTAGTATGAACATTATTTCTTACAATACCAGTTAGAATTTCTCATGTGACATACTCTTGTTTCCATGGCTGAGTAGCTTTCGTGTACTCATAGTTCACCAATTGCAGAAAATGTCCTCTGTTATTATTTTAAAATTTCTGATCTATGTTACTCCATAAGAACGATTTCTCTTAGAGCTAAGATTTAGATGAACAAGCACCATTATATTAACCTGTAAAAGGCATATGTGAGTGTATTTGTTTGTATCATTCAATTGATGATTGTAGAGTGTGTTTATGCCTTGTATCCAGGGAGTTGTATCTAACTTCTTATTTTAATTAATATTTACTTTCCTTAGAAATATGAGACAGGAATGATACATATTTAGTACAGAAAATTTGAAAAATATGAAAGATGGGCAAAAAATATATATTAGCCCAATATTGTGTCAGCTAGAATTAACCTTTCTGAAAAAAAAAACCATAATTTAATTTGGATCATACTATTAAAACTGTCTTCTTAAAATTGTTATTTTGAGGAATTTTTAAACATACATTAATATTGGCAGAATACTAAAGTGAACCATCATATACCATACCCATTATTTACCTCTAGGAATCATTCTTATTAAGTTCAATAGCAATGCTTTTTAGTCATTTAGTAGCATATTGTGAGTATCTTCCTTTTAGTCATACCTTGCTTCTTTAGATATTATATATATTATATGTCAATCTTCACCTAGATCTCAAAGCTTGTTCAACTGAGTAATAGCTCTTGGTGTTGGGTTTGTGCCATGCTATTGAAAAAAATAAAGGAATGCAATGAGATGAGCATGATTTCATTTGCTACATAAAAGCAGCAACGCCACCCTGAATAGCATTATATGCTTTAACTGACAGTTTTGTTTTAATTCACAGTTCACAGCAACCCAATGGACATGCCTGGAAGAGAGCTGAATGAGGACAGAGACAGTGGCATAGCACGTTCTGGTAATGCCAGGTTCATGTGTTAATCTAGTTTTTTTATGAGATCACTGTTAGCCAACTATGAGTTTTATTTTTTCCTTTACCATCCAATTGCATGTACACATTTTGTTAGTATTGATACTAGCCTTGTAAGAGAATTAAACTACAGAGAGAAGTATTTTAAATTAAAAATTTTCATGTTTACTGTTATATGTGCCTGGTGGAATATGGCCTAGATGAATGGACATTGGCTTAAACTTAGCCAATATAAGAAAAAGTATTACTCAAGAGACGGCTTAAATGGCATAGTTGAAAAAACACATTTGGTTCTATCTGCTTACTCTTAACTGGAGTTTTAAGTTGTCAGAGTATCTCTTCCCTAGAAAAGCTTAGGCATTTTGGACCAGTGCTATGTATATTGCTTTCAAGTATGGACTCCCAAAATATGGACTAACAAACCTTTATTGAAAGATGGAAGAGATTAAAAGGAAAAAAAAAAGGTAAACCTCACCTTCTACCTTGAAGGAGCACAGAGTTTACAGAGAGAAGAGTCAGGAAAAGTGTCCTCCATTGTGTCATGTGTTCTGATAGACCTGTGCAGAGAGGTTTAGGGAAAGGAAACCTGACTTACCCTGGGTCGGGGCAGGGTGCCAGTAATGTTTTATAGAGGGATAATACTTGAGTTGTGTTTTGAGAAGTAAGTAGGAATTATCCAGGCAAAGGCATGGAAGAAGGGTTTTCCAGTTAAAAGGAAAAGTGTTTGTCAGGGCCCAGCGATAGCGTAAATTAAAGGAGTATCTTAGACTTGCTTTATTGTTAGGTATGAGAAACTTTATTCCATATGGTTTATCCATATGAGCTGTCACATTATGTGGCTCTGCTGTCTAAATTGTTTATCATTCAGTTTTGAGTATAGTTGGGAAGTCCAAATTTACCAGTATTGTAATCCCTAGGTATGCATTAGAATAACAAGAGGTTAAAAAAAAAGTTTCACAAGCCTGAATTGTACTCCAGGTCTGTCATGTAGCCTAGAGAGAGGCTTATGCAACTATAGTTGAAAAACAAAACAAAATAAAAAACTCAATACCTCATTCTGATGGACAGCTAGAGTTGAGAACTACTTCTCTAATACAAAAAATCTGAGCTTTGCGCAGTGGCAGTATCATAGCCAATGAGGTTTAGCCGAGACGTGATTATTGCTAATATGAAAAGTCTTGATCTTTCAAATAATCTCACCCTTCTTTTCTAACTGAATTTTTTTTTTGTTCTTAGGAACTAATCTAGTGTATATTTCTTCTAACATTCATTGCCTCTATGTAATCTAGAGATTTAGTTTTCTCTTCTGTGATAGGAATTTAGGTCTTATTATTTTATCTGAGTTTTTGAAGGTGATAAATTAGTATCTGTACTTCATTTTCTTTAGCTATAAATTGAAGGCCCTGGCTGGATTGATCTGTAAGGCTTTTTCAAGCCATAAATTCACATACACCTTTTAAATTAAATGTGTTTTCTTCTTTTTCCAGTAGTGTTATTTTTAATACCAGACTCTGGTAACACATAGTTTTTTCCAAATTTAGATTAGCATTTGATTTTTCACTGATTTTTTAATACCAGACTCTGGTAACACATAGTTTTTTCCAAATTTAGATTAGCATTTGATTTTTCACTAAAGCATCCACAGTTAGTTATACATATCCAGTCTTTGTCTTTTACGATACTTACTTATAATACTGATAAAAATGTGGTCTTTTCAAGGAAGTAGTTTAAAATTAATTCATTGATGATCCAGGTAGTTGTATGGCACATAAAGCTCTTCCCATTATTGTTGGATTTGTTAGTGAGAATTGAAATGAAAAGATCTTCTTAGATCTTCTGTCTTTTAGTTTTCACTCCTGACTAAAAGTAATATATCATCTGATGTGCTTCCCTGTTTTTGATTACCTCACAAATTTTCAGTATGTGGTTGTAACTATGAAGATGGGAATTTAAAATATGGCCAGAGAAAAGCTAGCCCTTAATGTCTTTTCCTCTCTAGATCCAGCACAGAGAAAGAGAGGATCTAGTCTAAGGAAAAACAAAGGGTTGTAACTTTTAACACTCTAGGCGAGAAAAAGTGTTTCTGGAGAGAGTGGGTTTTGGGGAAGAGAATAATCCTCACAGTTAGGGGATTGCAGCAATTTTAAGCATAATGGGTTCTATTGGAATGTGTCTGTCACCCCTTAGGATGCTTCAGAACGTATAGGATTTTCTCTTTTTGGAACTTAGTAGTTATAGTCATGATTATTATTGAAAGGGGCTAAACATTCAGAGGCTTGACTACCTATGCAGAAGCAATTCATGAGTACAGTTGACTCTTGAATAATGCATGGGTGAGGACTGCAAACTTCCTCTCCCCCTGCGCAATAAAAATCTGTACATAACTTTTGACTTCCTAAAAACTCAACTGTTGACCGGAAGCTTTACTGATAAGATGAACAGTCAATACATGTTTTATATGTTATATGTATCCTATACTGTATTTTTACAATAACATAAGATAGAGAAAAATGTGGTTAAGAAAATCATAAAGAAGAGAAAATAGATTTACAATACTATATTGCATTTATTGGAAAAAACCATATGTTAAGTGGCCCTGCATATTTCAAACCCATGTTCAAGTATCAGTGGTACTTTTACTTTTATTCTTTTTATTGAAGTATAGTCGTAAGTACAGTTGTAACACACAGTGTTATATTTGTTTTGATGTACAACATAGTGACTTGACAACTCTATACGTTATGCTGTGCTTACCACAAATGTGGTAAGCATCTACATTTTTTTACAACAATATTACAGTACCACTGACTCTTCCTTAATCTGTCCTTTTAATCCCTGTAACTTATTCATTTTGTAACTGGAAGCTTGTATCTCCCATTCCCCCTCACCCCTTTTGCCCTTCCCACCCAAATCCCTTATCTCTGGCAACCATCAGTTTGTTTCCCATGTTAATGGGTCTCTTTCTCCTTTTTGTTTGTTTATTCTGTTTTTTAGATTCCACATATAAGTGAAAACATACAGTATTTGTCTTTCTCTGTTTGATTTACTGCAATTAGCATTATACCCTTTGGGTCCATCCATGTTGTCTCAAATGGCAATATCTCATTCTATTTTATGATTGGGTAATATCGTATACATCTTCTTTATCTCTTCATCTATCAGTGGACACTTGGATTGCTTCCATATCTTGGCTCTTATAAATAATTTGCAGTAAACATAGGAGTGCATATATCTTTTTAGATTCGTGTTTTTTTTTTCTTTGGGTAAATATCCAGTAGTGGAATTACTGAATCATATGGTATTTCTCTTTTTACTTTTTGAGGAACCTAGTGGCTGTACCAGTTTGTATTTCCACCAAACCACGAGGGCCCTTTCTCTTCATATCCTTGTCAACACTTGTTATTTCTTGTTGTTTTGATTCTAGCCATTGTGACACATATAAGATGATGTGCTTTTAAATGACATCTTCAAATGACATTCAAAACCTAATTTTCAGATATAACTTTTGTTATTAAAATCTAGCTGCTGCATTAAAACAGATTCATATCAATTCAACAATATACTACTGCTTACCCAAAGAATGTAAAAATATTAGTTCAGAGGGATACATGCACGTTTATACAGTTTACAATGTATGTTTATAGCAGCATTATCTACAGTAGCCAAATTACAGAAACAGCCCCAGCCTGTACCCATCAACTGAAGAGTAGATAAAGAAAGATTTGGTATCTTTATACAGTGGAATATTGCTAAGCCATAAAAAAAGAACAAAGTCTTCCATTTGCAACAACATAGATGGAGCTACAGAGTATTGAACTAAGTGAAGTAAGTCAGTGTGGCAAGATAAAAACATGATTTCACTCATATGTGAAATTTAAGAAACAAAACAAATGAACAAGGGGGAAAAATAAGAGAGAAGCAAACCAAGAAATAGACTCTTAACTACAGAAACTAACTGATGGTTACCAGAAGGGAGGTGGATGGGGGGATGGGTTAAATAGGGGATGGGAATTAAGGCATGCACTTGTTGTGATGAGCAAGGGATATTGTGTGGAACTGCTGAATCACCATATTGTACACTTGAAACTAATATTATGCTGTATGTTAACTAACTGGAATTTAAATATAAACTTCAAAAAAATAATTTTAAAAACCTGAATCACATCATACTTCTTTTAATTTAAGGACTAAGTGTTCAGCTAAGCTAGAGGACAGTCTCATGGCCAAAGAAATAATGCTTGTTTCAGATTAGCCCTTTCTTCTGAAGTGGGGATGGGAGTAAGACTATAAAAAGAGGAATGTTTCAGAGTCTCTTTCCAATGCACTATTAGTATATGATTTTTCTCCTCTGGGACTTTGCTCCAACAATGATGTTATTTTTTTTATTTTTCAAAATATGTTATTTTTTTAAATGAAAATTTTAGAAGCTCATGAAGCAAAATGAAAAATTTGAGTCACTACTATTAAATTAGTTAAAAAGAAATTTATCTTGGGGCCCCTGGGTGACTCAGTTGGTTAAGCTTCTGCCTTCTGCTCAGGTCATGATCCCAGGGTTCTGGAATCGAATCCTGTGTCATGCTCCCTGCTCAGTGGGAAGCCTGCTTCCTCCTTTCCCTTTTTCCCTCCCCCTGCTTGTGCGATCTCTCGCTATCTCTCTCTCTCAAATAATAAAAATCTTAAAAAAAATTTATCTTGATGCTTAGTTATTATTGGTGTATTTTTAAATGCTTACATTATACTTGTTTTTATTTTGACCTGACAGCATCTCTGAGCAGCTTGCTTATTACACCATTTCCCTCTCCAAACTCTTCACTTACTCGAAGTTGTGCCAGCAGTTACCAGCGACGTTGGCGACGCAGCCAAACAACAAGTTTGGAGAATGGAGTATTTCCTAGATGGTAAGTTGGAACCTTCACTTTATAATAAAATTGAATAGTTCCTTATTTTTTTTTTAAGATTTTATTTATGTATTTGAGAGGGAGAATGAGAGAGAAAGAGAGAGTATGAGAGTGGGGGAGGGTCAGAGGGAGAAGCAGACTTCCCGCTGAGGGGGGAGCCCAAATTGGAACTCAGTCCTGGGGCTCCAGGACCTGACCTGAGCCGAAGGCAGTTGCCCAACCATCTGAGCCACCCAGGCGCCCTGATTTCCTTAAACACAATTCTGAATGTTTTTTTAGAGCCTAGGCTTGTATTTTATGTCTTAAAAGTTTTTAAATGTATTCCATTTTTTAAATTATTGGTAGTTTTAACTGATACTAGTGTATAGTTCAGTGGCATTTTAAGTACCTTCACATTGTTATGCAACCATTGTCACAATTCATGTCCAGAATGTTTTTATTTCCCCAAACTGAAGCTGTACCCATTAAACAGTAACTCCTATTCCTCCTCCCTTGGCTCCTGGCATCCACCATTCAAAAAATTATTTTTTGTCTCTCTGAATTTGAGAGATACTCTACAAACCTCATATAAGTGGGATCATACAATATTTGTCCTTATATGTGTAGCTTACTTTCACTTAGCATGTCTTCAAGGTTCATTGATTGCTTCCACCTTTTGGCATTTGCAAATAATGCTGGTATGAACACGGGCATACAAACACCCTGTTTGAGTCCCTCCTTTCATTCTTTTTGGATATATACCCCAAAGTGGAATTGCCGGGTGATAGAGTAATTCTATGGTTAAAATTTTGCCAAAATTCCAGTATGTTTTCTACAGTGGCTGTTCGATTTTTACATTCTTACCAGAAATGCACAAGAATTCTAATTTCTCCACATTGTTTCCAATAGCCATTTTCTGTTTCTTGATAATAGCCATCCTGATGGGTGTGAAGTGATACCTCATTGTGGTTTTGATTTGCATTTCACTAATAGCTAGTGATGATGAGTATATTTTTATGTGCTTATTGGCCATCTGTCTTTTGGAGAAATGTCTGTTACAAATGTTGTGCCCATTTTTTATTTATTTATTTTTTTACTTTATTTTTATTTTGTTTTGTTTTATTTAGTTATTTTTTTGTTGTTGAGGTATAGGGGTTCTTTATATATTCTAAATACTAATCCTTTATCAGACATATGGCCATATTTTTTTCCCATTCCATGGGTAGTCTTTTCATTCTGTTGACATTGTCCTTGGTACATAGCAGTTTTAATTTTTTTTTTTTTTTAAAGATTTTATTTATTTATTAGGAAAGAGAGAAAGTGAGAGAGTGAGAGAGAGAAGGTCAGAGTGAGAAGCGGACTCCCCATGGAGCTGGGAGCCCGATGTGGGACTCGATCCCGGGACTCCGGGATCACGACCTGAGCCGAAGGCAGTCGCTCAACCAACTGAGCCACCCAGGGGCCCAGCAGTTTTAATTTTATGTAGTCCAGTTTATCTCTTTTTTCTTTTGTTACCTGTACTTTTGGGTGTCATATCCGGGAAATCATTGCCAATTCAATATCATAAAGCTTTTACCCTTTGTTTTTCTAAAAGTTTTATTGTTTTAATGCTTCTGTTTAGGTGTTTGATTCATGTACTACATGTTTTGATATTTCAGTTTTTCATGTTTGTAATTAGGCAAGTTAGTTCATTCTTATATTTATTTATTTATTTGACCTTTTTTTCCAGTTAATTTTTTTATTTTTTAAAGAAGATTTTATTTATTTATTTGATAGAGAGAGAGAGAGATCACAAATAGGCAGAGAGGCTGGCAGAGAGAGAGAGCCTGATGCAGGGCTCGATCCCAGGACCCTGAGATAATGACCTGAGCCAAAGGCAGAGGCTTTAACCCACTGAGCCACCCAGGCGCCCCAAGTTAATTCATTCTTGAAAGATCTTTTTTTTAGTTTATGTTAAACAGCTATAGATAATGCAGCTTCTTATTTCCTCTTTTACTTACTCCCTTTAGTCTTTGATTTTTTATTATTTTTGGAATCAAAAGTAGAGACACAAGTAGATCATAGAACAGTGAATTGTATCAGCCTCAGTTATAAACTCAAAAGTTTAGGCATTGTTAGATTGGTTATGAATTGGGGGTTATCTCATTTTTTTTAAAGATTTTATTTATTTATTTGACAGAGAGAGACAGTGAGAAAGGGAACACAAGTAGAGGAAGTGGGAGAGGGAGAAGCAGGCTTCCCGTGAAGCAGGGAGCCCAATGCGGGGTTCAACCTGTGCTAAAGGCAGAAGCTTAACGACCTGTGCTAAAGGCAGAAGCTTAACGACTGAGCCACCCAGGCACCTGGGTTATCTCCTCTTTTAGTGACTTCTAATTGAACAAAAATGTTCCCAATATGTCTGTTAAAATTTCTTGTAAAAATGTATGAAAGAAAAGCCAGTAATTTCTAAAAGATAGAACACTTGATATGCATTTTTTAGATTTACTTGCTAAAACAGTAAAAGATCTTTCGTTAGTCTACATTTAATTACCAAGGAAGCAAATTGTGAATTTAATTATTTTTGTATTTTTTTAATTAAAAAATTTTTTTATTTTTAAGGTCTATAGAAGAAAGCTTTAATCTGTCTGATGAAAGCTGTGGCCCTAACCCAGGAATTGTGAGGAAAAAGAAGATTGCAATTGGGGTAATCTTTTCATTATCCAAAGATGAAGATGAAAATAACAAATTTAATGAATTCTTTTTTTCACATTTTCCTCTCTTTGAAAGCCACATGAACAAACTAAAGGGTGCAATAGAACAGGTAAGCGAAGTCATGTTGTTGGTTTGTTTATGTGTTTTATTTTCCTCTGAAACTTATTCTCCTAGTTTAGTCTTATGTTTATTCATTGGCAGAAAAATTAACAGCCACAGTTGCAAGTACCTCACAAAGTGCTCTGGCGATGCAGAATAGACCTCAGCTCTTTTCAGGGAGCTTACTACCTACTGTATGTTATAAAGTCATTCATCCATTCATTCAATAAATGTCTGAGGGCCTGTAATGCAGCAAGCACTATTCTAGCAAGTGAAGATAATATGGGGAAAAAAGTAACACTCTAGACCTCATGAGGCAGCAAACAAATATATGTTTTATTATTATTATTATTATTATTATTATTTTTGAGAGAGAGAGAGAGAGAGAGAGCGTGCATGCACAGGCATGGAGAAAGGCAGAGGAAGAGGGAGAGAGAGAATCTTAAGCAGGCTTTACACCCAGCATAGAGTCCCATGCAGGGCTCTATTTCATGACCCTGAGGTCATGACCTGAGCCAAAATCAAGAGTCAAACACTTAACCAGTTAAGCCACCTAGGTGCCCCTAATATATGATTTTTGATGATAATAAATGCTGTGGAGTAAAATAAAATTAGTTTGTAAGGAATGCTGGGTGGAGATATTCTGATTTTTGTTGGCTAGTCATGATGGCTCCTGATAAGAATGACATTCGATTCAGAGATATGGAAGAAGTGAGATACAACTATTTGAGGGAAGAATTTTCCAGGCAGGGGGAGAGTCCTGTGTCAGAAGTAACCCTGATGCTTGAGCAAAGTAAAGAGGCCAAAGTGGCTGGTTTAGAAGTAACTTCTGATTATGTACGGACTTTTAGGATACCATTGTAAGGGCACTGGCATTTAATCTTAAGAAAGACGGGAAACCATTGGAGAGTTTCAAGTAGAGGAATGGCATTGTTTATGAGGCTCACTCTTCTTGTGAATAGATTTCTGGAGGCCAAGATAGATGCTTTGGGAACAAATAGGAGACTGTTGCAGTGATCCATTGAGAGATGTTGGATACTCAAACCAATTAGGTGATAGAGTTGATGAGTAGTAGTTAGATTCTGGATATGTTTTGAAAATAGAGCTAATGAGATTAGTTGACGGACTCAGTTGGGGTGTATGAGAAAGAGAACAGTACAGGTTGACTTGAGATTTTTCAGGTGAGCTGTAAGAAGGATGGAGTTGCCAGTGGTAAGATGGAACAGGTTGGGTGGAGGAAAATCAGGTGTTAGTTTGAAAGGCCTCTTGGACATCTAAGTGGTTATTTGAGTCTAGAGTTTAGGGGAGGTCCAGGCTAGATAGTCATCAATGTTTTGATGGTATTTAAAGACATGAAACTGAGGAATAGAAGGAAGGAGAGGAGATCCTACAGTTGATCTGTGGAGCATTTCAGCAGTTAAAATTTGAAGAGTTGAGAAGGAACTGCAGAGAGGAATGGGATTGGCCTTTCAAGTAATAGGAAAAACAAGATAGAATTCTTTTTTGAGGGGAGCCAAGTGAAGGAAAAGGTTTAAGAAGGTAGGACTGATCAGTTGTGTCTCATGCTGCTGATAGTGTATATAATAAATTTATATACAAGCAAGAAAACATAAGAATAAAAAAGAAAGACAAGCAAAGTTGTTCATAGGAAAGGAAAAAGACTTCCCTTTGAGAAGATGTCTCATTTGGACTGCATCTTAAAGGATATGTAGGATTGTTTAAACTTAAAGCTTTAAAAATCAGATATAGGTGAATAGCAAGAAAATCGATATACTTGCCATCCAAAAATAACTCTGTTAACATTTTGCTTAAAGTCTTCCCAGGCCTTTTCTATGTATATTGTATTTTTACTGGATTGGGATTGTTCTGTGTCCATATTATTTTAATTATGTGCCTATTTTTAAAAACTCATCATTGTAACATATACACTTCTCATATCATTGTAAATCGTTCTTAAATATATTTGAGAGGATTTCCTCAAGTTAAGTAACGGTTTTTCTATTAGGTCATTTCTACTTTTTCGTAATTATAACTATACTGTAATTAATATCGTGATGAAATTTCCGTATTATTTTTAAGAAGAGATTCCCAGGAAGTTAAAGTAATGAATCAGTGGGATTAACTAAATTCTTACTCCTATTGACAGTATACAGAAGGGAAAGGGTAGAAGAGGGGTAGTGGGTGGTATGGTTGACAGAATTAATGGGAACCAGACCACAAAGAATCTAGAATGCGCCAGAAGTTTTGACTTTGTTGTTAAAGCTGTTTCCAAATTGTGCTTTAGGAAGATTAATTTAGCAGTATGTTTTTTAAGAATAAGAGGCTAGGGAGAGGAAGACCAATTAGAATGGTCTAGAAAACAGAGGACGTATTTCAGTAACCCAGCAATGACTGAGGCTCATCTGCCTCTAGAGAATACACTGATGTTTGTTATTCACATTAAATCTGTCAGAGGACAAATAGATCATTAGCAATACATCTTTACTTGAACAAATGAGTAATGGCCATTTTCACTTTTTTCAGAAGTTAGACCTTGGTGACATTTTCTTCCGTTGGCAGCTGTCCCTTTTTGTAATCTGATGTTGCCAAAGTCAATACACATGCTATTTAGCTGTGAATAAACTGACATTTTGAGTTACTGAGAGAATTGTTTGAAGTTTTGTATAAAACTTGAAATAATCAGGCAGTATAGAACTCATTAAAGATTACTTTGTAAATGTTTTAATGCTTTGACCATTTTATAACCTGAAAGCGTACATTGCAGTCCTTACAGTTGTTCCGATATTTGTTCAAGATAAAAATCTCATTTCTTACTATAGCTGAAAGATATAATAAATGAATATCTTTATATAAGTAATAAAATAAATCTTTATATAAGTAATAAAATAAAGTAATAAAATAAAATAATAAATGAATATCTTTATATAAGTAAACAGAACTTAATTTTAAAAGTTCTATAGCTGTTAATTAGTGATAGACTATAGTAAACAGTGGACCACAGTTTGACAGTATTATTTATTTATTTATTTTTTAAATGAAAATGTATGGATTTTGTTTCTGCATACCTTGGGAATTATTTTGAAGATTGTGCCACCTTTTGAGATCTCTACTGTAATTGTACATTTTTAATACTGGTAAAGTTAAGATTAGTGTTCAGATCTAGGTAAAGAATAGTCATTTTTTTTATTAAATAAATTGTGAATCTTAACAGTTTATAAAAAGTACAGAGTTTCACTTTTACCTTATGAAGCTTTTGGATGTACATGAGCATGATTTCTGGCCTTAAAGTAGTCTGACCCCTGGAATATATGTTTAAAATTTTTTAAATTGATTTTTACTTACGTAAGTAATGCAGAAGTCCATTCTCTTTAAGATATCTAAAAAACTACAAAGTCCTTTTTGACATTCACATCCTAATCCTGATCCATTTTTTGTCCACCTAAAGCAAGACCTCTAAAACTTGGCTAAATATGTTTTTAATAAAACAAGTAGTAATAACTTGAGATATCTTTCAGTAGAATCCTGATGTTTTAGATTTTTAAAAAGATTTACTTAATGAGTTATTATCTGTGAAAATGCCAGATGAAGCCATAAGCTATTGTTACTGTTATCATTATATCTTGCTCTGTATGTTTGAAAAAAAAAAGTACCTTTATGTAACCCAGAAACTGTTAACATCAGTTTTTTTATGTTGCTATTCTGCCATTTGACAGTTACAATAAGAGATTTAACATTTGAGAAATTTAAATTTTGTTATGACTGTTAGTGATCAAAGGTGCAAAAAAGAAAGCCTCTGTAAATTTATGTGCCTTCTTTACGTGATAGTAGAGTGTTGTGGAAATAAGTGATTTTGTCTTTCACTTTTTTCCTCCCATTTTTTGCCTGTGATCAGTATAAGAATTAACTATTTCATTGCTTCCAAGGCTATGAAAATGAGCCGGAGATCAGCTGATGCCAGTCAGAGGAGTTTGGCATATAATCGAATAGTTGATGCCCTAAATGAATTCAGGTACATATTCTCCAGCTTTTCATAATTTAGAGTTGTCTAGTAGTGTACAGAGGAAGATTTATTTTCTTTAGCTTATTCTAATAAAATTCTTTAAATTTCTTGGTCCCATGAACAAGAGAGGGTATAATTCACCAGGCCACTGGCTTCTGTTATTAAATATCAATTGTTCTAAGGACTTAAGCACATTTGGGATTCATCAGGGGTATGGTTTTTAGTACCAAAGCATTACAGAAGCAAATATGACTAGAGGAGAGAGACCCTTGTTCCCCAGAAACATGCTTTCGCCTCTCTCTTGGGTTAAGTGTACCACTAAAGGTTTGTTATTACCAGTAGTTTATGTATCTCATTTTTAGAAGGACTGGCTATGTATTTGTTGTGGTCCTATATTGGGGCAGGGATCTTCTAGATTGTTGGTTTAAATGGACTATTATATTTGGAAGTGAGAGCCTGTTTTAGCTTGTGCTATTTCAGGATTGTTATGATGAAACTTTAGGCATGTCATACACAACCAGACAGACACACACACACACACACACACACAGGCACACACACACATCTTTTGTTAATGGAGATGACTAAGGAGTAGTGTATTTATTAGTAAATTTGACAGTAAGGGAAAACCTATGTTTGTTTTCAACTTAGCTTGTTTTTTATTTTTCATTTTCTTCATACTATGTCAGAGTAAACCACAGTGAGAGTAAATCTGGTGTCTTTTTTTTAACTTCTATCAAAATGAGAGACTTCATTGCCTCAACAATGTTCTGTGTAATTTTTCAAATTGAGTTATAGAAAAGCATGAAGTGGAAGCTGCATGGTAAAAATAACATAACCAATATGGAGTATTTTATTTAAAGTGAAAAAGTTTATGGCTATTGTGTAATAATCATCCACTGGACTCAATTATAGAGAAGGATAAAATTTACTAGTCATTCATCTTTTATTTACTGTAATTTTTAGGATAAAAGGCATTAAAAATAAGCATAAAAATCTTCCATTTTTGTTCCGTAAACTCATTGATGAGGGGAAAGGTAGAGAAAAACAAATTAGAGAAATCAGTGTCTTTTTTTGTCTTGGAAGGAAATAATTTGCATAAATGCAAATTTATGGAACTGATGTTTCTGCTATTTTTATATTTTAGTATATTAACTTCAGGCCTAAGTTATTGAATGAAGCATGCTAACAAATACTGTAATAAAGTATTAAAATTTTTTATGGTTGTAAAAAACCACATAACATTAAATTTAACAACCATTTTTAAATGTACGGTTCAATAGTGTTAAGTATATATTACAAAAATCCAGAACTTTTTCATCTTGGAACACTGAAACTAAATATCTTCTCCCATTCTGTCGGTTGTCTTTTGGTTTTGTTGACTGTTTCGTTTGCTGTGCAAAAGCTTTTGATCTTGATGAAGTCCCAGTAGTTCATTTTTGCCTTTGCTTCCCTTGCCTTTGGTGACGTTTCTAGGAAGAAGTTGCTGTGGCTGAGGTGGAAGAGGTTGCTGCCTGTATTCTTCCCAAGGATTTTGATGGATTCCTGTCTCATATTTAGGTCTTTCACCCATTTTGAGTCTGTTTTTGTGTGCGGTGTAAGGAAATGGTCCAGTTTCATTTTTCTGCATGTGGCTGTCCAATTTTCCCAACACCATTTGTTGAAGAGACTATCTTTTTTCCATTGGACAGTCTTTCCTGCTTTGTCGAAGATCAGTTGACCATAGAGTTGAGGGTCCTTTTCTGGGCTCTCTATATTCTGTTCCATTAATCTATGTGTCTGTTTTTGTGCCAGTACTATTTTGTCTTGTGATTACCGCTTTGTAATAGAGCTTGAAGCATAGCATTTTCACAATATTTGTTCTTGCAATCCATGAGTATGGAACGGTTTTCCATTTCTTTGTGTCTTCCTCAATTTCTTTCATGAGTATTCTATGGTTTTCTGAGTACAGATTCTTTGCCTCTTGGGGTAGGTTTATTCCTAAATATCTTATGGTTTTGGGTACAGTTGTAAATAGGATTGAATCCTTAAGGACTTCTCTTTC
This sequence comes from Nasua narica, assembly GCA_028533885.1. Taxonomy (NCBI): domain Eukaryota; kingdom Metazoa; phylum Chordata; class Mammalia; order Carnivora; family Procyonidae; genus Nasua; species Nasua narica. The sequence goes on along the minus strand of CM052809.1, from coordinate 21,700,946 downwards.
CTCTGTTTCCTTGTTAGTGTATAGAAATGCAACTGATTTCGTGCATTGATTTTATATCCTGACACTTTACTGATTTCCTGAATGAGTTCTATCAGTTTTGGGGTGGAGTCATTTGAGTTTTCCACATAAAGTATCATATCACCTGCAAAGAGTGAGAGTTTGACTTTTTCTTTGCCGATTCGGGAGCCTTTTATTTGTTCTTGTTGTCTGATTCCTTAGGCTAGGACTTCTAGTACTACCTTGAATAGCAGTGGATAGTGGACATCCCTGCTGTGTTCCTACATGGAGCACGTGCTTTTCCTTAGGGGGAAAGCTCTCAATTTTTCCCCATTGAGAATGATGTTTTGTAGAATTCCCCTGGGAAGCCTTCTCGCCCTGGGCTCTTATTTATTGGGAGATTTTTTTTTTTTTTTATTGGGAGATTTTTGATTACTGTTTTAGTTTTGTTACTGTTTATTGGTCTGTTCAGGTTTTCTCTTTCTTCCTGGTTAGTTTTGGTAGCTTATATGTCTCTAGGAATGCATCTGTTTCTTCCAGATTGTCTAATTTGCTGGCGTATAGTTGCTCATAATATGTTCTTATAATTATTCGTATATCTTTGGTGTTGGTTGTGATCTCTCCTCTTTCATTCATGATTTTATTAATTTGTGTCTTTTCTCTTTTCTTTTTGATAAGTCTGGCCAGGGATTTATCAGTCTTATTAATTCTTTCAAAGAACCAGCTCCTAGTTTCATTGATCTTTTCTGCTGTTTTTCTGTTTCATTGATTTCTGCTCTGATCTTTATTATTTCTTTTCTCCTCCTGGGTTTAAGCTTTATTTCCTGTTCTTTCTCCAGCTCGTTTAGGTATAGGGTTAAGTTGTGTATTTGAGACCTTTCTTGTGTCTTGAGAAAGGCTATATTGCTATATACTTTCTTCTTAGGACCGCCTTTGCTGCATCCCAAAGATTTTGAACAGCTGTGTTTTCATTTTCATTTGTTTCCGTGAATTTTTTAAATTCTTCTTGAATTTACTGGTTGACCCATTCATTATTTAGTAGGATGCCCTTTAGCCTCCATGTATTTGAGTTTCTTCCAACTTTCCTCTTGTGATTGAGTTCTAGTTTCAAAGCAGTGTGGTCTGAAAATATGTAGGGAATGATCCCACTCTTTGGGTACCAGCTGCGACCTGATTTGTGACTCAGGATGTGATCTATTCTGGAGAATGTTCCATGTGCACTAGAGAAGAATGTGTATTCCGTTGCTTTGGGATGGAATGTTCTCAATATATCTGTGATCTCCATCTCATCAGTGTGTCATTTAAAGCCTTTATTTGATCTTTTGCTTAGATGGTCTGTCCATTTCAGTGTGGGACATGTTAAAGTCCCCTACTATCGTTGTATTATTGTTGATGTGTTTCTTTGATTTTGTTATTAATTGGCTTATATAATTGACTGCTCCTATGTTAGGGGCATAGATATTTAAAATTATTAATTCTTCTTATTGTATAGACCCTTTAGGTATGATACAGTGTCCTTCTTAATCTCTTATTATATTCTTTGATTTAGAATCTAATTTCTGGGGTGCCTGGGTGGCTTAGTGGGTTAAGCCTTTGCCTTCAGCTCAGGTCATGATCTCAGGGTCCTGGGATTGAGCCCCGCACCAGGCTCTCTGCTCAGCAGGGAGCCTACTTCCCCCCCTCTCTCTTTGCCTGCTTCGGTGCCTACTTGTGATCTTTGTCTCTGTCAAATAAATAAATAAAATCTTTAAAAAAAATAATAAAATAAAATCTAATTTGTCTGATATAAGGATTGCCATCCCAGCTTTCTTTTGACGTCCATTAGCATGGTAAATGGTTTTCCACCACCTCACTTTAAATCTGGAGGTGTCTTTGGGTTTAAAATGAGTCTCTTGCAGACAGCATATCAGTCTTGTTTTTCTGATTCCCTGTGTCTTTTGATTGGGGCATATAGCCCATTTACGTTCAGGGTAACTATTGAAAGATATGAATTTAGTGCCACTGTATTGACTGTAAGGTGACTGTTACTGTGTATTATCTCTGCTCCATTCTGTTCTATGTAACTTTAGGCTCTCTCTTTGCTTAGAGGATACCTTTCAATATTTCCTGTAGGGCGGGTTTGGTGTTTGCAAATTCTTTAATTTAATTTAATTTTATTTTGTTTTTGTTTTTGTTGTTGTTGTTATTGTGTTTTTGTGTGTGTGTGTGTGTGTGTGTGGAAGCTTTTTATCTCTCCTTCCATTTCTACTGACAGCCTTGGTGATATAGTATACTATTCTTGGCCGCATATTTTTCTTGTTTTGTGGTCTGAATATATCATGCCAGTCCTTTCTGAGCTGCCAGGTCTCTGTGGATAGATATGCTGCCAATCTAATGTTTCTACTGTTATAGATTATAGACCTCTTGTCCTGAGCTGCTTTCAGGATTTTCTCTTTGTCTCTGAAACTTGTAAGTTTTAATATTAAATGACAGGGTGTTGATGTATTTTTAATGATTTTCATGCCTGTTTCCTTCCCCAAATTAGGGAAGTGCTGTAGTATAATTTGCTCCAATATACCTTCTGCCCCCTCTCTCTTTCTTTTTCTTCTGGGATCCCAATTATTCTAATATCATTTCATCTTACGATATTATTTATCTCTCAAATTCTCCCCTCATGATGCAGTAGTTGTTTTTTCTCTTTTTCTCAGCTTCTTATTCTCCATCATTTGGTCTTCCATATCACTAATGCTCTTTTCTGCCTCAATTATCCTAGCAGCTAGAGCCTCCATTTTTTTTTGCACCTCATTAATAGCCTTTTTTATTTCGACTTGGATAGATTTTAGTTTTTTTATTTCTCCAGAAAGGGATTCTTTAGTATCATTTGTGCTTTTTCAAGCCCAGCTAGTATCATTATAATCATCATTCTGAACTTTCATTCCAACATCTTACTAATGTTCATATTAATTAGGTCCCTGGCAGTCGGTACTGCCTCTTATTCTTTTTTCTGAGATGAGTTTTTTTGTTTTGTCTTTTTATTCATAGAAGAGTAGATGAATGAGAGAACAAAATATTAAAAGGGTAACAATGACCCCATAAAAATATACACTAAACAAATCAGAAGAGATCCAAAATCTAGGGGAAAAGAAAGGGGGGAAAAAAAAGAATATTATCAAGCTGGGGAATTGAAGAGCCACACAGTAGATTTTAGGTATATTTTGGTCTGTTAGAAGAAACTGTCCTAAAATTTTAAAGAAAGAAAAACTTACGTATATATAAAAATAAGGGTAAATATGATGAAAGGATGGAATATAACTGTAAAGATGAAAATAAAAAAAGGTTTTAAAAAAGGAATTGGTAAGATGTTGGTTGAAAAAGGAAACAAAAAAAATAAAAATAAAAAATAAAAAAAACCCCAAGACAATGTTATCAGGAGACTAAAACAAAGCCATACACTAGATTTAGGAATTTAGGGTGTATTTTGGTCTTTTAGAAGAAACTCTATTCTAAATCTTTAAAGAAAGAAAAACTTGTTTTTCATACACACAGACACACACACACACACACACACACGTTAGGTTAAATATAATGAGGGGATAGACTATGACTATAAAATTGAAATTAAAAAAGATTTTAGGGGCGCCTGGGTGGCTCAGTGGGTTGAGAGTCTGCCTTTGGCTCGGGTTGTGGTCTCGGGGTCCTGGGATCGAGCCCCGCGTTGGGCTCTCTGCTCAGTGGGTGGGCCTGCTTCCACCCCCCTCCGCCTGTCTCTCTGCCTGCTTGTGGTCTCTCTCTCTCTCTCTGTCAAATAAATAAACAAAACTTAAAAAAAAAAGATTTTAAAAAAGGAATTCGTAAGTTAAGATGTTGGTTGAAAAAGGAAGAAGAACTCAAAAAAAATAGAAAAAGAACAAAATAAAGAAAATTAAAAATATTAACTTGAAAGACTAGAGAATCACTAGAAAAAGTCATGAATTCTATGTGCTGTATTCCCCTAGCACTGGAGTTTTGCAGTTCTCATTGATCGGGTAAACTTGGTCTTAGCTGGATGTTCTTGCTGATCTTCTGGGGAAAGGGCCTGTTGCAGTGATTCTCAAATGTCTTTGCCTGAGGCGGAATTGCACTGCCCTTGCCAGGGGCCAGGCTAAGTAATATGCTGGGGTTTGCTGTCATAGCTTTTGTTCTCTGAAAGCTTTCTGTACAGCTTTGGAAGACGAGAATGAAAATCATGCCCTCCCAATCTCCTGCCCCAGAGGAGCCAAGAACTCAGGGCCCCCCCGTTCTGTGAGCCCTCAGAGAAAAGCAGTCAATCATGCCTCTCTCCCTGGTCTCTAGCCACACTCCTTGCTCACCTGGCCTTTGACCAAGCGTTTCTATCTCTGTCATACAACCCCATTTAGAGTTTCCAAACCCAGCAGATTCCTGTGGTGCACTCCTGTGTCACTCCTCCCAGAGGGAGGAAGGGGAATCTCCTGGATCTGCTTCTTGTTGAGTTCCTGCTCGATGAGTAGTGGCCCAGCTGTGCCACAGATCATGGTTTATGGCAACCCCTAGCTGACAGCTCTCTCCTTGGCTTCAGCTTTGCAGCTGGCTTCCCCGTTCCAATACTTGGGAGCTCTGCCATACTCAGGCACCCCCCCCATCTTTCTATGACCCCAAGGGTCCTCAGACCACCCTGTCCCAGTGAGGGTTCCACCCCCCAGCTGGAGAGTCGTCCCTTAGCAGAGCAGACTTCTAAAAGTTCCTATTTTGTGCTCCGCTGCTCCATCACTTGCCAGTTGCTGGCTGATGGAGGCTCCCTCCCACTGTAATCTGTCTTCCCAAATATCACCTCGGAGTCACTTCTCTGCACATCCTACCTTCCAGAAAGTGGTTGCTTTTCTGTTCGTAGAATTGCTGCTATTTTCTTTGATCTCCTGTTGAGTTTGTAGGTGTTGAGAATGGTTTGGTAACTATCTAGCTGATTTCCTGGGACCAGACAAAATAGGAGTAGGAGGTCTCCTACTCCTCTGCCATCTTGTTCCTTCCCCTCTGGCATTTTGCACTGTTTATTAGTGATTTTGCTATTAGAAATCATCCCCTAGTGTACTGCTGAAATGTTATCTAATGTTTCGAAGTGCAAGAAAGCTATGATATGCCTTACAGAGAAAAATACATGTAAGCTTCCTTCAGGCATAAGTTATAGTGCTATTGACTGTGAATTCAGTGTTAATGAATCAATAGTATATTAAATAATATGTCTTTAAACAGAAACCCACATGAAAAAAGGTTATATATTGAAGGGCTGACAAAAATATTGATGAAATACTCACAGGAACTTGACCATGTATTTTCCCTAGGAACAGTGGTTCATTGTTCATTTCTTTGTTTGCCTCAGCTTTATAGAATATAACTACAAAAATGAGAATCCATCATACTTAATTTTAAAATTAAGTTATTAAAAATTAGCAATTAGATAATTATTAAAGTATGTGTTTATCTTAGACCAAATGATTAATGATTTTGGGGTAGTTGAGAAGAGGAAGGAAATGATTCACATACATGCAGAAGCCATGAAATGTAAAGAAACAGGAAGCGTGTTTAGTTAGGAGCCATCTGGCAAAGATGAGGTTCTTGGATTCTGCCTCAGACTTTTGTGCATATCAAAGAAAACTAAATAAATCAAGTCCACAGTTCCCTTCCAATTAAAGTGGTCTTTCATTCTTTAGGGTCAGTCAGGAAAAAGAAGGGTCATATGACTAAAAATTCATTCTTACCACTGAAAATTAGGGAATAATCATTAGGGGAGAAGAAAGCCCTATTAATTTTAGATTGCTGATGACAACATAGAGTTGTATATAATGAAAAGCATTATTGCATCATTAACTTCTTTGGCTTCTTTGCATTTGATACACTCTGAGGTCATAGTACATAGCCTTAAACACCAAAACTCTAAAGCTAATGATTTCGGTGGACCACTATACTAATGTTAGTGAACTGGCTCTGACTTACGACAAATGGACTTGTAGTAGTCACAAATATGCTTAAGAAACTCATGGAGAACGAATTGATGATCTCATTCACTCATGTATGCAGTGTTTCTTGTAATCAGAAAGTATATTGGCGCCTGGGTGGCTCAGTGGGTTAAAGCCTCTGCCTTTGGCTCTGTCATGATCTCAGGGTCCTGGGATCGAGCCCCGCATCAGACTCTCTGCTCAGCAGGGAGCCTGCTTCCCCCTCTCTCTCTCTGCCTGCCTCTCTGCCTACTTGTGATCTCTCTCTCTCTCTCTCTGTCAAATAAATAAATAAATCTTAAAAAAAAATATTTACATGGTTAAGAAACAAAGAAAACATGCCCAGAAATCTAAGAAGAAGAAATGGGACTCTATCCTATCTCTCCCATCCCCATTCTTACTTCCCAAGAACATTATTTTTAACTCTTACCTATTTCTTTTATTATTTACCTCCACATTATTAAGCAATATACTTAGTGCAGCTATTTCTTGATTTATCAGTTTTGGAGCATATTTATTTCCTGCCATGATTTTATTATACCTGCCCATTGGTTATTAAGCTTCAGTATAACTCTAGCACTAGCCTGTCTTTCATTTCTGGTAAATTTTCTACTTTCTTTATCTATTTTCCTCTGTCTTCTTTCTCTTGAATTCTTTTTGTTAGTAAAAAACATGTTCTTTCATGTTTCCCTTTTTCTGAATGTATTATTTACCATTTTCTATAGGAGTCCTTTTGTGTTAGTGAGCGTGTGTATGTTTCCGTTTTTCTGTTTGTGTCCCTCTCTCCTTGGAGGCTTTTCCTTTGTATCAGTATTGTGGTTGCCCATCCATAGTTGAGAGCAAAGTACTAAAATATGGGTTGAGAGTTCTGTGCATAATTCGGTACAAACTGGAGAACTTCACTTTAGGGCAGTTTTTCTCATCCTTTTTTTCATTATCACTTTCTGAGGTGGAATATTTAAGACTTTTTTCTCCTAATTGCTGTCCCTTCTTCCTATTACATTTTAATGCCATAAGATTTGCTTTGTATGTTTATATACTCTGAAAGATTGAAATATCAGGAAGGGTTTGGGCAGTGTCACTTCTCGAGACTAGTCAGTTGCTACATCTCCTCTTCTGTCTGTAGTCATTCTTTGGGAAAATAGGTTATAGAAAGGGATCACCAATCATTTACAGACCTTGAATTAATCTCTCATTTTTTGGTCCAGAATAACTCCTGCCCTCTACTCTACTAGGAACTTGTGAGTCCTGAGCCTGTTCTTGTGTCAGTGGAGCAGATTAGGTCCTTTATGTACACGTCCCTTTCTTTGAGCACTATAAACCCATATGTTCATCTACCTTACCATTTCACTTAACATTCCTCTCTTATGTTTTGGGTTGCACAATTTTATTAATCTATAATTTAAATTTTAAGTAAGATTACTCTCCATTTTTATTTGTTATAGTAATTTATCTGTTTTCAAGTCCTTAACCAATGTTCATTTGAGACATCAGAATGGAAAGGAGGTAAACCCTAATGTTTGCTTTTCCATCTTATGTAGGCATCCTTAATAGGCTTTAGCACTTAGCATTTTCACCTATTCCTAGCTGATATTTGAATCATATTTTTCTCTATAAAATACCTTTACCTCTTTCCATTCATTTATTTATTTTAAAGTTCTCAGACATGATATTATGCCCTACCAAGAATTCATTAATGTGACCTTTGTTTATTACTTTTTTCAGTTATATTATGTTGTGTTCGTACTAGGTCAAGATTCAATAGAACTCCTACAGTCAAGAGAATTCTTTTCTTTTTTTGGATTCTAGGTGTTAGAGAATTGTGCTGTAGTAGGTATTAGAGCTTGCAGAGATCTCAGAGAACTTCCTAGAGCTGTACTTTCTAATATGGTAACCATTAACCACATGTGGATACTTAATTTAAATAAAATTAAATAAAATTTAAAATTCAGTTAATCAAACTGACCACATTTCGTGTTCACTAACCATTTGTGGCTAGTGGCTGCCCTCTTGGATAGCATAGATACAGAGCATTCCCATCTATGCCAAAAGTTCTATCATACAGCACTGTTCTAGAAGGTAGAAAGTACGGCACCATTCTGTACCTTCCAAGAGATAACTAGTGTCTTAAGCCTCAACTTTGTAGGAGTTGCTTAATATAGTGAATGTATAGGACTTGGTTGAATAGTTATTAACGTAGGGGAAATGATATCTTGAAGATATCTGTGAAGCTTTAAGGAGAAAGTGCAGTCATGGGTCTAGCTACTGTCTAAGTAAATGCAAGAGACAGCCAGAAAAGTATCATTGTAATTGTGCAGTTATGCTCTCTTGTGTTGATTCAAAGAAGAACTTCAGGAGGTTGGGAAAAATCCTTCAGAATTTTACTAGAGTCTCTACATAGGCAACAAAATGATGCTGATAAACTATTGTCTTGCGTGGGTATATGGATAAGCTATTAATCTAATTTGGAATATTTTTCTTTTGTAGGTTGTTGATAATTTGCATTATATTTAAGTACAGCATATACCTTAGGAATGTAGAAGAAGGAAGGGCTTTAGAAATTATCTAGTCCTATACTTTCATTTTACAGCTGGAGGGCACTGATGCTTAAAATCGGGAAGTAATTTACCCGAGATCACATGGTCTTTGGGGCTAGAGCTAGCACAGAACCAACATATTTTGGGTTCATGTGCAGAACATATCCTCTGGGACTATGCTGGTGACAAAGAAGGAATGACTTGACTCATTGTGTCCTCTTGAAAACTTTAATAATCTACCTGTGAGGCCCAAACTGGTAACATAAACTTTAAGAGTATGTAATAATGGGAACTATGAATTTCATCATGTATTTTCCTCTTTTTAGAACAACAATTTGTAATCTTTATACAATGCCACGAATTGGAGAGCCTGTCTGGCTTACAATGATGTCGGGGACTCCGGAAAAGAACCAGCTTTGCCATCGTTTCATGAAGGAGTTCACTTTTCTAATGGAAAATGCTTCCAAAAATCAGTATGGCTTTCTCTCTTTATCTCTCTTTATATCTTAGATATTATGTACTATAACTTGCTATCTAGATTGTGATCAAACCCAGTTACAAAAGCAAAATAATTAATTTGGGGGGGGATTATTTCTAATTATTAATAACCAAAAGAGAATTCTAAAAGGTAGAGATATGGACGAAGGCCACAGAAAACAGTAAAATGAATAAAATGAATAAAAACAGTAAAAAGGTCTTTAGTTATGTGTTAAATTAAAATTTCTGACAACTTACAGAACTCTCTAAGGCTTCCCATTTTTTGGTGAATTGCATCCACTTAAACAGTTTCATTCTATAGAAAATAAGTGGAAAGAAAAAGAGAGAGAGAGAGAGAAGAAGTGCCAGGATTCCAATGATACATATTTAATGTGATATTTTATCATACTGTTTGCTTGTAACCATTCATCAAATTCCTAGAATCCAAATGAGTTATTTAGAGGTTTTATTCTTTTTGATGGTAGACAAAGTTTGCTTAATACTTTCCTTCATTTTTCCATTCAGTAATTTGGAAATGTATAGTCCTGTTGGTTGATTCATTAATTTTGCAGATTGAACACCAAAAAGAAACCAGTTTTTCAAGTAAAATGGCATTTTTGCTTTGTATTTAAGATTAGATACAGCTCTATGTGAATACTGTTTTCATTTTAAGTATTTTTTTTAACTCCTACCCAACCAAAAACTTTATTTTCATTTTCATCCAGGTCATATGCCTGTCTTTTCTTCTTTCCACTCCTTTTTTTATGCTGTTTGGCTACATGAGAGTATGTACTCTCTCTGCTTTATTCTGTTGCTGCATTTTACATTAGGTTTAATGAAAGCAGAGTGAAGTCTGATAGGATATATTTTGTTTTCAGATTCTTGCCAGCACTCATTACTGCAGTTCTGACCAACCATCTTGCCTGGGTTCCAACGGTCATGCCAAATGGACAACCACCTATAAAAATATTTTTAGAAAAACATTCCTCTCAGAGTGTGGACATGTTGGCAAAAACTCATCCATATAACCCACTTTGGGCACAACTAGGTATGTAGTCTGAAAACCCTTACATTATGCATAACACTTACACTTTTGTGCAGCTGTCTGGAATTATTTTATAGCAAAAACAAAAATTAAGAAATAAGATGTTCTCTTTTATCCCCTCCATTCTATTTTTTTTTAATTTTTAAATTTTATATTTTATTTCATTTCATTTCATTTCATTTCATTTTATTATTGTTATGTTATCTTAGTCACCATACAGTACGTCATTAGGTTTTGATGTAAAGTCCCATGTTTCATTGTTTTTGTATAATACTCAGTGCTCCATGCAGTCTGCCCTCCTTAATAGCCATCACCAGGCTCATCCATCCCCCAACCCCCGCTACCTTCTAAAACCCTCAGTTGTTTCCTGGAGTCCATAGTCTCTTGTGTCTCATCTCCCCCATCCGACTTGCCCCCTTCATTTTTCCCTTCCTTCTCCTAATGTCCTTGATGCTATTCCTTATGTTCCATGAATAAGTGAAACCATATGATAATTGACTTTCTCCACCTAACTTATTTCATTTAGCATAATCTCCTCCAGTCCCATCCATGTTAGTGCAAAAGTTGGATATTCATCCTTTCTGATGGCTGAATAATATTCCATTTTGTAGATGGACCACATCTTCATTATCTATTCATCTGTGGAAGGGTGTGTCAGCTCTTTCTACAGTTTTGCTATTGTGGACATTGCCGCTATGAACATTGGGGTGCATATAGCCTTCCTTTTCACTACATCTGTATCATTGGGGTAAATACCCAGTAGTGCAATTCCTGGGTCTTGGGTAGCTCTATTTTTAATTTTTTGAGGAACTTCCTCACGATTTTCCAAAGTGGCTGTACCAACTTGCATGCCCACCAACAGTGTAAAAGGGCTCCTCGTCCTCTGCAATTTCTCCAACATTTGTTGTTTCTTGCCTTGTCTATTTTTGCCATTCTGATTGGTGTTAGGTGGTATCTCAATGTGGTTTTGATTTGAATTTCCCTGATGGCTAATGATGATGAACATTTTTCGTGTGTCTATTAGCCATTTATATGACTTCTTTGGAGAAGTGTTCTGTTCATGTCTTCTGTCCATTTTTTGATTTAATTGTTTGTTTTTTGGGTGTTGAATTTGAGAAGTTCTTTTTTTTTTTTTTTGAGTTTGAGAAATTCTTTATAGATCTTAGATATCAGCCCTTTGTAGTGTCATTTGCAAATATCTTCTCCCCTTCTATGGGTTGCCTTTTGTTTTGTTCACTGTTTATTTGCTGTGCAGAAGCTTTTTATCTTGATGAAGTCCCAAGAGTTCATTTTTGCTTCTGTTTCCCTTGCCTTTGAAGATGTGTCTTGAAAGAAGTTGCTGTGGCCAATGTCAAAGAGGTTACTGCCTATGTTCTCCTCTAGGATTTTGATGGATTCCTGTCTCACATTGAGGTTTTTCATCCATTTTGAGTTTATCTTTGTGTATGGTGTAAGGAAATGGTCGAGTTTCATTCTTGTATGTATAGCTTCATTCTTCTGTTTATATGTCCAGTTTTCTCAGCACCATTTATTGACGAGACTGTCTTTTTTCCATTGGATATTTGTTCCTGCTTTTTCAAAGATTAGTTGACCATGGAGTTGAACGTCCATATCTGGGCACTCTATTCTGTTCCATTGATCTGTGTGTCTGTTTTTGTGCCAGTACCATGCTGTCTTGGTGATGTTACAGCTCTGTAACATAGCTTGAAATCAGGCAATGTGATGTCTCCAACTTTGTTTTTCTTTTTCAACATTTCCTTGGTGATTTGGGGTCTTTTATGGTTCTATACAAATTTTAGGATTTTTTTTGTTCTAGCACTTTGAAAAATGCTGGTGGTATTTTGATCAGCATGGTATAGTATAGGTTGTATTGATGGTATAGATAAAGTATAGATAGTATAGATAAAGTATAGATTGCTCTGAGCAGCGTAGACATTTTAATATGTCTATTCCTTCAATTCATAAGCATGGAATGTTTTTCCATCTTTTTTTTTTTTAAGATTTTATTTTATTTGAGAGAGAGAGATCACAAGTAGGCAGAGAGGCAGGCAGAGAGAGAGGAGGAAGCAGGCTCCCTGCTGAGCAGAGAGCCCGATGCGGGGCTCAATCCCAAGACCCTGAGATCATGATCCGAGCCGAAGGCAGAGGCTTTAATCCACTGAGCCACTCAGGCGCCCCTGTTTTTCCATCTTTATGTGTCATCTTCAATTTCTTTCATGAGTGTTTTGTAGTTCCTAGAAATAGATCCTTTACCTCTTTGGTTATGTTTATTCCAAGGTATCTAACAGTTTTTGGTGCTATTGTAAATGGAATCGATTGTCTAATTTCTCTTTTTTACACTTACATTGTTAGTGTATAAGAGAGCAACTGACTTCTGTGCATTGATTTTGTATCCTGCCATAATACTGAATTGCTATATGAATACTAGTAATTTGGGGATGGAATCTTTTGGGTTTTGCATATAAAGTACCATGTTATCCGTGAAGAGAGAGAATTTGACTTCTTCTTTGCCAATTTGAATACTTTTTATTAATTTTTTTTGTCTGATTGCTGCTGCTAGTACTTCTAGTACTATGTTGAATAATAGTGGTGAGAGTGGGCATCCTTCTTGTGTTCCTGATCTCATCGGAAAGGCTCCCAGCTTTTCCCCATTGAGAATGATAATCCACTGTGAGTTTTTCATAGGTGGATTTTATGAAGTTGAGGAATGTTCCTTCTGTCCCTCTACTCTTAAGGTTTTAATCAGGAAGGGATGCTGTATTTTGTCAAATGCTTTTTCTTCATCAGTTGAGAGGACCATGTGGTTCTTGTCTCTTCTCTTATTGATGTGTTCTATCACATTGATTAATTTGCAAAAGTTGAACCACCCTTGCGTTCCAGGGATAAATCTCACCTGGTCGTGGTGGATAATCCTTTTAATGTACTTTTGGATTCTTTTAGCTAGCATCTTGTTGAGAATTTTGGCCTCCATATTCATCAGGGATATTGGTCTGAAATTCTCCTTTTTGATGGGGTCCTTGCCTGGTTTTGGGATCCAAGTAAAGCTGGCCTCATAGAACGAGTCTGGAAATTTTCCTTGTTTCTGTTTTTTGAAACAGCTTCAGGAGAATAGGTATTATTTCTCCTTTAAATGTTTGTAGAATTCCCCAGGGAATCCAACAGGCCCTGGACCCTCTGTTTTGGGGGAGGTTTTTGATCATTGCTTCAGTCTTGTTACTGGATATGGGTCTATTCAGGTGGTCAATTTCTTCCTGTTTCAGTCTTGGTAGTTTATAGGTTTCCAGGAATGCATTCATTTCTAACAAATTGCTTAATGTATTCTCATATAGCTATTGATAATAATTTTGATAATTGTACTTATTTCCTTAGTATTAGTTGTGATCTCTCCCCTTTCATTCATAGTTTTATTAATTTGGGTCCTTTCTCTTTTCTTTTGAATAAGTCTGGCCAGTGGTTTATCCATCTTATTTTTTCAGAGAACCAGCTTCTAGTTTTGTTAATGTGTTCTACTGTATTTCTGGTTTCTAATTCATTGATCTGTGCTCTAATCATAATTATTTTCCTTCTTGTGCATGGGTTACGTTTAATTTGTTGTTGATTCTCCAGATCTTTCAGGTGTAAAGATAGTTTGTGTATTCAGGATTTTTGTCTTTGAGTGAGGCTTGGAATGTATTTCCCCCTTAGGACTGCCTTTGCCGTATCCTATAGGTTTTGGATGGATGTGTCTTTATTCTCTCTGGTTCCTGTGAATTGTTTAAGTTCTTCTTTGAATTCCTGATTGACCCAAACATTCTTGAGCAGGATGGTCTTTAGCTTCCAAGTGTTTGAATTTCTTCCAATCTTTTTCTAGTGACTGAGTTTCAAAGCATTGTGTTCTGAGAATATGCAGGGAATAATCTCAATCTTTTTTTTTTTCCCAAATTAGTTTATTTTAATCTTTCAGTGTTACAAGATTGATAATCTCAATCTTTTGATATCAGTTGAGACCTGATTTGTGACCCCATATGTGGTCTTTTCTGGAGAAAGAACCATGCATGCTCGAGAAGAATGAGTATTCTGTTGTTTTAGGGTGGAATGTTCTTTATATATCTATGAGGTCCATCTGGTCCAGTGTGTCGTTCAAAGCTCTTGTTTCTTTGTTGATTTTCTGCTTAGATGGTCCATTTATTGCTGAGAGTACAGTGTTGAGGTCTCCTACTATTAACATATTAACAGTATGCCTCTTTATTTTGGTTAACAGTTGGCTTATGTAGTTGGCTGCTCCCGATTTGGGGGCATGGATAATTGTAATTGTTAGATCATCTTGTTGGATAGGCCCTTTAAGAATGATGTAGTGTCCTTCTCTGTCTCTAACTACAGTCTTTAGCTTAAAATCTAATTTGTCTGATATAAGAATTTCTACCCAGCTTTCTTTTGAAGTCTGTTGGCATGAAAGATAGTTCTCCATCCCTTCACTTTCAGTCTGGATGTATCTTTAAGTTCAAAATGAGTCTTTTGTAGACCACATATGTATAGGTCCTGTCTTTTTATCCAGTCTGCAGTCCTGTGCCATTTTATGGGAGTATTTAGGCCGTTCACATTGAGAGTGCTTATTGAAAGATAGGATTTTATTGTCATCATGTTGCCTGTGAAGTCCTTGTTTCTATAGATTGTCTCTGCTATTTCTGTTCTGTATCACTCTTGAGGTCCTTCTCCTTTTATAGAACCACCCCCTTAATATTTCTTGCAGGGCTGGCTTAGAGGTCTCATATTCTTTCAGTCTTTGCCAGTCCTGTAAACTCCTTCTCTCTCCATCTATTCTGAATGACGGCCTTGCCGGATAACGAATTCTTGGCTGCATATTCTTCTTATTTTGTACCCTGAATTTGTCTTGCCAGCCCTTTCTGGTTTGCCAGATCTCTGTGGACAGGTTTGATGTTCTTCTGTTTTTTCTCTCTCTGTAGTAAGGAATCTCTTCCCACTAAGTGCCCTTAAAATGGTTTTCTTGATTCTAAGATTTGCAAGTTTTACTGTTACATGCCTGGGCATTGGTCTGCTCCTTTTGATCTTGGAGGGTGTCCTCTCTGCCTCTAGGACACAAATGCTTGTTACGTTCCCCAGATTAGGGATGTTCTTGGCTGTGACCCCATATGTGGTCTTTTCTGGAGAAAAGATTTGGTCAAATACATCTAGTCCTCTCTCTCTCCACCCTCCCCCCCCTCTTTCCCCCCTCCCCCCCAATAATTCGACATTTTATGTCAGAATTATTATTTCATGTTTCATGGCATCATTTGTTTCTCTAATTCTAATTCTGTTTTCATGGATTTTAGGCTGTTTTTTTTTTCCAGGCCTCCTCCTGCTCCTTCTTCTCTATCAGTTTGTCTTCAAGATCCCCAATTCGTTCTTCTGCCTCATTTACCCTGTTAGAGTATCTAGATTAGATTGTATCTCATTGATAGCATTTTTAAGTTCTGTTAGATCCACCCTCATTTCTGCCCTTAACAAATATATGTTGCCATTGGGGCGCCTGGGTGGCTCAGTGGGTTAAAGCCTCTGCCTTCGGCTCAGGTCATGATCTCGGGGTTCTGGGATCGAGCCCCGCATCAGGCTCTCTGCTCAGCAGGGAGCCTGCTTCCCTCTCTCTCTCTCTCTCTGCCTGCCTCTCTGCCTACTTGTGATCTCTCTCTCTCTGTGTCAAATAAATAAAATCTTTAAAAATATATATATATATATATGTTGCCATTAATAGTTTTCTCCAGACTGTCTATCATCTTCATAACTGCTACCCTGAAGTCTATTTCTGACATCTTGCTTAGATCCATATCTACTAGATCTCTGGGAGAGGCCATTGTCCCTTGGGCTTTTCTTTGTTGGGAGTTCCTCCTCCTAGTAATTCTGTTGCGTTGTTGTTGAGAGGATGTACAGCTGAAACTATCAACCACAATTCAGGCAGGGGGCACCCTCTCAACTGATGGTCTTTTGCCCTCATAGAGATCCAGACGTGTATAATCTTACATCTCAGGCTGATTTCATGGGTGTTCAGAGTGGTTTGGTAGATTTCTAGCTAAATTCAGGGGTCTGGTTGAAAAGGAGTTCCCCCACTCCTCTGCCATCTTGGCGGAACACTTCCTCCATTCTGAAGCACTTCTTTTTTCCTTGTCCTTTTCATGTCTGCTAAATTGTCTGATCTCCATCTTAAGTCTAATGTCAATTTCTTCTAGCTACACAACTGCAGTGAGAGCTAGAGAAGCAGGATCATGACCGATTTATTCACAACGTCAGGTTCCTTAAGGTGTTTTACGTTATGTACTTTGCCTAGAAAGAATAAATCACAGTCATCTATGATAGCTAGAATAAATTTGGCTAACTGAGAAGCAGTCATTGAGGTTTCTGTTTTCCACTTCTGCTTGTTTGTTAAGTAATTTTGGAAAATGTTTCCCTTAGTGCAAGGCCTTGTTAAATAAATGGGTAACCGAGGTGAGAAGGGATAGTTGATGAGTTGACAGTCATTAGGAAGGCATTGTAGCATGGTGCTTAAAAGTGCAGGATGTAAAAAAAAGTGCAGGATGTGAGTCAGACCAAACATGAGTCACAGTCTCTTTGTTTATAATTTGGGGATAATAATATATAGCACATACTTCATAACATTATGACAATTAAATTAGAAAGTGCTTGTAAAGTGCTTCGAACAGTGTCTGGTAAACGTGACGGCGGTTGCACCTGCTCTTACTCCATTGCTATTAGGTCATAGGGGAGGAGTCCAATGAGAATATTTTGATGACTTGATAGAAACTTCTCTTAGGTTGTGCTGATGAGTGAGCTTGCCAGGCAGCTTATCATGTAGCTTATTCATGTAACTTCCCTCCCTTTCTCTTTGTTCCCTCTCTCTATCCCTCCTTTACTTTTTAATACTTAATTGAGGAATAATTGACACATATCAAACATATATATATACACTTTTCTAAGTGTTGATATTTATGTCAAAATATGAGTACCTCTGAAACCATCACCAGAATCAAGATGGTAGACTCACTCATCACTTCCAAAAGTTTCCTCATGCCCTTTTGTAACCCCTCTTTCCTGTTCTTCCCCACTCTCCCTGTTGACCTTCCAACCCCCACTCCATACCCAGGCAGCTACTGGTCTGTTTTCTATCACTATAGATTAGTTTGTACTTTCTAGATATAAATGAAATCATATAGTACATGCTTTTTTTGGGGGGGGGGGTCTGACTTTTATTATTCAACATGATTATTTTGAGATTTGCCTGTGTTGTTTGTAGTAATAATCAGTGCCTTTATTATGCTGGGTAGGTTACTATTGTATGGGTATTAACTTAGTTTTTTACAAATCAAGTAATTCATTGGTGTTTTATTTATTTGGACATTTCAAATTTATTTTCAATTCTCCATTTTTTTAGTGCATAACATATATAAGGCCCTATGCAAAGAGCATTGGAGCATATAAAGATGAAATGCAGTTCTTGGCCTCAAGAAGTGAATAGTTTAAGGTGTTTGGGTTTCTCAGTTAGTTAAGTGACTGCCTTTGGGTCAGGTCATGATCCTGGAGTCCCAGGATCAAGTCCTGTGTCAGGCTCCCTGCTCAGCGGGGAGTCTGCTTCTCCCTCTGATCCTCCCCCCTTCTCGTTCTCTCTCTCTCTCTCTTTCATTCTGTATCTCAAATAAATAAAATCTTAAAAAAAAAGTGGACAGTTTAGGGGCTTAGTAGGTTACATGTCTGCCTTTGGCTCAGGGCATGATCTTGGGGCCCTGGGATTGAGCCCCTCTTTGGGCTTCCTGCTCAGTAGGGTGTCTGCTTCTCCCTCTGTTTTGGCCCCTCCCCCCCGCGCATGCACGCGCACATGCTCCTTCTCAAATTAATAAGTAGAATCTTAGAAAAAGATTTTTCTAAGATTTATATTTTACTGAAGGTAATAAATAGGACGATAATGATAAATCAAAGAGGAATTATATGAGAAACAAAAATTTCAGTGAAATTTCAGTTAGGAAAGCTTACTTTGCCCAAGGGAGGATGCTTCGGTGGGAAGCTTTGGACTGGCAGAGAAACAGAGGATAAGGCAAGCACGTAGCATGAGGAAAGGGGTCTAGGTGTTAAGAGTGCTCAGTTGTTTCAGTGTTCCAGTTTAAGTAGTCTGCTTTGAGTGGGACTTCGTGTGAATAATGATGAAAAGGGTAACTATAAGATAAACCTGGAAAAGTAAAGTGGAACTGGTCAGGAAAGACTCACTTGCCATGTCAAAGCAGTTCAGTTTATTTGGGAATTCATGAGAACCTTAGGAGTAGTTTTGAACAGTGGCATGATGGCATTAGAGCCCGTGTATTAATCAGAGAATAATTGTCATAATACTGTTTATAGCACATATTTATCTGAGACCTGTTTATATCAGTTCCTTTAAAAGGCATGGGAGTTAGGCTTTAAAATATGTATACAGACAACTTGCTAAAATTGAATTAAATTTAAATTAATGACTTTGTATTCTCTATTTTTAAGTGTACTTTGGCACCTTTATCTAATTTGAGCTATAGCATTAATACAGAACTTACATTGACAACCCTTAGCTTCCTGTTGTGCTTTTCTTCTGTAATGGCTTTTGGTGTCTAGTGTTGATACAGAAGTGAAAATGAACCACATGGCCAAATGTGTTGCCCTTTCTTTTCCTCTTAGTCAGGATTGGTCTCTCTTTTCTCGTTCTTTTTGGTCTTTTTTGAGTACACACCCCTCTGGGAAATAGAAGGGCTTTTAAAAACATGGGAACTAGTTTGGGGTCATGGGTAAGGCAGCAACAGTTAAGGTTCAGGGGTATGATTTAATCAAGAAAGGGTAAATGTGTGATGTGAGTACTCCGGTTCTGCCCCACATTCTACCACTACTCCCTTTTCTCCTTGCCCCCAGTAGATACTGAGCTTTCTCTTTTCAAAAGAATCCTTTTGCGCATAGTTCCTTAGGTAGTATTCTGCCCCAGTGAAGTGCTCTGCATGAGGCCTGGCACAGAGAATATTCTTGGTCATTGTGACTTTCACAATTGACTCTTTGGTTGAAGTTTTGGAACCATAGGAGCTGCTTAAAGAGGAAATTAGAAAATACCTCTATTCACCTTTCTTTTTGGTAAATACCATTTTTCTCATCCTATGATCCTGAATAGTCACTCACCTGTTAAAGAACTAAGAGTAAAACCTAAACTAGCCCTCATACAGTAAGAGTAGGTATCTGATCATTGGAAATACCCTGCTTGGCTATATGAGGAGAGCATGTGCCCATTAACTGATTTTTCCATTTTTCCGTTGCAGGGGACTTGTATGGCGCTATTGGTTCTCCTGTACGGTTAGCGAGGACTGTGGTAGTTGGCAAACGACAAGACATGGTCCAGAGGCTGCTTTATTTTCTTACTTATTTTATAAGATGCTCCGAACTTCAAGAAACCCATCTTTTAGAAAATGGAGAAGATGAAGCCATTGTTATGCCAGGCACAGTAATTACTACCACTTTAGAGAAAGGTGAAATAGAAGAATCTGAGTATGTGCTTATCACAATGCATAGAAACAAAAGCAGTTTGCTCTTTAAAGACCCAGAGGAAACAAGGACTCCTAATTGTAGCTGTAAATATTGCAGTCGTCCACTCCTTGGGCAAAATATAGAGAATGTTTCACAACAAGAGAGAGAAGATATTCAAAACAGCTCTAAGGAGCTGCTAGGAATTTCAGATGAGTGTCGAATGATTTCTCCCTCTGACTGCCAAGAAGAAAATGCTGTTGATGTTAAACAGTTCAGAGATAAATTAAGAACTTGCCTTGACACCAAGTTAGAGACAGTTGTTTGCACAGGATCTGCTCCAGTAGACAAATGTGCCTTGTCAAAATCAGGCTTAGAGCCAGCAGAGGAAACATGGCATAAAGAGGAATTGCTGGGTTCAGGTAATCACGCAGGCAAAGTGTTGAGATCCACAGGAATGGTTGTGGAAAAAAAACCTCCAGATAAGCTTGTGACTGCTGCATTTTCTTGCGAAGCATCACAGACAAAAGTTACCTTCTTGATCGGAGATTCTATGTCCCCTGACTCAGATACTGAACTCAGGAGTCAGGCAGTGGTGGATCAGATTACCAGGCACCACACCAAACCACTCAAGGAAGAAGGACGAGCTGTCGATCAGCAGCATCAAGAAACTAAACAAACAACTAAGGACCGATCCGGCGAGTCTGATACACCAAACATGGTTTCTGGAGAGACCTGTGAACCTCCCTGTTGGAATCATTCAGACCCAGAAAGCATGAGCTTATTCGATGAATATTTTAATGATGATTCAATTGAAACCAGGACTATTGATGATATTATTGCAGTTAAAACAAGTACAGACAGTAAAGAACACTGCTGTATGTTAGAATTTTCAAAAGGATTGTGTACAAAAATTAGCAAACAGAATAGTGAATTTTGTAAATGTGCAGAAACAGTTCACCAGGATTCATGTAAAACCTGCTTTCCTCAGCAGGACCAAAGAGATACACTCTCCATTCTTGTCCCCCATGGGGATAAAGAGAGTTCAGAGAAAAAAATTGTTGTAGGATCTGAATGGGACATTCCACGAAATGAAAGTTCAGATAGTGCCCTTGGGGACAGTGAAAGTGAAGATACAGGTCATGATATGACTAGACAAGTAAGCAGTTACTATGGAGGAGAGCAAGAAGATTGGGCAGAAGAAGATGAGATACCTTTTCCTGGGTAAGTTGGAAGTTTTAACTTATCATAGATCCTATGTATATATGTATCATTCTTCTGTTTAGATGGTCTCTGAAGGTTAGTAGTAAGTAATATAAACAAGAGATCATTGTCCTGGAGAGATTCTCTTCTATTACTGTGTGGTTTTAAGGAAAGTCTAAAGGCTTGGTACCCCATAGGTACCCCAGAAAGGTTATGTGAGGGCATTAAAGAAAAGCCTGTTCGTAAATGGGAGATTCCTTACTGCTGAGGAGTTTTCAAGTCACTTAGGAGTGACCTGTGCTGAACCCAGCAGCTAGAGAGAGGTAATCACAGAGAAGTTGGGAAATGGCTATTAGAAATAAATTTGTTCGGGCCCCTCGGTGGCACAGTTGGTTGAGCGACTGCCTTCAGCTCAGGTCATGATCCCGGAGTGCCGGGATCGAGTCCCACATCGGGCTCCCAGCTCCATGGGGAGTCAGCTTCTCACTCTGACCTTCTCCCTTCTCATGCTCTCTCTCACTCTCTCTCTTCCCTAATAAATAAATAAATAAAATCTTTAAAAAAAAAAAAGAAAGAAATTTGTTCAAGACTAAAAGGAAGACAGGAAATGTATATTGTGGGTTAAGTATATGAGGGGAAGATTCATATTTTAGAAGTGTTGTATTCCATGCTTTGGGTTTGTGATGTATTTGTTTTGGATGATGGTTTTGATTCTCTGACTGTATTAAGAATGTATTACATACACAAGGGACAGCACTCCGGATGATTCTTATGAAAGGTTTATACCCAGGTCATTACACAGTTGTTCATCCACCTTCTTTTCTGGATAGGAAGGAGTATTTTGTGGCCCGATGGATCACTCAGTCCAGTTTTTACTTAAGGATGATTTTACACTAAATATAGTTTGTAGAAAATGATGGTACTAGAAATATGGACTAGGAAGAGCCCAAAAAGTTTTTTATTGATAAAATATATTTATTAATAATTGGATATGCCTTCTTTTGGGACCTTTCTTCCAGGTCAAAGTTAATTGAAGTCAGTGCTGTTCAGCCCAACATTGCCAACTTTGGGAGATCCTTATTGGGTGGCTACTGCTCATCTTATGTGCCTGACTTTGTTCTTCAAGGAATTGGGAATGATGAGAGGCTCCGTCAGTGTCTGGTATCCGATTTGTCTCATGCTGTGCAGGTGAGTTAACTTCACTGCTCTTATATTTACTTAGAATGAACTTTGTTAACTCATAGAACCAAGTTACCTTATATTTTTGGTTATACTTCACTATGTAACACAATCATTGTTCTCTTAATCTGTTACTTTTGCGCCTGCATGTTTGTACCAGTCACCATGAAAGCCAGTGGAGAGTTCCAGGAATCTATACAAGTAGAAATATGAAATACAGAAAGTATTGTATGTATTCATAGATGTTCATCATCAGATCACTCATGATATAAAAAAATTGCAAATGCTTAAATGTGCATGCGGTTATTTTCTCAGTTTCATTTTCAGATTGTTCATTGCTTATATATGCAATTGATTTTTGTATATTGATCTTATATTTTTCTATGTTGCTAAGCTTTTTAAGATTTATTTATTTTAAAGAAAGAGGGTGCGTGTGGGGGAGACAGAGTCTTAAGCACACTTTGCATTGAGTGCAGAGCCTGTCATGGGGCTTGATCTCATAACCCTAAGATCAGGACCTGAGCTAATACCAGGAGTCAGGTGCTATACCATCCAGGTGCCCCAACCTTGCTGAACTCTTTTATTCTTGTAGTTTTCTGTGTGGATACCTTAGGTTTTTCTTTTTTTGTTTTTTTTTTTTTGTTTTAAAGATTTTATTTATTTATTTGAGAGAGAGAGAATGAGAGATAGGAAGAGGTCAGATGGAGAAGCAGACTCCCCGCTGAGGAGGGAGCCCGTTGTGGGACTCGATCCAGGGACTCCAGGATCATGACCTGAGCCGAAGGCAGTTGCTTAACAACTGAGCCACCCAGGCGCCCTACCTTAGGTTTTTCTACGTACACGTGTCATTGATGAATAGACATACTTGCATCTTCCTTTCCAGTCTGGATGCCTTTTGTCTTTCTTCCTGATTGTATGGGCTAGAACCTTCAGTACACTGTTGCATAGAAGTGCTAATAGTGGACATCTTTGTCTTCTTCATGATACTAGGGGAAAACATCGACTCGTTCATTATTAAGTATGATGTTAGTTGTGAGATTCTTGTAGATGCCCTTTATCAAATGGAAAGAGTTTCTTTTTAGTCTTAGTTTCTTTGTTCCTTCCACCTTTAAATCATGAATGGATGTGGCATTTTGTCTTAAGACTTTTTCTGTGCCTATTGATATGATCTTTTGGTTTTTCTTAATGTGTTAATGTGAGAGATTACATTAGATGTGGTAGATTTTTAGATGTTAATCAATTCCTATATTCCTAGGGAAAAAAATCCCACCTGGTCATGGTATATAGTTCTTTTTATATGTTACTAGATATGATTTGCTAATATTTTATTATGAATTTTATAATTGTATTCATGAGGGATATTAGTCTATAGTTTTCTTGTGATGTACTTGTTTAGCTTTAATATCAGAATAATCCTTGTCTCATAGAATGAGATGGGATGTGTTCCCTTCTCTATTTTCTGGAAGAGTTTCTGGAAGATTGGTATTATTTTTTCTCCAAATGTTTTATACAATTCACTTGTGAAGTTATTTGGACCTGGACTTCTTAAAATGAGAATATTTTAGGGGGCACCTGGGTGGCTCAGTGGATTAAAACCTCTGCCTTCGGCTCAGGTCATGATCTCAGGGTCCTGGGATCGAGCCCTACATCGGGCTCTCTGCTCAGCAGGGAGCCTCCTTCCCCCTCTCTCTTCTGCCTGCCTCTCTGCCTGCTTGTGATCTCTCTCTCTCTCTCATTTATTTGTTGGAATAAAATGGCTCATAGTGTACACTTATAATTTTCTAATTTTTTTCAAAGATTTTATTTATTTGAGAGGAGCGAGAGCGAGAGAGAGAGGAAGCGAGAAAACGAGCATCAGGGAAGGGGCAGAGGGAGAAGGAGATGCAGACTCCCCTTGAGCAGGGAGCCTGACACCGGGCTTGACCCCAGAACCCTGGGATCATGACCTGAGCTGAAGGCAGATACTTAACTGATGGAGCCCATCCAGGCGCCCACATTTATAATCTTTTTAATTTCTGTAAGTTCATTGGTTATATCCTCTCTTTCATTCCTGATTATTGTAATCTGTGTTTTTCCTTTTTTTCTAAAACCTCTTATAAGTGGAATATTCCAAAGAACATTCATGGCTTGACTTTGTTCATAGTTATTTTTGGCCCATATGCATCAAATATGAGTAGGCTGTGGCCCATGGGATGAATAGGCTTGCTCTTTTAAATTAAGTTTTATGGGAACATGACTACACCCATTTATTTATATACTTTGTGATTGTTTTCCTGCTTCAGGAGCAGAGCTAAGTCATTGAGACAGAGACCTTATAGCCTCTAGAGCCTAAAATATTTTCTCTCTCTGGCTTTTTCTATAGAATTTTGCCAATTCCTGTTGTAGCTGAAGGTGTGTTAATCTTGTTAATCTTTTCAAGGAAAACAACTTTTGTTTTCCCTGATTTTCTCCATTTTTTTTGTCTTTTCTTTCATTAATTTCTAGCCTCATCTTTATTATTTCTTCCCTTCTGCTTGTGATGGGTGTAGTTTGCTCTTTTTTGTTAAGGTGGAAGATTAGGTTATTAATTTGAAGTATTTTTTCTTTTTACATATAGGTATATAACTCTAAATTGTCCTCTAAACACTGCATTAACCGAAGCTCATAAATTTTAATGTATGAGCTTAATTTTATTTAATTTTGTTTAATTTGGTTTTCATTTTCATTCACTTCAAAAATATTTTATTTTCCTTGCCATTTATTTGACCCATGGGTTATGTAGAAGTATGTTTTTGATCTCCAAATATTTGTGGAATTCTTAGATTTTCTTTTCTTGATTTCTAAATTAGCTCCACTGTGGTCAGAGAACAGACTTTGTATGATTTTAGTCCTTTTAAATGGATGAGTTTTGTTTTATGGCCCAGCATGTGGTGTATCCTGGAGAATGTTCCACATGTAGTTGAAAAAAAACAGTTGCCTCTTGGTGTGCCTGGGTGGCTCAGTCAGTTAAGTGTCTGTCTTTGACTCAGGTCTTGATCCCAGGGTCCTGGGATGGAGCCCCACATTGGGCTCCCTGCTTGGCGGGGAGCCTGCTTCTCCCTCTCTCTCTGCCTGCCACCCCACCTGCTTGTGCTCGCTCTCTCTCTGTCAAATAAATAAATGAAATCTTTAAAAAAGGAAAAAAGTCACCTATTTTTGGGCGAGTGATGTACTCTAGATGTCAGGTCAAGTTGGTTGATAGCCTTTAGGTTTCCTCTTTCTTGCTGATTTCTCCACGATCTAGCTGATTTTCTTATGTAGTTGTTGCATCATTTATTGAGCATGGAGTATTGAAGTGTCCTGCTTTTGTTGAATTTTCTGTTTCTTTCTTCAATTTCCATGTGTCATTCTAATAATTTTTTTTTTTTTAACAAAACCTTCTCCTTTCCCCTTGTGAAAACATTACAAAGGAATGGAGAAAGCAAACTGGGAAATCATGGGTGAGAAAATATGGCTCATTGAGCAAGCATTCCTTTAATTATTAGCAAGAAGGTTTTTTTTTAAAGATTTTATTTATTAATTTATTTGAGAGAGCATGAGAGGGGGAAGGTTAGAGGGAGAAGCAGACTCCTTGCTGAGCAGGGAGCCTGATGCAGGACTTGATCCCAGGACTCTGGGATCTCATGACCTAAGCCAAAAGCAGTCGCTTAACCAACTGAGCCATCCAGGTGCCTGCCGGAAAGGTTTAAACGTCCTGTGTTTGTAGTAAATTACCTTAAGTTGTTAAGTTTGGTGTTTTATTGTATAGTTGTGAAATTCAGAAAAATCTAGATTAAAAACAGAATTTGAAAGAAAAGTTACCAAAAACTCATGTTCTTTATTTTTAAAAGCCATCTTGCTCAACCCTTTAACACCAATTAGATAAATACTTACTGATATACTGTGTTCTGAGCATGGTGCTGATAGTCCGAAGGATATATAGGTGAAAGAGAAATAGCTTCTGATCTAAAGTTATTTACTCAGTAACGGAGGAAATAAGGGACGTACGTATATGAATAAGTATAGTACAACACGTAAAAAAAAAAATGCCTGAGGAAGATACTAATAAGTAATTTAATGCTTCACAGGAAAAAATTTATATCAGTTAATGGTATTCTTCAGAGTATAACAAACTTTTCTGTTTTCTTTAATTCTGTCCTCCCATTGTCTGACAGAGTACTCAGTATTTGTTGAAATACTTGGTTAGGAAATCTGATGTGGGTCCTTGTAATGCTCTTTGTGTCCTCTTGTCTTTCTTTTTTTTTTTTTTTTTAAGATTTTTATTTATTTATTAGGAAAGAGAGAGAGTGAGAGAGAGCATGAGAAGGGAGAAGGTCAGAGTGAGAAGCGGACTCCCCATGGAGCTGGGAGCCCGATGTGGGACTCGATCCTGGGACTCCGGGATCATGACCCGAGCCGAAGGCAGTCGCTCAACCAACTGCGCCACCCAGGGGCCCCCTCTTGTCTTTCTTTATGTTTGATCTCAGTCATTCAGTTTTTTTTTCTCTCTCCATCTTTACCCATTAGCACACACTACGTTCTTTGATGTTGCCTCTGGAAGCCTGGAGTTGGAAGGGGCGACTGTCTCCTATTCAAGACAGAACATTTCATTTTTTTTTCTCCCCAAATTTGTTTATTTTAATTTTTCAGTGTTACAAGATTGATTGTTTATGCACCACACCCAGTGCTCCATGCAATATGTGCCCTCCTCAGTACCCACCACCAGGTTCGCCCAACCCCCCACCCCCTCCCCTCCAAAACCCTCAGTTTGTTGCTCAGAGTCCACAGTCTCTCCTGGTTCCTCACCCCCTCCGATTTCCCCCCATTCGCCCTTCCCTTCTTCTCACAATGCCCTCCATGACTTTCTTTATACTCCACACATAAGTGAGACCATAAGATAATTGCCTCTCTCCGCTTGACTTATTTCAGTCCGCATAATCTCTTCTAGTCCTGTCCATGTTGATACAAAAGTTGGATATTCATCCTTTCTGATGGAGGCATAATATTCCATTGTATAGATGTACCACATCTTCCTT
>CM052809.1:21638087-21673517 GCA_028533885.1 Nasua narica | reverse complement strand
TATTGATTTCCCCTGGCTTTGGGGGTTTAAAATTTTATGGGGACCCTGTGGTTATAGTCCTTTTGTTCTCTGGCTAGTCTTCTGGGGGAGGGGCCTGCCGCGTTGTTTTCCAGTCAGTCTTGCTTGGGTTGAGTCACCCTGCCCCCCAGTTAAGGGGCTGAGCTCTGTGGAAACCGGTTTCTCAGTCTTTTGCTCTCTGAAGGTTTTTGGCCTTTTGTAGCCTTTTCACCTTTTCAGGGAGTCAAGCAATGAATCTGCCCAGAAGCACTCAGACCTCTGAGTTGCAGGAAGCCCGAGTCTCTGCTCCCCTCTGTGTGGTTGAGAACACACACTCCCCTCCGCGAAATTTCTGCTCACGGCGCAGCCTGTCCGAGGTGGCACGCGACCCCAGCCGCCTCGCCTTTCTGCGGCTCCCAGGTGCGGACCCGGGAGGCCTGCGGCGGGCCGGGAAAGTCACGACCCCAGCTGCCTTTCTGCGGTTCCGCGAGGGGCGCCCGGGAGGTTAGGCCGCTTGCCCGCGTTCTCTCCGCAGCCGGTGGCGATCACTCAGGCTCTGCAGTGCGCCGCGAATGTCCCGGTGGCGGGCGCACACTGGGAAAAACTGCGGCTCGTGAACCACCACAGACTCTCAAAAAGGCGCTTGCAGCTGCGCGCCCGGCCCACAGGTTGTTGCAGAGAGCGGAAATCTGCAGGTTCAGGAATCGCGGACTGGATCCCCCACCAGTTCCACTTTGGGGCGCTCCTTCCTGGGAGAGTAGGTCCAAGTGCCGGTGCCCGCGACCACTCCCTTCCACTAGTTACTCCTCCGAACTTTTTGCCCTTTTTAAGTGTTTTTAACGGGCTCTACGTTAATGCTGGTCCCCCACCACCGGGCACTTTCCTTTGGGGTATTATACTGTCCTCGGTTAGCTTCTGGTTGCTCCTCCCCCTTTTGTGTATCCTCCGATATCAGCTCGAGTGTTCCCACTTTGCTTTTACCTCTCCACTGCTGTTTTCTGCTCTCGGAGAAATCCCGGGGTTAGAAATCTTTCTCCTCAAGGTGATTTCATGGGTGTTCAGCGTGTTCTGGTAGATTTCCAGCTCACTTTTGGGGACCGGTTGCTGCAGGATCTCTTACTTCTCCGCCATCTTGCCCCCCTCCCCCAGAACATTTCATTTTAAAGGGTTTTTACCTTAGGAATAGGAGGAATAGTAATAATAATAAAAAGCATTTAACTTTTATTAGCCTTAATGTGTGCCAGGTACTTAAATGTAATACTTCGCTTAATTTTATGGTACTTATTATTGCCATTTCTATATTTCAGCTATATGAAATTAACATTAGTTAGGGGATGGCAGAGCTAGAAATCAATCCTGATCTGCCTTTTCTTCAGCAATGCTCATACGCTTTAATATATATAAAACACCGTCTCTAAAACAGATGAACAAAAGTAAATATTTATTTATAAAAAGTATATATTTTTTTATAAAATAGCAAAATTGGCATTAACACAGCTTGCAAGACTTTTATATTAGTAGTCCCACTTCTATTGCTCTTGGAATCATTCCACTATGGTAAGAAGTAAGAGCTTTCTGTCTTCTGCCCTCTGTTTTTGTAACCGCATTTCTAATCTTTCCCTGTTATATTTTCATAAGATATTTTACTGTCAAAGCAGATCACGGAAAATTTTGAAGAAGTGAAAACTAAAATACCAGACTTAATCTTAACATTAACAGGCTGGATTTTTTATCATGCGTTTTTCTCTATTCATATATATAGTTTATATTTAATGGTTTTAATTATGTGTGCTTATAATTTATCACCATCACATTTAACATGAGAACTATTTCTTATGTGCCAACATGGAAAACCCCATAGGAGCCTTTTAATAGATAATTCATGAGGATAGTACTTTTTTAAAAAAAATATAATCTTATTCTTTTGGACTGTATTAGTAGAGTGTCTTTTCCTATTCTCCTCAGTTTCTAAGAAAGTGGCATTTTTCTTATTACCAAATTAAATATATATTTACTATATAAAAGGTTGAAACGTATAGAACACTAAACACAAGTTTTCTCAACTCTACCATTCATTGGCAGCCATCCTTTTTTAAAAATTACTTAGTAAATTAATTTATTTTTACTATTATGTTCAATTACTCAGCATATAGTAGTACATCATTTAGTTTTTGATGGCAACCATTCTTTTTTTTTTTTTTAAAGATTTTATTTATTTATTTATTTATTTGACAGAGAGGGAGAGAGATCACAAGTAGGCAGAGGCAGGCAGAGAGAGAGAGGGGGGAAGCAGGCTCCCTGCTGAGCAGAGAACCCAATGTGGGGCTCGATCCCAGGACCCTGAGTTCATGACCTGAGCCCAAGGCAGAGGCTCAACCCACTGAGCCACCCAGGCACCCAAGAATTATATTCTTAATATAAAAACCTCTTCCAGTCATTATGTAGTATGTAGCATCTGATGAAACCCAGACTTGGCTACCTCTATCTGTGTATCCTAAGATAAGATATTTAATTTTATAGAACCTCCGTTTCCTTGGCTGTAATGAAATGATACTAATGTTTATATACCAGAGTTATGCTATGTGGTGTTTTGTATCTATTAGGTACTCTCTGTCTTACACCTTCTTGTCATCGTTATTCTATGTGTGTGTGTGTGTGTGTATTTATATACATATATAACTAGGGCCTTTTATACATATATACACATTTTTTATATATATACTATATATGTATATAGGGTTTTGATAATTTTTTCCACAAACTTAGTTTTTAATCTAGGTTTGCCATAATTTTCCTGTTATAGAGTAAAACACTAAAATTTATATTTTTCTGTATATTTATTTTTATATAGGTTATATATGTATATAAAATGTATGTATAGGTATGTGTATATATAGATATGTACTGTATATATATATGGTATATTTAATGTTTTGAATTCTGCTTTTATTACTTAACAGTTGATGTAAGAAAATTTCCCCATATTATTAACATACTTTGTAAACATTGTGTTTCTAATGTTTATTGGTAATTCTACGGTTTTGTCATATGCTTAGTTTTCCTTACCATTCTCCTTTTGCTCAACTTTTTTTTACCCCAGTTTTATTTTGATATATAATTGACATATAATGTATTATTTTAAGGAGTATAACATTAGTTAATATATGTATATTAAATTACCACAGTAAGTTAACAGCCGTCACCTCTTTGGTGATGACATCTAACATCACATCACCTTTTTACATCACCACGTATAAAGTAGTTATACATCTTTTTCTTGTGTTGAAAACTTTGTTTTTTAAAGATTATTCATTTGAGAGAGAGTGTGTGTGCACACAAGCTGGGGGAGGGACAAGAGAGAGGGAGAGAGAATCTCCAGCAAATTACTCACTGAGTGAAGGGTCCAACAAGACCCTGAGATGATGATCTGAGCTGAAATCAAGAGTCAGTGTTTGACTGAGCCACCCAGGCAACCCTCTTGTATTGAGAACTTTTAAGATCTATTCCCTTAGCTACTTATGAATATATAATACAGTGTCCTAAATATGGTCTCCATGCTGTACATTGCATGTCCAGAACTTATCTGTCTTATAAATGGAAGTTTGTACCTTTTGACTAACTTCACCCATTTCTTCCATCCTTCCCCACCCCCAGTCACCCACTTCTCTGTTTCTGTGTTTTGTGGGTTTTTTTGTTTTTGTTTTTAGATTCTAGGTATGTGAGATCATACTGTACTTGTCTTTTCTCTTAGTTCACGCAGCAGAATGCCCTCATGGTCCATTTATATTGTTGCAAATGGTAGGATTTCCATCTTTCTCATGGCTGAATACCATTCCTCTGTGTGTGTGTGTGTGTGTGTGTGTGTGTGTGTGTGTGTGTGTGTGGCATCTTCTTTATCCACTTGTTTATTGATGGAAAGTTAGGTGTGTCTGTCTTGGCTCATGTGAATAATGGTGCAGTGAACATGGGAGTGCAGATACTTCTTTGATAGCCTATTTTCATGTCTTTGAATATATGTATACCTAGAAGTGGTATTGCTGGAGGGTATGGTAGTTCTGTTTTTGATTTTTGAGGAACCTCCATACTGTTTTCCACAGTGACTGCACCAATTTACATTCCCACCAACAGTGCACAAGGGTTCTCTTTCCTTCACACCCTTGCTAATACTTGTTATCCTCTTGTCTTGATAACTGCCATTCTCATAGATTTGAGGTGATAGCTCATTGTGTTTTAGATTTGCATTTCCCTGAAGATAAGTGATGTTGAGAATCTTTTTATGTACTTGCTGGCTATTTGTATGTCTTCTTGGGAAAAAATGCCTATTCAGTTTATCTGCCCATTTTTTAAATCAGATTTTAATCTGATAAATTAATTTTAATCTGATAAACTCCTCAGCAGTAAGGAATCTCCCGTTTACGAACAGGCTTTTCTTTAATGCCTTCACATAACCTTTCTGGGGTACCTATGGGGTACCAAGCCTTTAGTCTTTCCTTAAAACCACACAGTAATAGAAGAGAATCTCTCCAGGACAATGATCTCTTGTTTATATTACTTACTACCAACCTTCAGAGACCATCTAAACAGAAGAATGATACATATATACATAGCATCTATGATAAAGGTTTTTTTCCCCCCTTTGCTATTGTGTTATATGAGTTCCTTATATATTTTAGATATTAACCTTTTATCTGATATATGGTTTGCACTTATTTTCTCCCATTAAGGCTGCTTTTTCATTTTGCTGATGGTTTCCTTTGCTGTGCAGCAGCGTTTCAGTTTAGTTTGCTTTCATTGTCTTGGCTTTTAGTATAAAATCCAAAAAAATCATTGCCAAGATTGATACCAGAGAGCTTAATCCCTAAGTTCTTCTAGGATTTTTATGCTTTTGGGTCCTATGTTCAAATCTTTAATTTGGTTTGAGTTGAATTTTGTGTAATGGTGTACAGTAGGGATCCAGTTTCATTCTTTTGCCTCTGGCTCTCTAGTTTCCCCAGCACCAACTACTGAAGGAGGCTATCCTTTCTCCATTGTAGTATATTCTTGGCTCCTTTGTCATATGTTAATAGAGCATTATGCATGAGTTTATTTCTGGGTTCTCTATTCTCTGTTGCTCAACTTTTACTGTTATTATTAACAATGACAATTCTAATGTGTTTTAAGTATTTAGGTTAATTTCTTTAGGCTAGATTCCCAGAAATGTGGTTATTGGCCACGTTTTAAGGTTAGGATTATTTTCATGTTCTTGATGTATGTTGGTTAGTTTCTTCTCCAAAAGGCAATGCCAATTTGAACTGTAATTTGCAGTGTCCTTTGAGGCCTGTTCCCTCTGCAACATTGGGGGTCTTGTTTTTATTTTGAAAGGCAATTAAAGAAACTTGATAGTTTTGAAGAGTACACCGAAGTTGATTTGATACATTTTTAATTCAAATGTGCAGTTTAGGAGGCCATGTTTAAATACTTAGCAGGCAACTGAAAAATCAGGTTTTGTTACGGGGTGGAGATATGGGCGTATGTATCTGCTAGAGAAGAGATTAGAGAGTTTTTGTTTTGACATTCTGGAAATGCTTGGGGGAGAAAAAAGGCTGGTAAGGTTTTAGATGAATTTGTATTACAGAAGTCATAAAACTCAGAAAAGAAGGTTTAAGAAGAATAAAACCTTATATTTCCTGTTTCTCTCTCACAGAAATTACTTCCATTTTATGAGTAGGAAATATCTGAAGCTGGATACAAGCTCAGTAAAGATTGTGGAGGAGGCCACTACAAGGTCTTACTTGAGAATATGCTCCCATTTGTCACAGGCTTTCTTTTCCAGGAGTTGATGATGAAGAGAAAGACTGGGGTTATCTAAATTGAATTTTATCAGATTAGTACCTTGCATGTGATAGTCCATTGAATGAAAATAAGTTGTCATAATTAATGACTGGCACTGTCCCCCACCACGTATTTTTCCAACACCTTCTAAAGCAATTTTGATTTGAATTATTTCTGATCATAAGCTTGGTTTTTAGGCCCTTCTCACTTGGGAGACTACTGACGTGGGACCATTTTCCTTTTCTTTACCCAAAAGTAGCTTTTATAGGTTTTGGTTAGATAAACCATTTAACAAACAAACAAAAAAGAGAGGCAAACCCAGAAATAGACTCTTCACTATAGAGAACAAATTGGTGGTTACTGGAGGGGAAGTGGTTGGAGGTGGAACTGTAGGTGATACAGATTAAGGAGGGCAGGTGTTGCGACGAGCACCAGTGTTGCTAGGAAGTGATGAATCACTATATTGTACAAAACTAGTGTTACTCTGTATGTTGACTAGAATGTAAATAAAAACTAGTAGGGAAAAAATGGGGAAATAAATGTTAGCCACATGCCTTTTGATTGAAGGGCTATAACATTATTTTCTAAAATGGTTTGTAACCTTTTAAACAAGGTGTATTTTGTAGCTGTTTCCTCATTATCTGTGTAGGCATTTCCTTATGAGGATAATGGATGTACTCCTTTCATAAATATCTCCTAAAGATGCCCACTGCTTTTGAAAGTAGTGTCTGCCTTTAACAGTTTGTTATTCCATTTTGGTTTTTTGATCATGCCTCCTGCCTTATTTTTCTTTTTAACCATAGAAATACTTACATTAAAATATGTTTACTTTTACTTACATCTTTAGATATATGTACCATTTCCAAAATTATATTTCAGTAATTAAGTTGGTGAATTGAAAAATGTTATGTTCTTGGTAAGAGATGAATAAGAACTACTTGAGTACTATTTTATAAAAACAAATAGAGAGTTTTAGAGTTTAGAGTTTCATGGAAAGTTTTCACAGTGTATCTTTCCAGGCTTTTTCTTTGCCATTCTTTTCTTCACTTCTTCTCAATATCACATTTCACTAATTTAGTGATATGCATCTATTTATGTCTCTAAGTCTTCTCATGATACTCTCTCTTACAGAATTATCCATATTCCTCTCTGATTTTTCACCAGCAATCCAATCCATACTTAAATGTTTTGTCCCTTTGTCACGTCTGTGAAACTCCCACTCACACAAGAACCCATTATTGCCCTCCTCTGCTACCCCAGCACTTGATATCTGTTTTGTCTAATAAACATGTCTTTTTATAGCCGGTTGTATTTATTTTTATCTCCTACACAGGACTGTGAGGCCCATTGTCTTTGTTTACTTAGCATCAAGCCAAAAGCCTTATTCATACTGGTTGTTCATTTATTGGGCAAAGGGATATCCTTTGGGTGTGCCAAACCTGGGTTTACCAAGAAGCAAACCTACATTCTTTGCTATAAAATTGTAATAACAGTACAAGTTTGAAAGGAAAAAGGCCATTGGGTTCAAGTATTTCAAATTATAATTTTTAATCTCAATTTTATTATTGCGGTTCCATATGCAGCATGCAGTAAAGTGGTGAATAAATCCTTAATTTCCAAATATAGAAAGATGTTGAAATACCGAGCACTGTAGGACCTTCCTTCCTTCCTTCCTTCCACCATCACTTCTTTTTGGTAGTGGTGCTTTGTACTTGTCAATTTTGGTCTTTGTAAACCACGAGAAGCCAAGGGCATGGCCACGTGCTGTGGACCTTTTATTTGTGTATGTTAGTATAAAATCTTTTTCATTGTGCCTTAAACTTTCTAATTTTAAAAGTATCATTTGGGTAAATGCTTCTGATAGAAATTCAAACAAAATAAAGATACACAAAAGCAAAAAGCCATCTGTATGTATACTCTTCACATTCCATACTTCTTCACAGAGATCTACCTATTAGAGTCTGATTTGAGTATTTTCTCTCTTCTCTCTGTACATATGCGTTTAGATACAGATACTCATTTTAAAAAAAGTACCTGGGATAGATATAATACGTGCATGTGGGTGCATGTGTGCACATGTGTCTAGGTGTTTGATGACTCCTTTTTCTGATTTAACCATATGTCTTGGAAAGTCATGTTAGTACGTGGCGATTTGTTTCCTTTTTAATTGCTGTTAGCCATATTGTGGATATAAATTGTGGTAAAAAAGAAAAACCCAGGGAACATAAGCAGCAAAGTATTTCATGTAATCAAGTGATAGCCCTTGAGGTGCTCAATCAAATTAATGTCTGATGAGTTGGGGTGGTTAGCACAGAACCTTACCTTTGACTTGCTCATGTGAATTCTTTTTGTATCTATTTTTAAAATATTAACTTTTAAATGTTAAAATGTTTAAATAAAAAACTTAAAAAAGAATACAAAGTGCTGGCAGTGAGTCTCTACAGTGATGACTTTTTTTTTTTTTTTAAGATTTATTCACTTGTGGGGGAGAGAGGGGCTGGGGGAGAGGGAGAGAGAGAACTCATACAGACTCCCCACTGAAGAGGGAGTCTGAGCCTAAGATCATGACCTGTGTCGGATGCTTAACCAATGCCACCCAGGTGCCTCCAGTGATTTCTGTAAGGTATCTCAAGGTATTTGTTACTGAGGTAATTCAGTATTCCATTTTCTACTGTCAGGGATTCTTTGGCAATAGCTGTCAGAATTTAATATTCTTTTATTCTGTTTTTGTTAATATCTCTTCCTTGCCTTATTTTCATTAACATTTATTTGAAAACGTCATTTGCTTCTCATAAGATGAATTCTTTTTTCCAGCATCCAGTGTTGGATGAACCAATAGCAGAAGCTGTCTGTATTATAGCAGATATGGATAAATGGACTGTTCAAGTGGCCAGTAGCCAGAGACGAATGACAGATAATAAATTGGGAAAGGAAGTATTAGTTTCCAGTCTTGTGTCCAACCTGCTTCATTCCACTCTTCAGCTTTATAAACATAACTTATCTCCAAATTTTGTAAGTATGTATACGGCTTGAATCACTTAGCACTCTGATAGGTGACTGAACTTTATTTAGTATGTGCCTATATTGAATACTGCTGTTAGCTTCATCATTGTTTCCCAGAAAAAAGGATGTAATGAACTGAAAGTCTGTGTTCCTCTAAAATCTGTGTGTCGAAGCCCTAACACCTAGTATGATGGTGTTTGGAGTTGGGCCTTTGTGAGGTAATTAGGATTAGATTATAGGTGATGAGGGTGGAGCCCTTATGATGGGATTCCTGGATCTTCTAAGAAGAGGAAGAGAGATTGTGATCACAGAGCCAGAGGCAGTCATCTGCATGCCCAGGTTAGAGCTCTTGCCAGAACTGAACATACTAGCACCCGGACCTTCACACTTGTAGCCTCCAGAATTTGTGCCATTTTGTAATGGCAGTCCAAGGGGATGTGTACATATCTATATATTGTATGGTTTCGGCAGCTAGAATTTGGTGTCTGACTAGTTTAATGTAAGGTATGGACATGCGGTATCCCCAAGCTTTGTGCAGAATGCCAGTGCTTTCCAGAGCCTCATTGTCCTTTCGGGACATTGAATGAACCCTCTTCATAATACTGAATAACCTCTTACTGAAGACACCATATCCAGCTTTCAAAGTCCTTTTTTTTTCCTTGTTAGAACAAAAATAATGCAGCGTACTTAAAAACTTCTATAGATGAACATGATAAAGACCACATATGAGAAAACCACAGCTAACCTTTTTCTCATTGGTGAAATATTGAAAGTTTTACCCCTATGATCACAGATAAGACATGGATGCTCACTTTTATCACTTCTATCCATCAGAGTACTAGAAAACCCTAGCCAGAGCAGTTAAACAAGAAAAGGAATCCAAATTAGAAAGGAAGAAGTAAAATTATCTCTGAAGATCACATAATCTTAAGTGTAGAAAACTTAAAGTTTCCACAAAACAACTGATAGAGCTAAAAATGAATTCAACAAAATTGCAAGATACAAAATCAGCTTGCAAAGGTAGTCCCATTTAAATTCACTAGCAATAAACAGTCTAAAATGGAAGTTAAGAAAGCACTTAAAATAGCATCAGAAGAATAAATTATTTAGTAATAAATTTTACCATGCGTAAAAGACTTATATACTGAAAAGTAGATAACATTGCTGAAAGACATTAAATAAGCATAAATAAAGGAAAGACACTTTGTGTTCATAGATTGGAAGACATAGTATTATCAAGATCACAGTACTACCCCAAGTAATCTACTGATTCAGTGCAATCCTTATAAAAATCCCAATGACTTCCTTTTTTTTGAAGAAATAGATTCAACCTAAAATTTACATGGTCTCTCAAGGGACCTGAAGAGGCAAAAAATTTTTTAAGACCTTAAAAAAAGGAGAACAAAGATGGAGGACTCACACCTCCCAATTTCAAAACTTAGTACAAAGTGACAGTAATCAAAACAGTGTGATACTGGCATAAGGACAGACATATAGGCCAATAGAATATAATAGCCCCAAAATAAACCGTTACTGACATGTTCAGTTGGTTTTGGACAAGGGAGCCAAGACCATTCAAAGAGGAAAGAAGCCCCTGAAATAAATCATGCTGAGAAAACTGGATATCAACATGGAAGAGAGTGAAGTTAAACCCTTACTTTATGCCATGTACAGAAGTGAATTCAAACTTGAATCTGACTTAAATTGAAACAAGTGCTTAAACTATCTGTAAAACTGTTCAAAGAAAACATAGGGGATAATCTTTATGGCATTTGATTTGGCAGGGATTTCTTGAATTTAACACCGAAAGCATGGGCAACAAAAGTAAAATATAGATACATGGGACTTTGTCAAATCAAAATTTTTGTCCACCACAGGACACTATCAACAAGTGAAAAGACAACCTGCAGAACAGGAGAAAATATTTGTAAATCATATATGTTCAAAGAAATTGGTATTCAGAATAACAAAGAAAAACTCAATTTAAAAATAGGCAAATAGATGTGTATTTCTTTCTCTAAAGAAGATATACACATGGTCATTGAGCATATGAGATGATCTTCGGGAAAGTACAAATCAAAACCACAGTGAGTTACTCCTTCACACCCATAAGTGTGGCTACGATCAAAAACAGGTATTAGACAAAATGGGAGAAATTGGAACCGTTGTGCATCGCTGGTGGGGATGCAAAATGGTGCAGCTGCTGTGAAACATACTTTGGCAGTTCCTCAAGAAGTTTAACATTGTATTGCCCTGTGATCCAGCAATTCTACCTCTGGGTTTATACTCAAAACAGTTGAAAGCAGGGACTCAAAACGATGTACCATCATGTATATGGCAGCATTATTTGCAGTAGCCAAAAGTTGAAAACACCTCATATCCATTAACAAATGAATGGATAAACAAAACGTGGTGTAATACATAGAATGGAATATTTTAGCTAAGATAATGAATGAAATTCTGATATATTCTGATACAATACGAATGAATCTTGAGCACATTATGCTAAGAAGAAGTGAAAAGGACAGATATTATAGGATTCTACTTAAATAAGGTCTCTGGAATAGGCAAATTCATAGAGACAAAGTAGAGATTACCAAGGGCTTGGGGGATGGAAGGAATGAGGAGTTACTATATAATGGGTGTAGAGTTAATGTTTGAGATAAAAAGTTCTTGAAATAGGTGGGGATGATGGTTGCACAACATTGTGACTACTTAATGCCACTGAATTGTATACTTTAAAAAGGGTAATATATGGGAGGTGCCTGGGTGGCTCTATCAGATATACGACTCTTGATCTCAGCTCAGGTCTTGATCTCAGGGTTGTGAGTTCAAGCCCCGTGTTGAGCTCCATGCTGGGCATGCAGCCAACTTAAAAAAAAAAGGGTAATACGGTAAATTCACAGATACATGTAAATTATATATACAGTTTATGTGTGTGTGTGTATAATTTCTATTTTGTTTTTCCAAGAAGAAAGTGGGTTTTTATTAGCAGTTTGGTGTTTTTTTAAGTAAGTTTCACACCTAATGTGAGGCTTAGACTCACAGCCCTAAGATCAGGAGTCCCACAAACTACTGACTGAGCCAGCCCGGCACCCCTATTAGCAGTTTTTATAGTTGATTTTCATTGGAAAGGAATACTCTGGAAGAATTTAGTGTTTTAACACCTGAAACTTATGTATTTTCCTTAAATGTATAGCATCAATTCACATGCAGAATCACTCATTTTATTAAATTGAGCAAGTTAATTGATAATAAATGAAGTGTATGTGTTTTAGTTTTTAATGTTCTAGCTTAGAAACATCTCTCTTCTAGTAACGACTACTGAGCATTTTCTGTGAGCTATTGCCAACTTTTTTCTTTAACTCTCCATGGGAGAAAGCAGCCTTTCCTGTGTAAATACATTTGATGTGCATCAATTTAGGAGTGCTATATTTATCAAATTTGGAATATAAACATTTTTTAAAGTTCCGGAAATGTTTTGTTTTTTTTTTTAAAGATTTTATTTATTTATTTATTAGGAAAGAGAGAGAGTGAGAGAGAGCAGGTCAGAGTGAGAAGCGGACTTCCCCATGGAGCTGGGAGCCCGATGTGGGACTCGATCCCGGGACTCCGGGACCATGACCTGAGCCGAAGGCAGTCGCTCAACCAACTGCGCCACCCAGGGGCCCTTTTTTTTTTTTTTTAAAGTTCCGGAAATGTTTAGTGGTGATAATTTCACATCTTCTTGGATGTACTTTTTTTTTTTTTAAGATTTTATTTATTTATTTGACAGGGAAAGAGAGATCACAAGTAGGCAGAGAGGCAGGCAGAGTGAATTTTTGGATGTACTTAATGCTTCTGAATTGTACACTTAAAAATGGTTAAAATGGTAAATTTTTACTATATATATTTTATCGCATTTAAACAAAACAAAAACTCTGTAGGATCTAATTTTGATATTAACTAGAAAAAAGTTACAATCCTTTAGCTAAAATTTAAAGCAAATGTGCTTTAAAAATGTGCTCCAAATTTTAGTTTATGTGGGAATAACTAAACTGAATTGTCATAACCATGACGCTTTGGAATTTACCATTACTTCGAATTAGAAACTATTTTCTTACCTGGTTCTTATTTCCCCCTTAACTGCAGTGTGTAATGCATCTTGAAGACCGATTACAGGAGTTATACTTCAAGAGCAGAATGCTGTCTGAGTACCTGAGGGGACAGATGCGTGTTCACGTCAAGGAGCTAGGAGTGGTTCTAGGGTATGTTTGTGGCTTTGTGTTCTCATTGCACTTTCTTTAGGCTAAGAATATTCCCTGAATTGCCTTTTAGAAGTTGGACACTGTTATCAGTTGGGTTGCTCTATACCATATAAAAGCAGATCCCTGGCTTCCATTGATCGGAAAGACATTGTCCCTTATGCTATTACAGCAAGTTGAGAAACTTGTAATTTACAT
Source organism: Nasua narica (assembly GCA_028533885.1). Lineage (NCBI taxonomy): Eukaryota > Metazoa > Chordata > Mammalia > Carnivora > Procyonidae > Nasua > Nasua narica. Next base: position 21,660,264 of record CM052809.1, on the reverse strand, counting down.
GTGGTGTAAACTCATCATTCCCAGCATCTGCCCTGTCATCCAAATGAGCTGACTGAAGTAACATCATTCTGTTGGTGGTAGTACATTATCTACATATTATTACTCCTTCTCCATATTTTTATATTATGTCTGTCTGCTTTGCAGTTATCCCTGGGAAGAAGACATTTTTCTAAAAGGCTAACTGAAGGAGGAACAGGAAATTGGTGGGAAACACTGATTAACCTTTTTCATTATAGTTGTAGTCACTAGTCACTTTGCCTGTGTTCTGTGGCTACGTGGGGGTGTGTGTGTGTGTGTGTGTGTGTGTGTGAATTATTTCCCCAAATCTTAGTTGCATAAATTGAAACAAGCTAGAACTTTTTTTAATTAAGCTTTTTAGAAGGGAGAGAGAACCAACATCAAGTAGTAACTGTGTCAGAAACCAAATTAAATTCTTTCATTAATATTATTCCTCATCATCACCCTATCCTTCTCTTATCCAGATGACCAAATGTTACTTACTTTTTTACTACATCAACACATACCATACATAAAACTCTTTGAAATGTTAAAAAAAATATATATTATTCCTCATCATCTAGATTGGATATAGATGATTCTGTGTGTATGCCTTTATTTAAAAAAATTAAACTAGTTTTAATGTAATATGCATATAACCAAGTTTTACAGGGCATTTTGACATAAAATGAAAATTAAGTTGTCAGTGTCTTTTCCCCAACTTCTGATCCTCATCCCAACACAATTAATGGATTGTTTCTTCTTACAGAATTTTTAAATATATAGGATAAAAAGTATGAATTGGTTTATTTTCTGTATATCATTGTGCTACTTGCCTTTTAATAAATCATGAATGTTCATATAAGTACATACTTTTAACTTGTTACTGTTAATGGTTGTATATCATTTCATTTTATAGTAGAATTTATTGATTATTTCAGGTTTTGTGCTATTACAAATCAATGCTGGAATGAATATAAATCTTTGAAGTTTGTAGGATAAATTCTTAGAAGTAGAATTTTTGGTTAAAGGACATGTGTATTAAATTTTTGATGGATATTGTCATTGTGATAGATGATACTAAAGGTTGTCCAAAAAGTTTCAGAATAAATTCTCACAGACAGCAGGAAGCACAATCTTCCTACTGCTGGCTATTGCCAATTTTTTTTCATCTTTGTCAAGCAACTAGCTGAAAAAATATAATGTGATTTTATTTATATTTATTCTCTATGAATAAGTCTACAATAACGATGTATTATTAAGCAGCTTCCATTATTCCAAAAAAAGAAGCATCAGTAGCAGCAGTGCCCATTACTTCTTCTCAGTACTTTTTTAAAAAAGATGTTATTTATTTGAGAGAAAGCACAAGAGAGTGAGCATGTGTGTGTAGGGGAAGGATAGAGGGAGAGGGAGAGAATCTCAAGTGGTCTCCACTTGCCTTGAGTGCAGAGCCCAGTGCAGGGCTCTATTTCACAACCCTGAATTCATGACCAGAGCCAAAACCAAGAGTTCGTTGGATGCTTTACTGACTGAGCCACCCAGGCACCTCCCCCCCCAACACAATTACTCTATTATTAGACTTTATTGTATTTCTTAAGATACTGTGCCTTGCCCTGATGCCTGGTCCATTAGCAGATCAGTGAGATGCTTTCCTACATCCATGATTTAGTTACTATAGGGTTTCAGTGACTTTCTTTTTTTAAAAAAATCTTTTGTTCTGGTTTTTATGTACTGAAACATTTCCATTTTGTGTTATTTTCAACTCTCTTCTTACCCTTTTCCTTTTGGCCAGAGTGGCCTAGGTTCTTGACTGCTGAGATGTGGTACGTAACAGTTATTGCCTATAAGACACATGTATTGGTTACAGAAAGCCTAAATTGAGATTCTTGTTTTCTTTATTTCAGGATTGAATCCAGTGATCTTCCTCTTCTGGCTGCTGTAGCAAGTACTCACTCTCCATATGTTGCTCAGATACTACTTTAATATAAAGGTTGTTAGAATTAACTCTGGTAGAAAGTTAAACAGAAACCAAGGAAGTAGATGCAACATTCATTTATGGCAGTTTTTTTCCCTCTTAGACTTTGATCTGAATGAGTCAAATGCCTGGGTATCCTGTGTTGCAGTACATATTGTGTGATCATTGGATTGCTTTTTTCTTTTGGCTGGACTTTTGGGTAGTGGTATACTTTTAAGCAAGTGCAACTAAAACAGCATAAGTAATTTTGAGGGAAAGCATTTGAAAAAGCCAAAGTGTAAATGAATAACATCAAGAATTTCATATGATCACTCCTGTGATGCCACACTCATAAACAGCAGTGGATGTCTCATGATTAAATGGCTCAGAAATAATCATTTCAGTAGTTTTAATTCCTTATTTCTAAGGTATGGGTAGATCTATAAAAGCTCGATTATTATTTTGTTTTTCAATTCAAAATAGCTAATTTTGGGGTATTTCTCAGAGTATTTTAAACAGCCTGTTAGTTATAATAAATCCATAATAATGAGTGTAAATGTGTGTATGTTATCCACCCAAGTGTACATACGTATCTATTTTTTAAAACAGAAGTAGAAATACAAGATTGATTGGTAAACATGCCTTTTTTAAAATAATATTTTCAACTAGTATCAACTGTAAATAGTGTTTAAATGTTACTCTCTGGTGAATTTTTCTGTTCACACAACCTAAAATATAACTAAAGCCGATCTTTTTTTAAGGCTGAGGAATGTAGATTCCCCAAATAAGAATACTACTTTATACCATTTGTTCTGTTTATAAGCTAATTCTTATAAATGTTAATATTTACATATTTGCATCTAATTTAATAAATGAAAATTAGGATTAAAAATTACACCAAAGCATTGGGAAAAATAATACTATTTTCTTTAAAAGTGCTCAGGTAGCCAAGGCTTTTGCTTTTAATATCAACCCTTCTTGAACCCACAGGAACTGAATATTTGTTTCACTGCTTCATAATATTCAGTTTACACTAATAGAGTTTATTAACTCTTAAAATTATTTGCTTTCTTCTAACAGCCCCTCCCTTCCAAAATCTAATTTTTTTTCAAATATTTTCATTTTCCAGTTGTTAATGTTTTTGTACATATTGTCGAGTGTTGCTTATGAGAAAGGCTAATATGGAACCAAACTCTATTGTAAAGTAATGTAAATAGAAAGATGGGTAGATAAAGTTTTCAATATGCTCTACTACCTCAGTTTACTTGAATACTACATTATAGTTTATTCTTTACTTATCTGATCTAAGATACTTTTAATGCTAGATGTGAAATTGGTTTCTGCTTTCATGGACTATTTTCATCATAATTAATTGATTAGCTTAAAAACTCACATGCTTATTCTCTTAAGTATAATTACTGTATAATACATTCATTCTTGCTGTTTGAATTTTTAGTAATTAAGGAAAATTTCTGTGGTTTGTTTAGTCTTTGGCCTTGAATTTATAGTGTTGGATCACATTTTGCCTTGTTCTTTATGTATTCAAGAAATCTCCAACTAGACAAGAAATGGTTGTTTTGATGGAGTGTATACCTTAAATCGTGCCTGCAATCACTTTTGCCCCTGCATCCTGTCAACTGGTCCCAGTTAGTACCTGAGTCTCCCATGGATGACTTGCTGCCAAAGAGTATTTATGGATCTATTTTCTTTGGCTTAATTTTCTTATTCCATTAATTATTGAAATTCTTCCCTCTTTTATTGTTTGGAATTCTATGAATCAGTCTCTTTGGCAGAATTCAGAATATAGACAGATTCATAGGTGGGCCATTGTACATTATTTTTTTATTGTAGTTCAGAATGATATGTAACAGGTAGATAATGTCTGTTTTTGCTTGTTTTATTTTTTTTAATTAATCATCAAACTGTTCGAAGTCCTATTTGAAATCTCTAATTAACATTTAGGATATCTAGTCTTCAATAAATGGATGGCCCATCCTACTATTCCTTTTAAAACTAAGCTTTGGGGGCGCCTGGGCGGTTCAGTCGGTTAAGCGTCTGCCTTTGGCTCAGGTCATGATCCCACTATCCTGGGATCGAGTCCTGCATCGGGCTCCCTGCTTAGCTCCGTCTCCCACTCCCCCTGCTTGTGCTCTCTCTCTCTGTCAAATAAATAAATAAAATCTTGTAAAAAAATGAACAAAACTAAGCTTTGCAAGGCGCCTTGGTGGTTCAGTCAGTTAAGTATCTGTTTTCAGCTCTGGTCGTGATTCCAGGGACCTGCCTGCTTCTCTGTCTCCTCCTCACTCGTGCTCTCTCTCGCTCTCTCTCTCTCTCTCTCTCTCTCAAATAAATAAAATCTTCAAAAAAAGAAAATAAAACTAAGCTTTGCTCAGAAGGAAAAGGCCTATAGTTTCTTATAGAATCATTAATCCTTATAGGATTCCCGAGTTTTATACTTCCTAACCCTCTGTAATTTCTACTACTTTCGTCATAATCTTGTTTTTCCTTACACAAAGCCCAAGGAATAACCTGCTGCTTCTTTAAAGTGTGATCATTATGATGAATGTGAAGAGTTTTGGCCTGTTCAAAATAATTTTTTCAACTTCCTATGGTACAGACAGATATGTTACATATTTTAAAAACCTTTTTCAACAGGAAAAAAAGTCAACTGTTGGAACAGGAAATGAAAAAGGGATCTTTTACATTATAGATTTAAAACTAATTTTTCCTTGTATATAAACTAATTGGTTTGATTTGAAATATTCCTGGCTTTTATTAATATGTCTTAATATTGAGTTTGAAAATGTTAAGTGCAATAAACATACTAGCACAGATTTCATTTTGTTGCAATTGGCATACACTGGGGATGATCACTTTAAAAAAAACTATTTTACACAATGCCTACTTCTGGTGGATGTCTTATGAGATTGTTCTGCTTTCTCTAAGTTATTTAGATGGTGGGATATGTAAAATGTACATACTTGTTCCTCATTCTGTATACATTTCTCAAATGTACACCTGTATTATAATAACCTCCCAGTTCTAGGGGAAATTTGTGCAATAAATACATGTCAGTTTGATGGACGATGTTGGTCTTTATTTCATGTGTAAATAAGGGATATGTAATATGGACTCTGGTGTCCACTCACTTGTATACTTTTCACAAGTGTGGCACTTGTAGATATGTAACCTTATTCATAATGTCCTTCTTTAATCCCAAATTTCTTTACTGGTATTTAATAGAATCTACTTTCTGAGGTGGTTGTGTGAATCAAGTGAAATAATGAACGCCAAAAATTTATCTCAATGCATGTGACTCCCAACATACTTAATAATTCTTGGCTGCTGCTATTGCTATTGGGTAATCTGTCCAGCCTCTCCACTATGGACTCCACCTGTTGTGGGGAGAATTTAACATTATGTTCTTATGAATGAAAATATAGTCATAAAAATATACTGGCATAGTGTTCCATTTATCCTTTTTCTCATGATGACAAATAGAAAATTTCTTTAACTGCTTTTTTGAAAACAAACTAAAAATATTTAATATCTAGAAGAAGCCATACAAAGTGGCTAGGAACATTGTATTCAATGCAAATTACCGTTGACTTTACTATTAAACCAAAATACTTGGCTTGGGTTCTAATCCTGGTTTGTTCACTGATTTGCATGTGACTCTGAGCAAGTCTATCCTCTTCATCTTCATTATAGGGTAAGTAAACTCTTTCATCACTCCAGAGTGCCAGCTCTGCAGCAGTGATTCAGCCCTGAAGAGGCTACTGAGATGCTACCTTACATCACTTAGGCCAGTTGATTTGGGTAGAGTTATGTCAGGAGGCAGGATTAGACCAGTGGCTTTTTGTAGGCCTGTTTTCATGTCATTTTACATAAATATATATATGTGAGATATTTTAGATATTTTAAAGGTCTATAACTGTTACCTGTGTTGATAAGTACTGTTCTGAGAAGCAGAGAGGAATGATTTTGGTAATAGGAATCTGTAACACAGAATTTAACCTGAGATCATACAGTCTTTCCATGAGGGTTCATTTTGTTTCTCAGACCAGAATGGTTTCCAACTAGTATGTGCTGACAAATGTATTATAGAAGATAATCCGGTGTTTGGTTTTTGCTAGTGTAGAACAGAGAGTAGGATGGCACACGGGACCAAACCTGAGGTGAAGGTGCAAGGGGAGCTGAGGAATTGGGAGCTTTGAGTAGGAAGGACATAGATAAAAAGGCAGAGGTTAGATAATGTAGTGCTTCTTATCCTTGTTTTGGAAAGCAGACCATGGACTTGGTGTTGTTTCTTCTAGATTTTTTTTTTTTTTTAAGATTTAATACAGAGAGAGAGAGATCACAAGTAGGCAGAGAGGCAGGCAGAGAGAGAGGGGGAAGCAGGCTCCCTGCTGAGCAGAGAGCCCAATGCAGGGCTCGATCCCAGGACCCTGAGATCATGACCTGAGCCTAAGGCAGAGGCTTTAACCCACTGAGCCACCCAGGCACCCCTGTTTGTTCTAGATTTAACCTTTGAGATATCCCTAAGAAAAAAAATAAAGGAAATATAAGCAGTCCAAAAGAGATTTTTAAAGAATATGTGTAATTCCCACTCATTATTTGTCAAGAGAACTTTGGTGGTATTAAAGCATATGCTCAGCTTCCACCAGCGCCCACTGCGTAGTCTCCTGAGATTTGGTAATTCCTTTAAAAGGACTTTGGTCAAAGTGTGAGCCTAGACCAATCCTTTCGTTAAATTGCAGACAGATCTCTGGGTTAACACTGATTAGACCTCCCACGGATAAATCTGTATTTACTCTTGAGAGTACTAAGTTGAAGAGGCTTAAGGTTCCTTGTTTTCCAAGTGACTTTTTTTTTAAGACTTTTTTATTTACTTGTCAGAAAGAGAGAGAGAGAGAGCGAGCGCACAAGCAGGCAGAGTGGCAGGCAGAGGGAGAGGGAGAAGTAGGCTCCCTGCCGAGCAAGGAGCCTGATGTGGGACTTGATCCCAGGACCCTGGGCTAACGACCTGAGCCGAAGGCAGCCACCCGACCAACTGAGCCACCCAGGCGTCCCTTCAAGTAACTGTTTTAACAAGGGCAGTCCATATATGTCTCTATATTCACCTCAGTGCTCATCTATTCAGATTCCTGGGAAAGGCAATGTTACCTAAATTGTCTCAAAGGGAGTCACACTGTTGAAATGTGTAAATATAAGGGAGATATTTTCTCAAGAAACTTGTGATGCCGCTCTTACATTACACAATTAGTCCAGCACTCACAGGTCAGTATCCTTCATTGTATGAAGGGGCTGGAATTAAGTTGAGTCAGACTAGTTCAGAACCTGAGTTAGTTTAAAGTAGTTTTTAAACCTTGTCACATACTAGAAACACCTAGGTAGGGGCACCTCAGTGGCCCAGTCATTAAGCATCTGCCCGCATCAGGCTCCCTGCTTGGCAGGAAGCCTGCTTCTCCCTCTCCCACTCACCCTGCTCGTGTTCCCTCTCTCGCTGTGTCTCTCTCTGTCAAATAAATTTTTTTAAAGATTTTATTTATTTATTTGACAGAGAGAGAGAGAGAGAGATCACAAGTAGGTAGAGAAGGGGAAGCAAGCTCCCCGCTGAGCAGAGAGCCCAAAGCTGGGCTTGATTCCAGGACCCTGAGATCATAACCTGAGCTGAAGGCAGAGGCTTTAACCCACTGAGCCACCCATACACCCCCAAATAAATAAAATCTTAAAAAACAAAACCAAAAAACAACACCTAGGTAGCTTTTGAGAATACTAATTCCTAGACCCCACCCTCAGATTCTGATTTAATGACCATAATTGATGTGGATTTGGGCCAAAATTTGCTTTTTTTTTCCTCTAGTAGTGACTCCATTTCCCAGCATACTCCAAATTTCAAGTCTTTACTTCATTTCAGGTGCTATTAAAACCAGTGCTCTTTACTCCCATATTTTTATTGATTTGCTGTTTTTTGGTAAGATGGGCATTCTGAGTAAGCCTGCCTAATCAGGATTTGGTTTTGCATAAAACATTTGCTTATTAGCCAGACCTCTTTCTTTGCCATTAGAGAACAATCAAGTACCTTTTTTTAAAAAAAAAAAAAAACAAAACAGCAAAATCCCCTCTTAATTACTTGGTCCTTAGATACTTCCATTTGTTCATTCAACAAATACTCATTGAACACCTGATAAATGCTGGGCACAAGTCTGGGTGCAAGCTATATGCAGTAAATAACACAAACTTTCTTCTGTTTCCTTAGGGAATTTACATATTTCCTACTGGTGGGGGAGATAGATGAAAATATGGTGTCAGGTTGTGGTAAGTGTGATGAAGAATAAGGTAGGGTAAGGAGTTAAGAGCCTTTTTTTTTTTTTTTTAAAGATTTAGCTATGTTTTGTTTTTCCTAGAATTTAATAAACTGCTTGCATTCAGAACCATTATTTTTCCTTTCGGATACCAGGTAGTACTGGTGAATATTATCCTAGAGGCTGCCTTTTCTCTGAAAATAGCCATTAGAGTTTTCACTGTTTAGTCACTTTTTTCAGCATACCAGAGCACAATATAAGATGGAAAGGACAAGAAAGATTTTGCAAGTGTGCTTAAGTTTAGATTGTGTGTAGTTACCATGGACATTGTTTTTACTATTGCTGTCTTATGATATAGCTAATAGTTATTTTTGTGTAATTTAATGAAATATTAATATACAGAAAAATCAATAAATATACACTAATGTAACCATAACTTTGGTCAAGAAACAAATCAATTCTAGTAACCTAGAAGCCCCTTCCTCCATGTGCCCTATCCTGATCATAATCCTCTTAACATTTTTGTAACTACAACCCTGATTTTTGTGAACATCATCTCCCTTTTTCTTTATAATTTTATGTTTCTACCACATCCCAATGTGGTATAATTTAATTTTGCTTGTATTTGAGCCCTGTGTTATAATTATACTTCATATTTTGTTTTGCTTTTTTTTCTCTCAACATTATGGAGATTCATCCACTGAATCCAGTGGTTTATTCATCCACTGAATGAATATAGCACAATATACTCATTCTGTTATTGATGGACATTGGTGTTATTTTTAGTTTTTGGCTAATATGAACAATGAACATTTTTGTTCATTTTTTCTAGTGTATATGGGTGTTCTTCAGGACATATTATGAGGGACTGGACTTGCTGTGAAAGGGTATGTTTCAGCTTTACTAGATTTTTCTACCAAAGCACTTTCCCAGTTTACACATAACCTGCAGTTTGTGTGACAATTCTTGTTGCTCCACATCTTCATGAATACATGTGTTTCTTAAAGTTACTAATGAAAAAAAATGAGGTGTTAAAAAAATCTAGTTCTTCACACTTTAATTTCTGCTTCAGAGAAATCACTTTTCAAAGGTCAAGTAATAAAAGAGTGTAGGCAACATCCGAAGTACTGCACATGAATTATCTCATGTAATCTTGAGAATTCCAAAGCAATGGGCCCTTTACTATTCCCATTTTACAGATAAGGAAACTGAAGTTAAGAGATACTAAATAACTTCAAATGGTTTAAATAGAAATGGCCTATTAAAGACACATACTCAGATGTTTGCCGATAAAGCCCAAGCTCATGGTCCTCATGCTTTAATTCCTTTCCCCTCTTTCAAATATTTATGTGGCCCTAGAAACTGATCCTTGAAGGATGGAATGGCTCATTTTTGTGATCCTAGGCAGATCTTTGAGAAGATGTTTATACACGCAAAAAATGACGAAAATGGGTCATCGCAATTCCTTGTGCTCTCCACAATTAGTTTACTTCCAGAATGGCTGAGCCACAACTTCCCTGGTAGGGCTTTTGACCCATATTCAAAAAAGAAATGTGCTAGTATGTTGCAAACTACCAAGTTTGGGCAAGCCCAACGACCAAAACAAAACTATTATTAATATCTGCCATCATTACCAGGTCCGAGAAATATATTGCAGCCTGAATTCTTTGTTTCTCTAAAATACAGCACGTCATTAGAAAACTGAATAACGTCATAATCATAAATCACTTAGAATTATTGGGCGAACTATGTTAACTGCCGTGAGAAATACTAAGATGTACCTAGATGTGGTATACCGACCTAAGAAAGCTTAAAATTCAGTAAAAAGAACATGCCTATGATGGCTACAAAGTAATTTTGAGACCAGTGCGGCCTATGAGCGCGCCAAAGGGACAGCAGTGAAAAACACTTTTACAACGAATGGATTCTGGAATTCTATCAGTCTTCTCACAGTGAAAACCTAATTTGCAGGTGCCTGGCTATCCTAAAGAGCGAGCGGTCTGTTTTTCTTACCATGGGACCAGTAAATAAATGGAAACTGGCTTTATTCGCTCTGTTGGGAAACAGGCTAGTATGTAAAATGCAGTGCGAAACTGGTCACTCTTGAGTCCAGGCAGCCCTAAAACCTTCGCGAACCAACACTAACTGGCCGCGAGACTTTAATTTCTCTGCCTGGATCTCATTACGTCCGTAATGGACAGAACAAGTGCTTTCTAACGGCCTCCTCCCACAAGAGATTTGTTTTATTAAAAGAAACGCACCCAAGAGAGTGAACTTCCCCGTCCGCGGAACGGCAGCAACTATTTCTGCACTTTCTTCAAGGGAGGGGTGTCGGCGTTGCAGAATTGGTGTTTGGCCCCAGGCTTGGCCACACCCTGAGTTTCCGGATTAGAGCACAAACAGAACCCTCCCCCCAGAACGCTTTCTCGTAAGGTTCTGCCCCAACAGGCTATTTTTGCTCAGTCCCCGACAGTGCGCTTCCGGTCCCTGCGCCGGAAGTTGGAACAGCCGAAACCGCAAATCCGAGGCTGATCCCGTGACTGGTTCAGATAAGATCTCGCGACGTGTCCTCAAACTCACGAAGGAGAGTCCGAAGAGGCCTACCTACACCGCCCCAGGTTTTACGTCACCGCGGAGACACGCCTTTGGGCGCTCGTTTGCGTGCTCGCCCTTCTGCGCATGCGCACTCACCCTCCTTCCGCCCCCGTGCGGGCTTTCCTCTGGCCAGTCGCGCGTGGGCTGAGGCCCTGGGCGGGCGTTGTGAAGGCTTGTTTGCTCGAGTGCTGGCCCCGGGGTGGTCCGGAGTTCTCTACCTCGGGGGTGGAGGGTGCATACCCCACACCTAAGGTGAATGTGTTGTCTCGTGGACTGCTAAGTGAAGGCTGGGGAGCACGGGGACGGGGGCCGCGGCCATGAACTCACCCGTGGACCCCAGCGCTAGGCAGGCGCTGAAGAAGAAGCCTCCCGAGCGGACCCCAGAGGTAAGACTGGCCGCCTCTAGCGCGAGTCCCGCTGTCCAACGGGCAGCATCCTCCTGTTGGTCTGAAACCTGTGGTGACTGTCCCCTAGCTAGAGCCTCGCACCTGCTGCCAGTATATGTGTCTCTGCGTCCCTCCCCCTCCCCCCCCAGGCCCTCCTTGCCGGGGTGATGACCGCCTTTCCTGCTCGAGGTGCAATCTTCCCGCACACCCGTCTTTGCCGGTAACTTCCTAGTGTTTTCGATAAGTAGATACCATAACAAAATCGTGTTTTCTCAGGGCAAAATGTGGGTGTCGGGTTGAGAGTGTCCGTAGGTTGATAGAAAAACGAAGTAGAAGTTGTTAGTAGTCATATTATGAAAAAGTGGCTTTTCTTTAAAGGTCTCTAAAGTTGCCTAGTAAAGTTTTCAAAATCAGCTTAAAACTTTGCACCCCAGTCAGATAAATTCTGGTGGTGGATGATGCATGTTTAAAGATTGGTTCTGGTGGTACTTTCTCAGACTGTCAGCGGGAAAGTCTTAAGTATTTTGTGCTTGGATCCAAAATTTGCTATATTAGCATGAGTGGCATCAGCTTAAATAATTTTCATTTGACCTCAACGCTAATTTTCAGTCACGTAACTGAAACCTTGTAACTTTGCATATCCCTATAAAGTCCTTAGATTTGAGGGGAGTTTTTTTCTTGTTTTGGGGTAGTTTCTGTAATAAGTGGTATATTTCTTAAGCCAAAAAGCAATGACTGACAAGAGGGTGAAGGGACTGTTAGATTGTCGTGTATATGGTTGCAATAAATGAAATCAAATGTTTTGGTTAATACTTAAGCCACTTTTGCGGTTTTTTTCAGATTTATAGTGCTTTGTATAGTGGATCTCAGTAACTTGGGGCTGACCTTTTGTGATATGACATTAGTCAAGGCATGACTATAGTTAAAGCAAACTTTCTTTTGGGGGATCCTGATCTTTAAATGGAAACAAGGCAAATTCTGCCACTTTCCAGAGTCCTCATTTTGAGACCTACATTTATTATCCCATGTGTTTTAATTTCCCTGTGATGATTCTTGAAGTTATTGTGAGCTAATTGAAAGCCTTCACAGGTGAATCTGCTGTAGTTTTTATATAATTAGAAACTATTGTGCAAGTCTTGCAATCTATAATAGAGGTTTTACTTTTAAATATTTATGATAAATTCACAGTTTAATAGGAAAATCTTCTCTTTAATAGCGTAATAATTAGCCACTTTAGAATGGCCTATTTTTGAGCCTTAGGAGATTTTCTTTCTCCTTCCTCCTTTCTTTCTTTTCAAGATTTTCTAAACTATTAAGAAAATTAGGTTGGCCGATGTGTGCCACTCTAAGTACTTGTTTTACTGGAACAGCAGCATTGTTTAGGGGAATGCTGACCAACGGCTCACAATACAGTCTAGTGTCCTAAGTTCCAGCAGCATAACATGGTAACTGCTTGATACATTGGCAGTGATTTTAAGTGAGTATAGAATTTGTTTGCAGTACAAAAGTGTGAGTAAAGAAGTGGTAACCTGGGGCACCTGAGTGGCTCAATCATTAAGCAGCTGCCTTCTGCTCAGGTCATGACCCCCAGGTTCCGGGGATTGAGCCCCGCATTGGGCTCCCTACTCAGGAGGAAGCCTGTTTCTTCCTCTCCCACTCCCCCTGCTTGTGTTCCGTCTCTCTCTGTGTCTCTCTCTGTCAAATAAACAAAATCTTAAAAAAAAAAAATGGTAACCTGAATCCAAGTGATGATTTATTTGTGAGAATTTCATCAAATTACGTTTCTCTTTTCAGGAAACCTTTAGTCTTTTAGTGGACTCTTAAAATTTTATTATAAATATTTTCATTTAACATTTATTGAAATCTTACAAATTCCCGGCACTATTTTGTGCACTGGGATGTATCAGTGAACAAAACAGGCATGCCCTACTGGTGCTTGGAATTCTAATGGAAGGGTCCAGGGAGGAGACGGAAAAATAGAATCAAGTAAGTTAAATAATATAATAATGGCTAACTTAAGAAAGAAGGGATTGGAAGCAGGGGGCAAGGCCTGGGTTGCAGTTTAAATAAGATGGATAGTGTTGTGATTTCTGAGAAGATGACTTTTGATTGAAGGCTTGATGCATGTGATGAAATTAGCTCTGGAGATAAATGGGGAAAGAGCTTTCAAAATAGAGGGAATAATCATTGCACTTCCGAGATGAGGGTATGGCTGTGCATTAAACGAGTCGCAAGGAGCTGTTAGTGACTGGAGGAGAGTAAACAAGGGTGAGAATTTTAAGAGATGAAGTCAGAGAGGCAGTAATAGTAGTGTAGGAGGGAGTATATCATTAAGGTCTTTGTAAGTCATTGGAAATTCCTTGACTTTTATGTGAAAGAGGGGGTCTCCAGAAGATTTTGAAACAGAGGAGTGATATTATCCTAGTTAACTTTTTAAAGAGCCCCCTGGTTGCTTGCTGGGTTGAGAATAGACTTTATGGAAGCAAGGGTAGAAAGAAGCAGGCACGTCAGAGGTTGTGTCACTTTGAAGTCGGGAAGAGCTGATTGTAACTTAGACTGAAGTGATAATAATGCAGGTGGTAAGAAGTTATCATTTATGGAAGTGTTTTGAAGGTTTAGCCAACAGGATTTGCTAATGAATTAACCCTGTGCTTTGGGGGAAAGAAAAGTGTAGAGCAGGGTTTCAAGGTTTTTGCGCTGAAAATCAGTACTGGAGTTACCATCAAAAAGTTTCACCTGGTGTCAAAGAGATGGGGAAAAGCTGCTGTGGAGGAGTAGGTTTGAGGAGGGAAAATCAGGAATTGACTTTTGAACATGTCAAGTTGTGAAATGTCTATTAGAAATGGTGAGTAAGGAGTTGCATATAGAGATTTATATTTCTGTAGAGAGGGCTGGGCTGGAGATAGAAATTTTATATTCATTCACTGATAGTACTTCAAGTCATGAGACTAGATGAAATTACCAAGGCAGTGTGAGTGTACACAAAGAGAAGAGGACTGCAGACAGCCTCATGGCACACTTGATTACTACAACTTCAGGAGAGACCAGCGAAAGAGATGACTGGGAGCAAACCGTGCAGGAGAAGAAAAGCCAAACGAATAAAGTATGTAATAGAAGAGGATAAAATATATTCAATTTATTTTTTCTTGAATGCTTAGTTGGTGCGAAGCATTATCAAAAAATAGACAAATAGGGACACCTGGGTGGCTCACTCGTTAAGCAGCTGCCTTCGGCTCAGGTCATGATCCCAGGGTTCTGGGATCGAGCCCCACATAGGGCTCTCTGCTCAGCAGGAAGCCTGCTTCTCCCTTTCCCACTCCCCCTGCTCCCTCTGTTGCTGTATGTCTCTCCGTCAAACAAATAAATAAAATCTTTAAAAAAAAAAATAGACAAATAGGTTGAGAATCACTGTCTTATAATGTTGTAATCAGATGTTTGCATTGTGTAATGAGTATAGAAGTCTTCTATTTGTTTCTGGGACAAAAGGAAGAGTCCCTTCATTTTGAACCATCTGTTGCCCTTACTTGAAACTGTCATCTCAAACTTATTGAGCCAGACATGGAATGTGGAAACGTGTTGTACGGTATACCACTTAGAACTGTGTTCTAACACGGTTTTTATTTTCTGACTATTTCTCCGGCTTTGTAATTCCAGCTTCACAGCCCATTGTCTTTTCTGAGGTAGTTCTCTGATTACCTTTTCCACTTCGAAAAGATTTTTTTTAAGTGGAAAATTTTAGACTTAAGTACTCTGTGAAGCTCTTTATCAATGAAATCTGTTAAGGTGCTCCCTTTTGAGTCCTTCTAGCAAAATTAAAGATACTGCAGTCAAAATTGAGGTCTTGAATTTCACCCTTCCTCAACTCGGTCCATTTGCAGCACTGTTTTTTGTCGATAACCTTTCTTTTTTTACCTCAGAAGGAGCTCCTTATCTCTCTTAGGGTTTATTTCCATAGTATTTAATATCATGCTTTGCATATACTAAATAATGAATAAATTTTGTTTGTGTTAAAACAAAATTTAGAATTCATTTTGTATAGTCCTCCTGTTAAAAAAATAATAGTTTCTATCAATAGAACTGTTGATTTTGTACCTCCTGGGACACCTCATTCAGCAACTTCGCTTCACTTAATATTTATAGGCTGACACCAGGTCCTCCTAACTCCCTCCCTTCCATGTGCTTTTGATCCATATATTGACTAAATTGTCCTCCAGGTTCTTTAATCACTAGTCCTAAATTGAAGCCTCATCATTCCCTCTGAATATTCTTCTGCTCAGGTTAGAAATTCATGTTCCGACTCTGGATTCTCCGTATAATCTTCTTTCTGTCCAACTGGCCCCTAGATTTTTATGTCCTGAATCTCTGTCTATTTTTCCCGTACTCTGCTACACTAGTTCAGGCCTTTATGTCGTTTTAGCTTTCACTATCATACTTGAGTCATTTTCTTTATTGTTATTTTACTGTTACAGTCTTCTTTTAATACATCTTACCATTTTTCACTTTTTTTTTTTTTATTTACTAGACAGAGACTGAGAATGAGAGGGGAGAAGGCCAGAGGGAGAAGCAGCCTTCCCGCAGAGCCGGGAGTCTGATATGGGACTCGATCCCGGGACTCCGGGATCATGACCTGAGCCGAAGGCAGTCGCCCAACCAACTGAGCCACCCAGGCGCCCCCCGTTTTTCACTCTTGATAAGAATTGCCCACTGCCTAGATAAGTTACCAATATAAGTTATCCAAATCATTTTTGCGAGTTAAAAGAGGTGCCGTTAGTATTGTCAGAAAACAGGTTAAAGAGGGGCTGTCTGAAGTTAATTGAGTTGTATTGTTATCTCACCTACATAATAACATTAAAATGCCCTTTCATTTAATAAATATGTCAGACACAATACTAAAATACCGTGTTTTTGTGGAAAGAAATTGGATATGGTCCCTATTCTTCAGTGAGTTAGGAGATGGGCATGAAAACATTAGTAAAAGTTAATGTTATAGTGGCAAAAGTACGGATAGGATACTTAGGACTCTAAGTGGGAAAAGGAAAAATTTTGAGGAGCAGTTAATAGTATTAACTGCTAATTAAACATGGTGAATAGCTGTGTGGTAGACATCTAGAAGGGAAGTCATTCTGGGCAGAGAACAAGAAGAGTGAAGTATATGTGTGGAATAAGAAGCCACTCTGTAAGCATGCATTTCCAGTTGGGGTAATAGCATCCCCAAAGGGACACAAATTATTGCTATTTTTTAGAGATTATTTATGTGAGAGAGAGCACGTGTGCTCACGCAGGGGGAGGAGCAAAATGCACTCTGATTGGAGAGCCCCACACGGGGCTGGATCCCATGACCGTGATATCATGACGTAAGCCAAAAATCAAGAGTCAGAAGCTTAACTGACCAACTGAGCCACCCAGGTGCCCCACAAAAAATATTTTTTAGGGGAGTAGTGAAAAAATCTTAGACCTTGTTATGGTTTGTAGCCTTGAAAAACTCAATTCTACCTGGCAGAATCTGAATTCTTAGTATCTAATTGAGGTTGGGGCAGCATTTCAGAAAAAAGGTCTAAAAATGCTCTTTGGGACAGATGTGATAATAAACTTTGCAAAATACTATGTATGGTGTGTTGGGGGTTAAATGTTAAAGCTGGATATACTAGCAGGGTTGAATCATTTCAAGGATTTTCTTTTTTTTTTTTTAAAGATTTTACTTATTTATTTGACAGAGAGAGAGATTATAAATAGGCAGAGAGGCAGGCAGAGAGAGGGGGAAGCAGGCTCCCCACTGAGCAGAGAGCCCGATGTGGGACTCGATCCCAGGACGCTGAGATCATGACCTGAGCTGAAGGCAGAGGCGTTAACCCACTGAGCTACCCAGGTGACCCCATTTCAAGGGTTTGAACTTGATTTTATGAATAAAGGAGAAAATTGGAAGGTTTAAAGCCTGAAAATATCAGATTTACAAAGATTACTCTGTGGGTGTTGTTGAATATGTATTGGGGAGGAGGAGGGGCGCTATAACAAAAGCAGGAAGGCTTATAGGTAGGGTAAACATCATTTTGTCCAAAATGTTTTGTCCAATATGTTTATGAGTGAAAGAGAAGACTATTAATGATTATATCAGGATGACAGGAAAACCAGGAGATAGGATCCTGGTTATAGGAAACAAACTAAGTAGTTCAGGTGTGAGATAAGGCAGTTGCCTATGGGATAATGAGATCATGAGGAGCTAGAAGTGGCCCGTGTGGTCACTGATTAGAATTTGGAATATCTGCCTCCCACCAGGCTTTTTCTTAGAAGTTTGAAATGGACTATAACACTATACGATGAAGTCCATACATCCTAACTAGATGGTCAGCTTAGTTTTTACGGTTACATTTAGTTATCACCCAAATTGGGGTATGGAATATTACCACCTCTCCAGAAACTCCCTCTTTGCCCTTCCCAATCAGTACCCTTTCCAAGAGGCAAAAATTTTTTTTAACCATAAATGTGTTCTGTCTACTTTTGAACTTGATTTGAGTGCAATCATACACGGTATATTCTTTGTAGCAACCAAGAGGACTTGGTTTTTTGTGTTTTACCTCTGAACTGGACCTTGAATCACCCCTCTTGGTGATTTCCTTGGTCTCTATCTGCCTATCCTTTTTAACCTAACTCACCCTGTTGGCTACCCTTTTGAATTATCTGCCTCACTCTGTCCAAACCTACTTTTGAAAGAATTGCTTCTCAACCCCAGAAGCTGCATTTAAGGTCAAGATACACCCTGCCCTTTTGTTCCTCACAAGTTTCTCTAATACACCAGGTTAAGTCTGGCTTTCTGTCTTTTGCTTGTTGGAAACAGGTTTGGACTGGGTGCAAGAGCATAGCAGAAGTATAGATGATTTCTGGATTGTTGATTTGGGTAACTGCCTGGTTAAGAGTGCATTATTAAGCAGAATTAGGGTGGGAAGAGATTAAGTTTTGGAAGTGGTTTTAGACTACATGCAGGAATATAGGTAGGGATGTTCTCTAAGAATTTGCAGCTAAGGGCGCCTGGGTGGTTCAGTGGGTTAAAGCCTCTGCCTTTGGCTCAGGTCATGATCTCAGGGTCCGAGCCCCGCATGGGGTTCTCTGCTCAGCAGGAAGCCTACCTCTCTGCCTACTTGTGATCTCTTTCTCTCTTTCTCTGTCAAATAAATAAGTAAAATTAAAAAAAAAAAATGCAGCTTCAGGTTAAACCAGGCTCTGGGTCTGAGAGTCTATGGCCTATGGGTTATAGGTGAAGTCATGAGATTGATAGGAATGACAAGGGGGAAAAGTGATGTGAGGGTAGGACAGCCCTTTTGAATGTTCCACTATTAAAGGGATGGGACAAAGAAAAGAAAATTGCACGAGAGTGAAGAGAAATTGTTAAAGAGGTAGGATGAGACTAGAAGAGTGCTGCTCCAGGAGGGCATTTTAGAGAGAAATCCCTAATCACTAATGTCGGATACTTTTGAGAGTTCAGGAAGAGAGAAGACTGATCAACTCTTTGGATTGTGTCTGTTAGAATGGTATCACTGGACTGATGAATAAAGATCTTGCTTGCAATGTGTTGAAGAGAGAATAAGACCAAGAAAGCGAAGGCAACAAGTACCTTTTGTGAATTTGTATAGAGAGGTAAAGTCCTCCATGATAATCTGCCTGGCGCTCTAGCCTTCTCATCCCCCACCCCAAACACATGCATTTTAACTACTTAAAATATTGGAACACCTTACTTCTCCTTCTAGGCTCTCTCTCGATGTAGGGAACTTTTTTTTGAATGTGCACACCCTTTGTTTCTTGGGTCAGAACCTTTTGGAATGGAGTGTTAAGCATTAGTACTTATGGAGAGAGGGCTTCTTAAGTAGTTGTGATATACCGACAGAGGTGAGAAGCATTGTCCATTGTGTCATATTCTCCTGTCTCTATGTTTTATATAGGTTCGGAAAATATGGGTATAGCAGTATTTATAGCCCTGGGTTTTGCATTTGGGCAAGACTACTTCAAACTAATGTAGGCTTCAGCACTGAAACTTGAATGATCCTGGGCAAGCTGCCCTAACATCTCTAAGACCAAATATCATTTTTGGATTGTTGTGAGGACTGAATATTTAGCAAGTGCGTGTTATAATAAAACACTCAATAAGTGGTAGCATACATGTTAGCTTGCCATTTCCTCTGACTGGAAAGCCATTCTCTGACTTGGCAAGTTCAGTCTCCTCACTGAAGTGTCATCTCCAGTGCTCATCTGCAAAATTGCAGATTTCCTTACTTTTCCACTCCTTCTCAGTGTTCCCAGGATACTTGACACCTTCCTTCACCACAGTAATTATGTGTTATGATTACTTGCATGTTTGTCTATGTGGCCGGAATATGAGCTCCTTGAAGACAGAGTATCCTAATGTCCCAGTGCGTAGCATGCAATACTTGGTACCTGTAAGTATACACATATTTGTAAATGATTTTAAGAAGAAAAGGAAGGTGAAAAATACTGTTTCCCTCTTCTTCTAGTGATGGTTTCTATTGGTCTAATATTTGAAGTGCTGGGGTGAAAAGACTGATGAAGTTTGGCAAAAATGGCCAAATTTGCTATTAATACTCTCTAAATAAAATGTGAATAAAGTACAGTTGCCGTAGAGACTGTTTCACTTGGCAGTTCTTTATAAAAAATACAGATAGAAGAAACGTCATACCTTGAAACAGCAACTCCTTTTTTTGTATGGTTTTTTAAATACATATATGAAAAACACATGTGCGGGAGACATATGAGAGAAATATAGATAAATACTGGTTTTAATTTCTCATGTGATTTTAACTAGATGACTTAAAACTTTTCCTGGGCAAAAATTACATGCTCAGCTAGGTGCTAATATAATTACTTTTTTACAGTCAGAAAAGAAAAAAAAAAAACAACCTAGCTTATTTTTGTTGTAAAAAGTTGAAGAGAGAGCTAGGACTATGTAAATGTAAGATGTATTGTTATAGTCCTTAATCTATTTCAGAATTTAGAGTAATCCTTAAATGTAGACATGTAGAGGTTTTTTCTTAATTGGCGAAAGCACGCCATTGTACTTGGAATCATTTTTGAGTGAGTCACTGTGCACATCCCTGAGGGTGGCAGAACAAAGATTCTCTTGTGCTTTTCTATAGCAGATGCACATTCAGAGGGTTTTTGGAAAGTAAAAGAACTTATTTATGCTTGTGGGGCCCTGTAGCCTTCATTTGTAAACTCAACTGGATAGAAAGAGGATACAGATCTGGATGGGGCCTCCATTAGACAGCCTCTCTTCTAGGCACCTCATTTTACATGTATTGGAGATTTCCCACCTTGAGAAGAAAACTGTAGCCATTCAGGAGTTTGTTTTGAAGAGAGTGAGGAGCTTCTCCAAGAGCACTGGCCAAAAGTGAGGGGCAGCCAGGCATGATGAGCTTGACTATGTGACAGAGTCCTCTTCTTTGGAAGAGGTGGAGTGATTGGGAGCTCTGTAACATTGTGGTTATTATTTGACTTGACTCTGGACTTGATAAACTGAGGTCTTGGTGTAAATAAAAAGTGAACGAGCTGCTTTACTGAGAACGTGAGATTATGGAGGCCTAAGCAGCCCTTGTTTGATTTTCTCCACTATTAGACACTCTACACTACTTTGCCATAAACTAAAGCTTTGGCACCTGGAGGGCTTTGGGCTTTGTCATGTGGCAGAGATAGTGGGGCTCATTGGACAGGACACTTAGTACATAGCTACAGTAGCAACACTGCCAGCATGTATTTGTGAATGTATATATAGAGCTTCTAGAAATATTGTAGCTGGCGAGGTGAAGAGCTGGTGATAAGAGTTGAATAGAGATAAAGGAACTGAACTCAAGAGAGGTAAAATGTCTTGCTCAGGGTCACATGATTCATTGGTAACTTCCTCAGTCTAGTAGCACTGCAATGTGAACTTTAGGTTATGTCTTAGGCTTTTAGCTTTTGTCACCTTTATAGATGGCTAATGCTTTCCTGAATAATTTGCCTTGTTTTATCTTCCTTTGCTATATATAGTGCTTAAAGGTGCTGCGTAAATTTAATGAAAGATGTCAATGCAATGGAAGTATAGAATTATCAAGTTTTATGTAAGATAAAAAAAAGCGTGCTTGATATCTGTGTTTCATAACTTAAGCTTTTATTTTCAGAGGGTGGTAGTGTATTCTATTTTGGCTTTTTAAAAGCATTCATCTAGTAGGAAGAGGTTTTTAAAAAAAAAAATTTTTTTTTTAACAACAGAGTTTGTGTCACAAGTGCCAGCTGGAGTTTGAAGTATTTATGAGCTGCTTAAATGAGGCAGAGTTAAATACATACTTTTTTTGAGGAAGTGTGCCTAATGTATATTTGTGTGATAAGTATTTTTAAGTACTTTTTTTTTAAGTGCCAAGGATAAAAGATTAAAGTTCTTTATGGGAGGAGATAGGGAAATACACAGTTTAAAATACCTCCTGCTTAAGTACTGTGATAGCTGTAAAATGAGACCTTAGGAGTTTATAGGAGGACTTTGGGGAGAGAAGAGTAAAGAGTAGGCAGGTGTCATTCATGCTGTTTTAGAAAAGGGAATCCTGACTTCAGCATAGATTAGAATATATAAATGTTAGGTTAAGAAGGGATAGTACGTGTTTACCAAAAAAGGAACAGTATGTGTCAAGGCCACAAGATGAGCTTGGCACAAACATGCAAGTTCCTTGGGCAGGTAAGTGGTACACGATAGGACGCTGGACGCATGGCCAGGATCCAGATCATGAAGGACTGGTTTCTCTTTGTTAAGACGTTTGTATTTGCTTTTTGGAAAGATAACTCTGACAGGACTATGAAGGAAGAATTACAGAGTGTCAGACTTAAGTGCAAGAAGGCTGTTTTCTGTTACCCAGGGAGAAAAAATAAATCCCCCAATTGCTCCAGATGGGATGGTGAACAGAGAT
>CM052809.1:21614092-21637587 GCA_028533885.1 Nasua narica | reverse complement strand
TGATTTGTAGAGGATTCTTAACCGTAAGTTTTTACGTTTAGACCTGTAGCTGCAGAATATATGTTTCTTGGAATTGAATCTGTACTGCTCTTTGAATCCACTCTGAGAGATTTTTCATCGTTAAAATTCTAGGGATATACTTGCTTTCCAGGTGAAGAGGGTAATTGAGTAAAATGTCTTCGTTAATGAGTATTTTAAATAATTGATGTTGTATTGAAAGTTGCATGTGGTGAGTTAATCATAGGATAAGAAATTCATTAGTTTTAGAGTTGAAGAAACAGAAAAATACAGTTGCTTTAAGCATTCCATTCTAAATTTTCAAAGTTTTGTTTGGGTTTCTGAGCACGTGTAGAATGGCCATCAGTAGAATTGAAAGATGGCGTTACTCCAGGAGCAGCACACTGCTTTGGCATAGTCTCCTTAGTTAGAAGATATACTTAAAAGGATCATTAATTCCTCATACAGCACTGCAAATAATTTAATATTTCATTTAAAATTGAACCAATAGGATGTACTAGGTAAAAGGATAACTGCTTTGTTAATAGGGTGGCCATGTTACCACCCACCTCAACTTGCCCTCTTTCACTCACATAACTGGTTGAGGGTATGGTTGATCTGTTTCAGGAAGCTCTGATTCATCACTGCTTCCTCACCATTTTTTGCCCAAGTGAAATCCATTATTTTATTCCCTAACCCAGAGCTGGTATTTGTTCTTCTAATAGCTCTGGTTAATTCCTGCAGCATGTTGTTGTAGTTTCATAATAGGTGGCTCATTCTGGTGTTGCTGATCTGAAATGCTGTGACTTCCTAGTTTTTCCATCTTCATCATGACTTCCCTTTTTCAGGCTTTGTAGAGCAATTTCCAAGTGCACGCAGTGTAAATGATTAATACCTCCCTCCTTGAATGTACCTTTAACATTTTTAACTATCCAATAAGTATCTATAAGATTTAAGGCCTATCTCTGTCAAGGTTTTCTGTTTGTTTGTTTTTGCTTTCTATAATAGCTTTTATTGATCTTGGGCACACCAAGCCTAATAGTACTACCACAAGCCTGTCTCAGAGGTAGTTGGTACAGAAACTAAACTACAGAAACCAGGGTGCATGCCTGGCTCTGTTGGTAGAGCACACAACTCTTGATATCAGGGCTCTGAGTTTGAGCCCCATATTGGGCGTGGAGCCTGCTCAAGATAAAACAGAAAAACCTACAAGAAACCCCTAAACCCCGCTTTGCACAGTCAACAACTACTTGCTGTCCCATTTAAACAAAATACCATAACCACCCACGTCATGTGGGAGAATTAGCCAGTTTGCTACTACAGTCGGCCTTTGTTCTGAGAGCATCTTTTTTTGTTCTTTCTGGAGTGCTTAGCATCTTATGACCCTCAAACCAGATGCATTGTAGGGACCAAGATTTATTAGGCATCTCAGTGATTAATTCCTTTTCTCATTAATAGGTTATCAGCCAAATAACAGAGTAGCATACATCCTTCATGTCAGCCGATGGTTGTCAAACTTTAGTATGCATCAGAACTACCTAGAGCCCTTATTAAACCACAAATTGCTGGGACTACACCAAAGATTCTGATTAAGTCTGGAATGGGGCCTGAGAATTTGCATTTTTACCAAGTTCCCATGTGAGGCTGATGGTGCTGGTCTTAGGGTCTGTCAGGGTTGTAAACTTAAACAGAGCCCAGTTCTGTCCATTTTAAAGAAAAGGTATAAAAAGATACTTGGTACCTACAGAATTGCTGGGATTACTGGAGAAGTAGACTTGGGGCTAGACAACCATGTTCATACTCCTCTAACACAAGCAGTCCACTACTTGGACTGTTGACCACCTACACTATATACTGCATATGTTGACTGACCCTGCTGTTACTACCAACTGCCAGCATAGATTCTGTGCAGTTCTTGCTTGTTGGTATCACTGTGTTCAAAGTTTGGGACATGTGTGTCTCATTAGTAGCACTTGGATCATTTCCCTGTGCCCTAGTTTTATGTGAGGTTAGAAGAAAGAAAATCTGGTGTTCTTAGCTTCCACCAGAATTCATTGAATCCACTCTGAGAGATTTTTCATCGTTAAAATACTAGGGATATACTTGCTTTCCAGGTGAAGAGGGTAATTGAGTAAAATGTAGTAGTCTCCAAAGAGGAGTTCATTCATGGCTTGACTTCGTTTGTGGATATTTTTGACCATTTATATTTTAGTAGTTGGCAAAGTATAGCCTGGGGGCCAATTTAGCCTACCAGCTATTCTGTAAAACTCTATTGGAATGCAGCCACACCCATTCGCTTACCTACATTTTTATGGTTTTCATGCCACAAAGGAAAAGTTAAATAGTTGTGACAAAAATCATATGATCCTAAAAAGCCTAGAATATTTATTATTTCACCCTTGGTAAAAAAGGTTTGCCAACCCCAGATAGAAATAATGCTAATATTTCTATTTGGGTCCACACTGTCAGCATTTATAGATGTTGTTAGAGAACTACATGTTCATTTGGCCAAATTGTCCCTCTGAAATAAGATTGAAGGCAACTAACAGTAAAAACTTAGAGATATTTGAAGAAGGGCTTTTAGGATCTAAAATTGATAAACTTTGTCAGGCTGTCTTCAAGCAGAGAACTGTAGAAACACATACTTCAAAACTTGTGAATTATATTCTTGCTTAGAGTTTAAAATTGAGAAGTAAATTCCTGATTCTTTGTCAGATATTAATGGCATTATCGATGTCGTTCCCAAAATGTCCTCTGAATTGAGAACAGAAATTATATGACATAAATTTAGTTGAGAATCTCAGAAAATTCTGGTGCTTATTGACACTAGCCTATCGTCATTTGGCAGGTCACATTATAGGAGTTCTAACTTTTTTGCCACCAAAACAAAGTTAGCTTTATGTCAGAAATAAATTGCACATTTCCATAGGATAGTCATTTTGTAGGTGTCTTGCTAGGTTCTGATGACTTGTAGCGTGTAGGGTGGGGCCCCAGCAGCTATGTGTGTATAGCCACAGCCATAAGAAAAAGGAGAGAGAGGAAAAAAAGGATCCAGTCTGGGAAAGAAGAACTAATAATTGTTCTCATTCACAAGGGTGTTTTATATAGAGAGAATACAAGAAAATCTACAAAACATGAGATTTATTAAGGTTTATAGTATACATCTTCTGTTTATCCCGGTCTGTCTTCAAGTGAGATTATACTACCTCTCATATAGTCTAAGACCCTTACAACAGTGTATCGCCATTTTTACCTCCTGTCCTTTGTGCTCTTACTGAGATACACTTTAGTTGGATGCGTAGTGTAAACCCTCAGCACATTTTTGTCGTCATCATTTTTGTTAATGCTTTTTATTTTTTTAAGATTTTATTATTTAGAGCACATGCACACTAGGAGTGGGAGGTGGGAGACAAAGAATCCCTGACAGAATCCATGCTGACTGAGCTCAGAACCCAACATGGATATTGGGGATCAATCCCATCACCCCACGATCATGACCGCAGCAGACCTAGGGTCCGGCATGCTCTACTGACTAGCTGCCCAAGTGCCCCTTTTGCGAATGCTTTTTAATCTGTTGATTATTTAAATAATTAGAAAAAAGATTTATATTTTTCCATGTAGTTTCCATTTTCAGTTCTCTTCATTCTTTTGTAGTTTGAAATTTCCATCTGGTATTTTTCCTCCTTTATGAAGGACTTTTAACATTTCTTTTATAAGGCAGTTCTGCAGGTGATTAATTCATTCAGACTGTGTATGTGAAAAATATTTTCCCTTTGTTTTTGAAAGCTGCTTTGACTGGCAGTAGAATTCTAGATTGATGATTGCTTTTCTTTTTTGACTTTAAAGATTTACTACAATAGTTGTCTGGATTGCACTGTTTCTGACGAGAAGCCTGTTGTAATTCTAATTTTTGTTTATGTAATTTATCTTGTTTCTTGAGCTGCTTTTCAGTTTTGTCCTCATCATTTTTTTGAAAGCAATTTGATCTTGATGTGCTTTGGTGCTCTTTTCTTAGTATTTCTTGTGCTTGGGGTTTGTTGAAGTTCCTGGATGTGTAAGTTTATAATTCTTATCAAAACGTATTTTCCATAATTCAGTTTTTCCCCTTTGTTCTCCCTCAGCCTTGCAATGACTCCAGTTACACTTTTGTTAGGCTGCTTGAAGTTTTTCCATGACTCGTTACTACTCAAGTTTTTTCCATGTTTTTCTGTTTTCTTTTGGCTTTCTGTTCTTGTGTATTCAGGTTTATTAACCTCTTCTCTGCAAAGTCTGATTCTGCTGTTCATCCCATCTAGTGTATTGTACATCTCAGATACTGTTTTCATCTCTGAAATTTTTTTAATGTCCCTTCTTACATGCTTAAACTTTTCTGTATCTTCCCGAATATATGGAATATATTTTAATAAGTTTTAAATGTTTTTTCTTACTCACTCTGTTATCTGTGTAATTGGTAAATTGGTTATAATTGATTTTTCTCCTATGAGTCATTTTTTTCCTCCTCCTCTGCATGCCTGGTAATTTTTGATTGAATACCAGAGATGGTGATTTTTACTTTTTTATGTACTGGGGTTTTCATATTTCTTAAAATATTACTCAGCATTGTTTGGGACACAAGTAAGTGACTTGGAAATTATTTGATCATTTTGGGCCTTTTTTTGAGCTGCGTTAAATAGTGCCAAATCTGTGTTAAATTCTGCCGCAATATTGAGTCCAAAGCCTTCTGAGTACTGAACTAAATGCGCAATGAATTATGAGATTTTCTAGTCTTCTTGATGGAAATAGGAACCGTTGATGTCCCTGTGTGAGTTTTAGGTATATGTTCCCTCTGATACAGTGTGGGTTTTTGTGTGTGCGTGTTTTTTTTTAAATCCAGGGTATTTAAACCTCAGCGCATAGACATTTTGGCCCAGATAATCCTTTATTATGGATCCTTGTCCTGTGCATCGGAGGATGTTGAGCAACATCTTTGGATTTAGTCACTTGATGCTAGTAGCACCACTCCTTGCCTCCGCACTAACTTGTGACAATTCAGAATGTCTCCTGATACTGCTCTTGTCATTCAGGGGATAAAAATCATTCCTGGTTGAGGACTGACTTAATTCTTTCAAATAGTTCTTTCCCTGACTTCTTTGCCTGATTTTTTTTTTTCATGATAGGATGATCAGTATGTAACTTAAGACTTGAGGAGCCACCTCTTGTAGGTTTCCGGAACATACTTTATCACTATGTAACATGCTCTCTCGTGGTCTGCAAACTCTGTCCAGTTTCTGCTTTCTAAATTGCCCTCTCCTTTTCTTCAACTAAAGATACTGGCAGGCAGTAAGGTACCATCATAGGAATCATCTCATTTGTTTCTCTTCTCTCAGGTGTTAAACTGTCTTTTGTTGCCTCATATCTTATCTCATGAAAAACATTTCATATATTTATTTTTATTTTTGGTTGATTACAGTGGAAGATAAGTCCAATCCGTCTTACTATATCTTGACTTAAACTTGAAACCCCAACATTTTGTCAATAGGAGATGTTATGAAATGCCCCTGATCACCGTACCCCTAAAAGCATCCAAGTGATAGTTCTTTGATTCCTCATAGAGTTTATTGCCCACTTTCTGAAGTGTGAGTGTGTTACCAAGGACTCCCTGGTACCAGCCTCCTCTTGGTCATTCTCTTGTTCATTCTGTCCCTTCAGCAAGATACCGACTATGTAATAGGTTGGAAGGTCTAGATGTTTTCACTCTGTGTTATGGTAGAGAGTGAGAGAGTTAATTGCTTCTCAGCCTTTTGGCTAAGATCAAGTGAGAGTGAGAGTGTTAAAATTTGCCTTAAGGAAAAACTGTAAGTTAATATTGTCCTACCTGAATGCAAAGTGTTTCTGATGATCTTTTGTAATGGAAATGGAAAAAAATGTACTCACCAAATCAATACCTGAGGTTTAATCAGTTCCAGCAACAATGTTACGTTGAGACTGTTGGTTAGAATTTGGTTAAGTCTGTGGCAATCTGCAGGTATATATATATATATGTATGTATGTATTTTTTTTTTTTTAGGATACGTTTACTTTCTGAGGGCAGTCTATGGTAGGGACCTCACCATTAAATACTGTAAGTCTTCATTGGACACCCTAGTCTTTGCTGTCCTTTGCCTGTATATAAGCATTATTATCTTTTTTTTACTGTCTTCTTCTGGGACATAGGAAGTGGGCAATTTCAGGGGTTTCCACTTGGCTTTTTCCACTGTTGTATCTGTTACTGCATAGGTTATGGACCCATGTGGGGGTTATTCTAACTAACAAGTATATACATTCTAATTATAAACCCAGGAGTTTGTGAGTAACTATTAGATGGGTCTGCAGGTTCCATGAGTTCACTATGAGCTAGACTTTGGCCAGGACTTTATTACTTTAATCCAGAAGGTTTTGGCTGGGTGGTTGGTTCTTTTGTTCCACAGAACCTTAGCTGGAATCATTCTCTCAGTTTCATTCATCTGCTGGTCTCAGAAGACATGACTTACATATCTGATGCCTTGGTGCTTTTCCATGTGGCCTTTCTTCATGAGACTAGTGGGGTTCCTCACAGCATTGGTGGTGTCAGGCTACTTGAATCTTAGAAGCGACACATCTTCTGCCACATTCTTTTGATCAGAACAAATCAAAGGACCAACCAGGTTTTTGAGGAAGGCACATAAGATTCCAGTTTTTGATGGAGTGGTAAGGTCCTATTGAAAGCATATTGGATAAGAAATACCATTGTAGCCATCTATGGAAATATTAGTTTACCATATTATTTCTCCATCTGCTGTTGTCAAGAATTTATAGACTTTTCTCATTTGTTATGGTTTTCTCTTTTAATTTTTTCTTTATATATGTATATAGAAAAAAATCTTTTTCACTCCATTTTCTTAAGGATTTAGTGAGGTGGTGTGGTCATTGAATCCATCGTGGTTAATTAGTAGTTGTAATTTTTGGAATGACAGATTATGGCTCTTTTTCTTTTTTCTTTTTTTTCCCCAAAATACATTTATTTTTTCGGTGTTACAAGATTGATTGTTCATGGACCGCACCCAGTGCTCCATGCAATACATGCCCTCCTCAGTACCCACCACCAGGCTCGCCCAACCCCCCACCCCCACTCCTCTGAAACCCTGTTTGTTGCTCAGAGTCCACAGTCTCTCATGGTTCATCGACCCCTCCAATTTCCTCCCGTTCACCCTTGCTTTTTTTCTCACAATGCCCTCCATGTTTTTCCTTATGCTCCACATGTGAGACCATAAGATAATTGACTCTCTCCGCTTGACTTAATTCATTCCACATAATCTCTTCCAGTCCTGTCCATGTTGTTACAAAAGTTGGGTATTCATCCTTTCTGATGGAGGCATAATATTCCATTGTATTTATGTACCATATTTTCTTTATCCATTCATCTGTTGAAGGGCATCGTGGTTCTTTTCACAGTTTGGCAATTGTGGTATGGCTCTTTTTCTTAGTGGCTATATGTTTTCTTGTTAATCTGTTAAAGAACAGGTTGTCTTAGCTGTCTTTTTCTTCTGTCATCTGATAATTCTCTTAGCCAGTTGCATATCAAAGCAGGAGGGCAGTGTTGGGGAGCTGCCTGTCGTATGAAGTCATCATTCCTTATAAATAAGAGAATAAGAAGGTACCTTTTATATAAAGAATTTAAGCTTGTTTATAATCTCTGTGCACCAGCATTCTACATAAGTGGTAAAGGAGACCATTCTGTCAGGAATTTGGGCTGCTCCTGTATTTTCCCATTCACTCTGTCACTCCTCGAGGCCGAGGTTATACTCTATCATACTGGGAATTTTAATACCTAGTTAACTGAATGAGGGCTAGAGAAAAGCTCCCTACCTCTCTCACAAAGTGAGTAACAGGATCGTCCCACTGGACTTTTTTTGTTAGTAGTTAATTAATATCACTTTGGGTCTCTGGAAGAGAGTCTTTTTTTTTTTTTTTAAGATTTTATTTATTTGAGAGACATGGTGAGAGAGGGAACACAGCAGGGAGAGTGGGAGAGGGAGAAGCAGGCTTCCAACTGAGCAGGGAGCCCTTTGTGGGGCTCGATGCGGGGCAGGGCTCATCTCAGGACCCAGAGATCATGACCTGAGCCAAAGGCAGATGCTTAACGACTGAGCCACCCAGGCGCCCTGTCTTTAGAAAGAAATTCTTTTAGAAAGTCATATTTTTAGATGAATATTGACAAAGTGGGTCCTATCTAAAGGAGGTTAGCCAGGGTACTTCTCAAGATGTGGAACCTGCAAATACTGAGACTGCATAATCTGGAGGAAATAATAAATTAAAAACTTAGGGTGATATAATAATTCTTTTTGAATAGCTGGATGTCACTGAGGAAGAAGGGTTATATCTGTTTAGAAATGAAATAGACTTTCATATGAAATATTAAGGTTTTGATTTCTGGCATTGCTTGAGTAGAGACTTATCAGCCATCCTGAAGATGGCTTCCTGTATGAGTAGAGGTAGCTCTTTACCTTTTAAAATTTCTTTTGATTCAGAGTTTTTATTAGTCTTCTGCAGTTAATAGTTTTGTCATAAACAGTTGTTGGCTTAAAATCAGAGTTGTGGGATGTTAAGATATTTTGAAAGATACATTTGAAAAATAATCTTTTTTTTTTCTATTCTCCAGGATTTAAATACTATTTATTCTTATCTTCACGGAATGGAAATACTATCAAATCTCAGGGAACATCAGCTTAGGTAAGTGTGATGCTCTGTTTAAGAGCTTTTGTGATGGAGTTATTGAAATGGGTTTGGATAGATAATTACGAGGCCAAACCATTTGGGAGCTTTTTGTAGGATAAGCATAGGACTTTGGATTTTCTCATCACAGTTTGCCTTAGTCATGGGGCCTTGAGCAAATCTTAACATCTAAGCTGCAGTTTTATCTTTGATGAAATAGAGACAATGAGAGATGATCTTCGTTACAGTGTTTTGAAGGTTACATGAGACTATCTGAAGGAAAACACGGTGTTCAGTATTTGCTAGGCAATGAAAACAAAACTGTTTACTTTCTGTAATTATTTTTGATATTATGTCAAATGCTTAAAATGGACCGGGTATGATGTAGTGTGGTATTAAAGTGCAAGGATCGCAACTCCTGATTTAGTATGCGCATATGGGTCCTGTGAACAAGACCCATCATCTTTCCAAACCCCATTTTCCTATTCTGTAAAATGAGATTTCTTTCCTACTTCCTTAGGTCAGTGTGATTACATTTATAAAAACACTTGTGAGTGTTGTAAAGTGTTTACTATAGTAACTTTGCATAATTTTTTTTTTAAGATTTTATTTATTTATTTGACAGAGAAAGAGATCACAAGTAGACAGAGAGGCAGGCTGAGAGAGAGGGAAGCAGGCTCCCTGCTGAGCAGAGAGCCCAGTGGGGGGCTTGATCCCAGGACCTTGAGATCATGACCTGAGCTGAAGGCAGAGGCTTTAACCCACTGAGCCACCCAGGCTCACCCAGGCATAATGTTTTAATTAAAATGTGTTTTCCTTCCATAACCAACTTGTCCATTACTTTTGTTTGGCCCTCCTTTAAGTTTCTGGTTAGGGACCAGACCAGATTGCTAAAATATATACATTAGAGCCTATTATTTTCTCTTTTCTGTGTAACGTAATTCAGACGTCAACATGTGTTTGGAAGAAGAAGCAGCATACACGTGCACACACACACATATACACACATACATATACACACACATTCAACAGACTGATATGTGTGTTTGTATGCCTCTGCCAGTAACTTTTCTTTTTCCCCCTGCCAGTAGTTTCTTAACAGGAGGTTCAATAGTGAATCAGACAAATGTGTATTTTTTCATAGCAGAAAAGGAACATTGTTCAGTGTGAATTGGCAGGTTATAGTGTACATGGTAGTATTATATTTCTTGCCTCTTAATTTTATCCAATTGATGTTTTTGAAAATAATGGGTTTCACGTATATATTTCTAAACTCTTGGAGTTAGGTGACGTTAGTGGTAGATAAATTTCTGTTGAAGTAATTATAACAATGTTTTTAAAACCAAATTGTAGATGAAATCATTTACTTTTTGGCTTTTTTTTAATATGTTAGATTAATGTCTGCAAGAGCACGCTATGAGAGATACAGTGGCAATCAAATCCTTTTTTGGTAAGTATTTCCTTAATTAGCTTAAACTAATAGCTTTAATGTTTAAATTTTGACTTTTGGCATTGATGTTTATTTGGAAGGAATCTTCAGAGTAGATTGAAATATATTCATAAACTAAAAGAGTGCACAAAAAGTTTAGTAAATAAAATAGTATGTATTGGTAACTGTTAACCAGGTGAACATATAGAACATTTCAGCTTTCCTAAGGCTCCAGTCACCTCTCTTGGAAAGGTAATTCAGTTCTGACTTACATCACCATAGATGTGTTGACTCTTTCTGATCTCCACATAGATAAAAATTTTTTGGTCAGGCTTTTTTTTAAATAAATGTCTAAGGTTCTTCTTCTTCTTCTTCTTCTTTTTTTTTTTAAGATTTTATTTATTTGACAGGGAAAGACCTAGGAGAGAGGGAACACAAGCAGGGGGAGTGGGAAAGGGAGAAGCAGTCTTCCTGCCGAGCAGGGAGCCCAATGCCGGGTTTGATCCCAGGACCCCGGATCATGACCTGAGCCGAAGGCAGCCGCTTAACGACTGAGCCACCCAGGCACACCTAAGATTCTTCTATGTTTTTGCATTAATTCTTTTTCACTACTTTACTGTATATGTGAAAATGACACAATTCATTTATCCTTTCTCTACTCTTCATAGATACTAGTGTTTCTGGTTTTTTCCTATTGTGAATAATAAAGTTTCAATGAACATTTTGTTCATGTCTTTTTGTGCTCTTATATAGTCATTACTGTTGGGGATAGTCTTAGGAATAGAATTATTAGAAATGCATGTGATCAAATTAGGAGAATCTGACAGAATCTAATTTACATATTTTATCCTATCTCACTGATTTGATTTTACATTTCCCTGCTTATTGATGATGATGAATGATTTTCATGTTTTTGTAGGCTATTTGGATAGCTTTTTTAAATGATATCTGATTTGAGTTTTTTAACCATTTTTTAATTGGGTTTTCTGGCATTTGTGTCGATTAGTAGAAATTGATTTATGAATTCTGTATCCCTGTCCTTTGTTGAGATACTTATATTGTATGTATCTTCTCCCACATTGTGATTTTCCTTTCACTCTATTAAAGGCATCCTTTGAAGAGGAGAAAGTTCTAACTTTCTCAGTTTTTCTCTTGTGATGTGTGGTTTTCAAGTCTGCTTTTCTCCAGAAGATGAAAATACTCTTAACTATTTTCCTTCTTAAAATTTTGGCAGCAATGACCTCTTTTATTATATAGATTCACCTGGTATATTGAGATGGTGTTAACTTTCCTGCTTCATTACCAGCCTCTATGATATTTATCAGTTTTTGAAAGCATTAAACTGGACTAATAAGGATTTTAATACCTGTCTTGATTCATTTGTTGATCCATTCATTTATTATTAAGTTTGTCTGCTATACATTATGCTTACCCTCATGT
Organism: Nasua narica; assembly: GCA_028533885.1. NCBI lineage: Eukaryota > Metazoa > Chordata > Mammalia > Carnivora > Procyonidae > Nasua > Nasua narica. The sequence goes on along the minus strand of CM052809.1, from coordinate 21,626,012 downwards.
AGAGTGGTGGGAAGACAGAGTGTCTTTATTGAGCTTATTGTTGTAGAGAAAATTAATTAAAAGGTAAACATATTTAAGTGCTATCAAGGAAAAGAATAAATAGCTTATTGGAACAGAATTGAGAGCCTAAAAGTAAACCCTTATATTTATGAACAGGTTTCTTTTTTTTTTTTTATAATGACCTCCAGCTAATATCTGTCCATAGTGTGGGTATAACACAAGTGAGGATTAAAAAGGAATCTCCAGTGGACATTTCATTTATGATGAAGGTGAGGAGCTAAATGATTTCAGGGAAGACAATGTAGTTTTTTCAGCAAATGATGCTGGGTTAATTATTCACTTGCAGAAAGTTAATTTAGACCTTTACCTTACACCACACAAATTTAATACCTACGAAAATTAATGAGCTGTCACTTTATAGCCATTAGAATTGTCACAGTCAAAAATGTAGACAGTAGCAAGTATTGGCACCAATACAATAACAACTGGAATCCTTATGTGTTGGTGGTGTGGATGTTAAATGATAGAGTTACTGTAGGAAGCAGTGGCAGTTTCTCAAAAAGTTAAACAGTTTTACTACGTAACCCAGTAATGCCACTTTCACATATTTATACTAGCGAAAAGAGATGTATACAGAGACTGTACACACATATTCTTAGTAGTGCTATTTGTATTCCCAGCCTAAAACCAGAAACAATACAAATTTTTGATGAATGGATAAATAATATATCATGTATCTGTACAGTGGAGTACAATTTGGCAATAAAAAAGGAATAAAGCATTTATATATACCACAACATGGATAAACCTCAAAAATATGCTAAGTTGAAGAAACAAGGAAGAAACGCCATATATTACATGATCCCATTTATATGAACTGTCCAGGAAAGCCACATCTGTAGAGACAAAGCATATTACTCGTTAGGAGCTCAAAGAAGTGTTCTAAAACTGGATTGTGGTGATGTTTGCACAGTTCTTTTAAATTTCATGAAAATTGAATTGTGCACCTAAAATGGTGAATTTATACTACTTAAATTATGCCTCAGTAAACTTTAAAAAATATTAAAAGTTACACAAATCTGTATCTGGTTAATAATAGAATTTAAAAAGTGTGGAAGTTAACAGAAGACTTTAAATTTAGAGGTTGGTGGAGGCAGAGAAAAGAGTGCGTATGATTGATGTGGACTGGGAAGCAACATGGTAGAAAAAGGGAAAGTAAACCAGTGTGTTCGAGCACCATGAGGAAAGAAGAGGAACCAGCAAGAAAGGAGTCTGGAGAAGCAGGTGGAGGCCATCTTAAGATTTTTTGGTCTTTATCTTAGGAGCATCTGAAGTCTTTGTATCAATAAGATCTGACAAGATTAAGTATGCCTTCCTTCTCTGGGCTGGAATTTGCTTGCCCAGAGAAAGGAGATGCAATGGCCCACATGAAAGCATTTTACTTTCCTTGGGTTTACTTAGCCAGATGCATTGCCAAACCATGCTCTGAGAGTGAATTTTTTTGCAAGGTCTGAACAGTTTCTTACTCATAGGCTGGCATGATTCTCTTTGTGGTGGGAGTGAACTTTAGGATTTTTCCTACATTTATAATAGAATTTACTGACAACTTTGTGACCACTTCAGCTAAGTGAAATAAAAATTGGAGGCTTGTGGTGGCATCCACTTAACAACTTTATCCCGTATTAATTTCTGGCAAATTGTTTTTTATTCCCCCTTGACTTTTTAAGTCATATTTCACAAGAATAAGGAAGTAGAATTTCTAAACAGAGAACCTTAAGTAGATAGATGTGCAACCATTTACGTCTTCCCTCAGTGAAGATTGGAAGATATAAAAAAGAACTTAAAAGTACCTACTGGAGGGGCATCTGAGTGGCTCATTTGGTTAACTGGTAGACTCTTGATTTTGGCTCAGGTTATGATCTCAGGGTCCTGGGATCGGGCTCTGTGCTCAGCCCAGAGTCTGCTTGAGGATTCCTTCTTACTCACCCTGCCGCTCGCACCCCCCATCCTCCAAGACCTCTTGCACATGTTCACCTTCTCTATCTCAGATCTTAAATAAATAAATAGATAAATAAAGTACCTACTGGAAAGTTGATAGTTTTTCCTTCTTACGGTCAGTAATATGATTGACACAGAAAGCTTACCCTGAGAGCTGTGTGGAATATTTTAGAAGCCTAGGTTTCTGGATGGAGTATATCAGTATTCATTGAATACAGAAAATATCAGAAAAGATAGGATCTTGAAGGAAATGGTAGGTAGATTTTTGATTTTGTTGAGTCTAAGTTCTCTCTGTTAGATATTCAAGTTGAAATGTCAGCTGGACAGCTAGATAGATAAAAAGTTCTTCAGATCAGAAGAAATTATTTGTTTTATAGATACTAGAATCTTTTACATATTGGAAGTAGTTGAAACCTTAGGTATGGTAAATAAAGATATTTGAAAGACCAAATGGTTAGTTTATACCCTAACAACTAACAAGGTTCTGGGTTTCCCTTGGAGATTTAACTCATCTAAAAGGCTAATACATTTAAGTCGGCTGGTATTCTTTTATCCTTCAAACACATAGGAAATGAAAGGTTTGATAGGCATTTTGTTCATGTCAAAATTTAAAAAAATAAATAGATCATGATTCAGATTATAGTTGTCAGTGAAGAGATGACATTGATGAACTTGTGAATTCCAAGTAAGTCTTTAATGTTATTAAAACAGGATTTTATGATATGCAGATGTAGTACAATATTTAAGCTTTAATCTTCATGAAATGTTACGATCCACTACAGAAAAATGAAGAATGTGAAGCTAATGAGGTAATTAATAAAATCAAGTTAATAACCATATACTTGTGAAGTCTTCATCTTAAGGTAGTGATTACACTTTTTCACATATAAATGTGGTCTATATAAAAACTTTGGCAACAGTCAATATTTCCCAAAATTCCATTAAAATTTTCACATATGAACATAGTCTGTATAAAACCTTTGGCAACAGTCACTATTTCCCAAAATTGCTTTAAGTTTTAATGATTTATGATATTAGAATGTATTTCATGTTACGTATTTTGTATTGAATCATGTATTTTTTATTTTGAGTCCTTTACATGTGAATAGGTGTATTTATTTACTCATTAATTTTACTTATTTTAACAGTTCAGAAACTGTTGCCAGATGTTGGTATATCCTGCTTTCTGGATCTGTCCTTATGAAAGACTCCATGGTCTTGCCTCCTTGCAGGTACATTTAAATTTGCTGCTTTACAGTATGTGCAGGCAAAGTTAATATTACAACTATTTATTTTATCTCTCATGTTAAACTTGTATGTAGGATGTATATTTTCTCTTAGTAGGTGATAAATTTTATAAATGTGTTCGCTTGCTGGTACTATTGACAATAGTAGGAAACAACAGTTCATGTTTCTGAGGGTATGATCTTTAAGTTTACATCATGACATAGTATCTTTTATGTGATCTTTAGTTTTATATGAGATTTGATCTGATTTATCTGATGGTTTTTGGATTTGTTGCTACTATTATTACAGAGAGGGTGATCTATTTTAATAGTTAAGAAAATGGTTTTTAGAGTAACAAATTTTAAAGAACAGCAACTAGATTAAAGTTCTAATTTAATACTGTTAGGACTTTATACAAATTTTAGTTGTCTTTATAAAATGAGTGTGATAGTACCTACTTGAAGTGTCTCTATGAGGTTTAGCAGTCTCTACCACTCGAAGCTCTCAACAGACGTCTGTAAACATTGGCAGTCAAGAGCCAGACTGCATGAGTTCATGACTAATGTTCTGCAATTTCTTGGGCAAATTACCTAATCACAAGTAGTTTTGAGGCATAAATTTAGTTGATATATATCTATATCTATATTTTAGAAAAGAGTGCCTGTTACAAGTAATTGTTAATTATCAAATTACCATTACAATTACTAGGTAAAACAAAAGAAGGGTGGTTGGAAAAATGGTCACATGTAGTGCTCTTCAAGAATTTATTCCCTAAGCAATTATTAAGATTTTGGGGCCCTAATAGTGAAAGTTGGTGACATAAAACCGTGATTTTTTATCGACTTATTTCCAATAATGTTGAGAAGAGATTTTTAGACTTCTAAAGTAAGGCTTTTAATTGCAGCTATTAGTTGCAAAACTGTTAAATTTAAATATCAGGGTATAGTCTACTTGATAGATGGTATGAGTCATCTCATTTTGGATGCCATTTTTAAAGTCCTGTCTTGTGTCCTGAAATGTTCTGTGATTAGCCGTTGGTTAGGAAGTCTGTGCTTCTTGACTAATAGAATAACACATAGTGTCTCCTATTTTTACAAATAAAATACATAGTAGTTCTTGGTTATTTAAGCCTTTTGGGCATTGTTTCTCCCTGTGTTTCTGAAGTTCACATTAATGAGAATTTGTAATGAGTTTTAGCTACTGAGAGAAAATAAGCTGGAATGATAGAGACTACAGTTAAGTTTTAGAAATATTAGTATTGTTCTTTTAAAAATTTTCTTGCTCTTGCCTGCCGTGATGATCAAGAATTTGTTGTTAAGATTTTCTGTAGTGATTAATCAGCCATAATAATTCACCATTATTTAGGGATCAAGACAGTGAAGTTTAGTTTTTTAATAATTGATGGACATGTATGAGATTTTAAACAACAAAGTGGTGGTACACATTAATGCAACCATGACCTTCACAGTGAACATGATTATAGAAGTTTAATCATTATTTGAAGGACAGTTTTGGGGGTGTCTGGCTGGTCAGTCAGTAGAGCATGCAACTCTTGATCTCGGGGTCTTGAATTAGAGCTCCATGTCTGGTGTAGCAATTAAAGTAAAAAAACAGTTCTGGGTAGGGGATTTACATTTTTCATTTGGCACGTATTTGTACTAGGTCATAGTAGGCTGATAGAATTAAATTATCAGTGCAAATAAACTTAGAATAATGCTTAGCAATATACTAAGCATTAAATAACTTTGTCTTCTGTTAAAATTATTAGAGCATAATGGCCTTGGGATATGATCATTATAATACCAACAGAAAACGAACACTACTTATTATAGGAGAAGGAGTGAAAGTAGTATTCTAGTTCATAAAAATACAGCCCATTTCTCTAGATGTAAAAATATTTATTCCCCTTACTGGGGCACCTGGGTGGCTCAGATGGTTAAGCGTTTGCCTTCAGCTCAGGTCATGATCTCAGAATCCTGGGATTCAGCTACCCCTGGGAGTCCCTGCCCATCCGAGAGTCTGCCTCTCCCTGTACCCCTCTCTCCTCTTGTGCTTGCTTGCTCTCCCCCACCAAAAAAAACTTAAAAAAAATTTATTCCTATCAGTCAAGATACAGAAACCACACAATAATTTGAACAGAGACAGTTTAAAGAATTATTATTTCAAGAAATTAGGCATTGAGAAGGATAAATGAGCCAAGGGAGAATACCTATGGAAAGAACAAACCTGAAAGGGGGACCCTCTCCCCAAAACTGGATTTTAGGTCTTGTTGGAAATGTGTTGCTGTTGCCCAGTAGATAGTGGAGAAATTCACTGGATTGTCTTGCACCAGAGCTGGTACAGTTTTAGGTCAAGGCTGACTAGGGAACTGCTGATCAGGACTGAGAAAAGAACCTCCCCTCCCTCTACTCAGATGTGGTTAGGCCCTGAGGCTGGGGATAGGACCTCCCTTTGCCCATCCCCCAAAGATTATTTTTTTTTACGGCATTGTTCTACTAGCACCCTCTACTGGCAGAACTTTAACATTTTCAGCGGGCAGAAGAAGAGCATTGACTTAAGTCTAGACCCTTTATTGCAAAGTCGATTTGAAATGGAAAGCGAATAGGGGCGCCTGGGTGGCTCACTTGGTTAGAGTGTCTGACATTTGATTTCAGCTCAAGTCATGATCTCAGGGTCTGTGAGATGGAGCGTGGAATAGGGCTCTGAGTTCCCTCTTTCTGTCCCTCTTCCCACTTGAATGTGCCTGGGTACACACTAAAATAAATCTTTTTTTTTTTTTTAAAAAAGAAGAAACAATATATTTGCAATTGAAAGGCAGTAGTTGGCACAGTCCACTTCTTTGGCTACTTAGCTTCTATATCAGTGCTTCTAAACACTTTTGAACTTCTATCCAACAGAAGAATTCTGTTTACACCTCACAAGACAAAGCTGTCCTTCATACATGGGAAGAATTTCTTACCCTCTCCCCAAAGTAATGAGATGTACAGTCCTAATAGTCCTTGCTGGCAATATGAATTACATACTTTATCACAATGCTTCTGAATATTCTGCTAACTAAAGACTACCTTGTAAAGTTGACTTCCAACAAATTATATATGCAATATATATGGGGAAAAGAGGAAAGAAGAAAACAGTTAATATTTACACAAATATAGACATGTACAATAGACAATGGGAAAATATGAAAAGCTCCTTTATTTCTTGTTGCTACAATTGGTCACAAAGCTGGTAGTTGGTACCTCTGGCTTCCTTCTTTCACTACCCATTCAAGTACTTTTGCCCTAAGCCAGCCTTTCATTTGTCCTGAGTTCTCTACTTGATGATGTGAACAAAACTTTGATTTCTGAAGGGTCCTTAAATGTCCTGCCTTGGGGTGATGGTGGTGGCAGTTTTCCCTTAACTTTGAATAGTAGACATGGAAGTATGAGGAGCCTAAGTGAATCTCCTGGGCTTCAGATAGAGTCCTCGTGGCCCCCATTTTGTGCAGCAATTCAATTTCCCCTTGTGATTGGGATCAATCACTCCAGCATTAGAGTAGCCCTTCTCCCTGCCTGTTGGTTCAGTCGCCAGTTGAAAGTTTTTAATTTACTGGAACAATTGTGTTTCCTGATAGAAACAATCTTCCTTTGGGTATTAAGTCTCAAAACCAGCAGAGCTCAGAGTTTTTTGAATGGGAAGCAAATATTCTGTGAATGACTTACTAAGTATATCAGTGAGAAGAGCCACTCTTAGTTACATGCCTTGCATATCAGGCCTATGTATTCTGGCTGTTGGGGAAGACAGAGACCGTTGCTCTACTTAGGCTGCTGTGAAATGAGTGTCTTGATCAAAAACAATGCTGTCTAGAGTGCCATGGTGGTAGATTAGGCATATAGTGAGCCTGTGGATAGTGGTGCTGGTATTGGAAGCATGGTATTGGAAGACAAATGATTTCAAGAATCCATTGTAAATAATCTGCCTCCAGGTGACTGGTCGTGGAGGAATGGTGTCATAATCAGAGTCTCAGTGGTGATCTCTGATGTTTGCAGATTAGGTTCCCAGCAGTAGCGTTAGCAGTTGAGCCACTGCATATTCTCTATCTCTGCCACCATGACTGTTTAATTCATGGACCTATTGAACAAGCACTGGTGTCCCTGGAGGAAGAGTTTGATTGACTTCCATAGGACATGTCAATTTGTTCAGCTGATGATAAAAGACTGCTTCACAGAGCATGCCCCTGAGGCACTCATATGAGACACAGAGTTATCCTGAAAGTCTGCCCATTCTGAAAAAAGTGCTTCCACATACCTCTTCCCAGACTTCTCATTAGCAGTCTTCCAATCTTGTTCCTTCCAGGTCCCTGAGCATTCAGCCACACCATGAGTAACTGTCCATGAATCTGTTTCAGTCAATACTTGCGGCCATCTCTAAATCTAGACTAAATGGACATCTAAATGTATTTTTTGAAGTTGTATTCTCTAGGAGGATTTTCCTTTACTACCTTCTTTCATGGTCACCTCTAAGTGACCTGTGGGTCATCAACTTTTGGGTGGTACCAACATGCTATGCAGACTCACTGATTAAACAGGCTCAAGGTTTTTCTTCGTGAGTCAGCTGGTTATAAGGAACTGCCCAGGTGGGTGTAGGCTTGGATTGAGATAGAGGAGGCACTGCAGTAGTAGTTGATTTTGGAGTCTGATCTACCTGTCTACTCCTGGGTAAACTCAGCCTTTTACACAGATTGCTACTGCCCCTGCCCAACAGAGGTGTGGCTAACTATGCAGTTCACAATCAAGTTCAGGTAGCTTTGTCACCTGATGTCCTGTAGTTAGGCGTTTAACGTCCTTAATTGCCGAATAACAAGGCAGAACCTCTCAAAAGTATAGTAGATATTTGCAGAAGATGTTATGTTTGAGAAATTGTAGACATCTACACTATCAATCTCAAATTAGTGTTTGGGAGAGGCTCTAGAGATCATCCATATTTGCCATGGACACTAAAGGTACCATTGGATATGCTGGTTTATAAGGCCCAGATGGTACAGTGGTTTAGACTCCATCTTGAATTTGCTAGTAGCCTTGAGGGGTGATTCTGAAGATGGGTCAAAGTAGCACACTTAGTGTATGTTACCTCTAGAATAAAAAAAAACTAACCAAGCATTGTGCCTCTCTTTTTTGTGGTATATAGCATGAGGTACAGCAACTTATATTTCAGCTTAGAGGGGATATATTGCATGTCCCAAATTATGGAACTCCAGAAACTTCACAGGGTGCAGGCCATTTGAATTTTTATATGTAATTTAAATCAGTAAAATGTATTTTTAAAATTTACTAGAAACTGAGTAGATGTGTAATCATCTGAAATTTAAATGTCTTCTGAAATAATAATAAAAAAAAAATCTTAAAAAAAAAAATCGGGCTCCCTGCTCGGCGGGAAGCCTGCTTCTTCCTCTTTCACCCCCTGCTTGTGTTCCCTCTCTTGCTCTGTCTCTCTCTGTCAAATCAATAAATAATAATAAATCTTAAAAATGTCTGAAAAAATGTCTTCTGAAATGATTTTAGTCTTTTTCTGGAATTGAACTCACTTTTCAGTTGCCACAGTAAAATCAAATTGTTGCTCAAGAAAGCAAGAACTTCATTGTGTGTGGTTTTCAAATAAAATATAATGTATTCATTTATTCTTTCAAATATTAATTTATGGAGCAAGTAGTATTGATTATCATCTTATAAGACAGTAGCATTAAGACAAAAAAAGATTGATTTACTTTGGATTGGGATGACTGCTTTGTTTGAAAAGGGCCACACTGTTGTTTGACATGGAAAGGAAGCTTATTTAGGCAGTTGTGGAAATGGATTCTAGAGATGAGTAGGATTAGCTAGGCAAAGAAGAATGTAATAGAATTTGAAATAAGAATATCTCCAGTACCAGGGCATTAATTGATTTAGTAAACATGGAGTGCCTACATGTGTCACGCACTCTGCTAGTCTTGGGTTGTTAAGGTTATCATCTTTAAATAGCACTGTAAATAGCTTTGTTCTTTTTCTAAAGACGTACTTTTAAAAATTTTTTTTGATGAGTAAATTTGTACCATTCAGAAATATTGTTATCCATACCATTTAACCCATCTTACATAGATGACTAACCACTTTTATTAATCTCTTCTTCAGACTTTTTAAATATATATGTGAAAAAGAAATTCTTTTTTTTTTTCCACATTTCTGACCCAAATAGGAACACTGTTCTTTGGTTTTAACTCTTTTGTTGTGCAACATATGGATCAAGTGCAGATAACCCAAATATGCATATCAGTGACTTATTATAGATTAAGCATTTGCCTAATTACTCCCCAGATCAAGAAGTTAAACATTATCAACACCTTGGAGGCAGCCTGCAGTCTTTTCTCAAATCGACTTTCCTACTAACGCTTCCCCACCAAAGATAACCTTTTTAAAAATTTAATTAGTCTTTAATATTAATCTGTAGAGTTTTAGCCTGACAGTATGCACACCTAACCACTGTAATTTTGTTCACTTTTGAACTTGATATGAGTGTAATCATACAATATTCTTTTGTGTGTAGCTTCTTTGGCCCTCAATGAGATTCATCCATGTAATTACAGTTACTTCTTCATTAATATTACATTGTTTGTATAGTTGAGGGCTATTAGAAGTAAAGCAGCTATGAACATTGTTGTAAGTCAGATGCACATCGATCGGCATGCATTAATTTAGCAGAGAGTTGTTGGCTCACAGGATATGCCTGTATTCATTTGAACAGTATTCATATATTGTTTATTGCCAGTTATACTCCAAAGTGGATGTACTGTTTTACACACTCACCAGCATTGGATGAGGATTTGTTGTTGTATATCCTCACCAACATTTAGTATTGTCGTGGTTTTTACTTATTTTGACTGCTAAGTTTTGGTTACTGTTAAGTTTCTATACCTCATAATTGTAATTTGTATATTACTGATTGCTGATGAGTGAGTGCATTTTTATTGGAATAACTTTTTTTTTTCAAGTTCATCTTGAGATCTGTTGCCCATTTTTTAATGCATTGTCCTTTCGTTAGGGAGATAGAAATTCTCTATGATTTCTGAATAAGAATCTTTGGTAATTTTGTTACAAATACCTTTTCCCTGTGTCTTGTGTTTTTTGTTCTCTTAGTAATGCCTTTGGATTAATGAAAGTTGTTAATTCTAATGTGGATCAGTCTTTTTTTCCTTAAGAAATATTTCTGTACCTGTAGTCATGAAGATATTTTCCTTTGTTACTTTCCAGAACTGTCTTTGTTTCCAGAACTGTCTTTGTTTTTCTTTCTTTCTTTCTGTCTTTGTCTATATTCTACTTAGATTGGATTTTTGAGTACGATAATCTTGTGTGATTTTCCATATGGATTCCTGTATATCCTTTACCCCTTCTTGCTCAGTGCCACATCTTTTTTTATAAACAAATACATATATATGTAGATATCCTGTTCCTGGGCTCCTGATTGTTACATTAGATTTTGTTTGTCACTGCTTGAATATCACACTGTTGTAATTATGGTAGTTTTATAATGTGTCTTAAAGTTTAATAGAGAAACTGTTAATGAGAAACTGCTAAACTGCTTTCCACAGCATTGTACTGTTTCAAACTCCCACCAGTAGTGTCTAAGAGTTCTGTTTTTCTTCCTTTGCAGTCACCAACACATGATTATCAGTATTTTAGTTTAGCTATTATAGTCACTGTGAAGTAGTTTGCATTTTAATTTTCCCGCTTAATGATATTTAGCACTTTTTCTTGGGTTTATTGGTTGCTGCTTCCTCTATATTCTTTTGTGAAGTGTCTTTATAAAGTTTTGACTGCTTTAAAGTTGAGTTGTTTTGTCCTAATTTTTTTTAAACAGGAATCTTTAATACATTCATCATACAAGGTGACAGGTTTTGCATACATTTTATGTCATTTGTGGCTTTTCATTTTCTTAGTTTTTATTAGCACCATGCTCTAACCAACTGGGCAAACCAGCCACCCTAATTGTTTTTTAAAGCAACTGTATTAAGGTGTAATTGATGTAGACTAGATTGTGCTTATTTAAAATAGATGGTCTGCTAAATTTTGGTATATGTATACACATGTAAAACTACTACTCTAGTAAAGATAATGAACATATCCATCACCCCCCCCAAAATTGCTTGTGCCTCATTGTAAACTTAGCATTTCATCCTTCCTAGTCCCTCTCATGGTCCCCAGGGATTTTTTTTTTTTTTTTTGGTCACTATACGTTACATTTTCTAGAATTTTATATCAGGTGAAACATAAAATAAGTATTTTTTATAGTAATTAATTTTTTTATTAACATATAATGTATTATTTACCCCAGGGTACATGTCTGTGAATCATCAGGCTTACACATTTCAGAGCATTTGCTATAGCACATACCCTCCCCAATGTCCATATCCCTACCCCCCCTCCCCACCTCCCAGCAACCCTTAGTTTTTTTTCGTGAGTTTAGGAGTCTCTTATGGTTTGTCTTCTTCCCCATCCCATCTTGTTTCATTTCTCTTCCCCACCCCCCCATAACCCCCTGCCCTGCCTCTCAAATTCTTCATATCAGAGCGATCATGTGATAATTGTCTTTCTCTGACTGACTTATTTCGCTTAGCATAATACCCTCTAGTTCCATCCACGTCGTTGCAAATGGCAAGATTTCGTTTCTCTTGATGGCTGCATAG
>CM052809.1:21581525-21613592 GCA_028533885.1 Nasua narica | reverse complement strand
TCCCATCTTGTTTCATTTCTCTTCCCCACCCCCCCATAACCCCCTGCCCTGCCTCTCAAATTCTTCATATCAGAGCGATCATGTGATAATTGTCTTTCTCTGACTGACTTATTTCGCTTAGCATAATACCCTCTAGTTCCATCCACGTCGTTGCAAATGGCAAGATTTCGTTTCTCTTGATGGCTGCATAGTATTCCATAAAATAAGTATTTTTTTCCTGGCTGGCTTCTCACTCTCATTAAAATTACTTTGGGGTTTATCCGTTTTAATACGTGTCAGTATTTCATTCCTTTTTAAGTCAAGATGCAGTACATTAGATCACTAGAATTTATTCTTGTTGCATCTGAAAATCGTTTCCCTTTGACCTTCATCACTGTAATTCCCTCTACCCTGAGTACCTGGCAACCACCCTTTTAGTCTGTTTCTATGAAACAGGGCTTTATAAAAGAAAAATGGGGACTCTACATGTGATACTGTATAGTATTTGTCTTTCTGTTTATGCTTTAGTTCATTCAGCAAAATGGCCTCAGAGTTCATCCATGAAGTGACAGGATTTCCTTCTGTACCACATTTTCATGATCCATTCATCTTTCATATATTTCATTGCTTGTTATTGCAGTATTCTTTTGTATGGATATACCACTCTTTGTGCAGTTCAACTACTCATGGACTTTTGAGTAGTTTGCTGTTTTTTTATTATTTTGACTTGTGATGCTATCAGCATTTGTGTACAAGTCCTTATATGGACATATGGTTTCCTGTCTTTTTAGTAAATACGTGGAAAGAGAATGGAAGAGAATGGATTATAAGTCTTCATGTGGACACATACTTTAATTTATTTTGGATATATAAGTATGTATGTATATTTATTTTGGAAAAGATAGATTGTGTGGTAGAGGGATATTTAACCTTTTAAGAAAGTGTCACACTCTTTTCTACAGTTGTCATTTTACATTCCCACCAACAGTATAAGAGAGTGCTGGTTGTTCTACAATACCTCCTCACAAACACTTAGTAAGGTCAATCTTGTTTTTTAAAGAGAGAGCGCATAAGGATGAGATGGGGGTGGGGAGGAGCAGAGGCAGAGAGAGAGAGAGAGAGAGAGAGAAAGAAAGAGAAAGAATCTCAGGCAGACACCCTGCTGAGTGAAAAGCAGGCTCCAGGGGTCCTTCCCCTGACTGGGATCATGACCTAAGCTGAAATCAAGAGTCTGACGCTTAACCCAACTGACCTAGCCACCCAGGTGCCCCAAGGTCAATCTTTTTAATTTACATATCCTCATGGGTTTGTGATCATAGCTGATAGTACTTTAAATTTGCATTTCCCTAAAGACTAGTGATGGTGAGCATCTTTTTATGTAGTTATTTGTCAGTTATGTACCTTCCACAAAGGGTCTCTGAATCATTTGCCCATTTGGGTAGGGTGGGTAGCGTTGTATGATTTCTTATTTTATAGTTCCAGAAGTTCTTTATGCTTTACACAGTTCTTTCAACAGATGGGTGCCTGACAAATACTTTCTTGTAGTCTGTGGATTGTTTTCCATTTATTAATTGCTTTTCAGAGAGCAGAACTTAATTTTAATCAAGTTCAATTTATCAAGTTTTTTCTTTAATAGACTGTGCTTTTGTTGTATATAGGAAATCTTTGATTAGCCCTCTGTCACAATTAGTTTTCCATAATTTCTTCTGGAACCTGTGTAGTTGCAGATTTTACTATGATATATTTAGATTTGTGACCTATTTTAGCTATTTTTTTTCATAGTATGGTATGTGGATCTAATTTCATCGTTTTAGCAATTGTTCTAGCACCATTTGTTGACAAAACTATCCTTTCTTTGAATTACCTTTGTATTGTTGAAATTTTATTGACTTTGTGGTCTATTTCCCAGCTCTTTAATTTGTTTCCTTGATTTATTTTTTTCATTGATTTCTTTTTCTATGTTGTACCATTGCTACATTATCCTGATGACTCTAGCTTTATAATATATTACAAAATGTCTGAGTCCTCCCAGCTTTGTCAAATTGTTTGAATTATTATAGGTTCTTTACAGTTTCAGGTGGATTTTAAAATTAGTTTATTAATTTAAAAAAAGCAAAGCCTGGGATTTTGATTGCGAATGAATTGTAGACCATTTTCGGTAGTATTGACATCTTAACAGTTGTCTCTTTTAGACCGTAAACAAGGTGCATCAGTCTGTTTGTTTAGGTCAACAGTGTGTAGTTTTCTCTCAGTGCTCTTCTGTAGTTTTCAGTGTTGAAGTGTTGCATGTGTTGATTTTATATCTTGTAACCTTATTAAAATCGCTTGTTTGTTCTAATAGCTATCTTAGAGAATCTGTAGGATTTTCTACCTATTGTCTACTGATTTGTGAATTGACTGTTGGGGTTTTTTTCCCCCTAACTTAAATGCCCCCCACCAAAAAATAAATAAATAAACGCTTCCCAGTGCTTGCTATGAAGTTAGTGAACCGCTTCTCAGCACACCGACCGGCACCGTGGGCTTGGACCTCCCAGCTTCTAGAACTGTGAGAAATAAATGTGTGCTGTTTATAAGAAAAAAAAAAAAAAGAGAGAGAAAGAGAAAGAATCTCAGGCAGACACCCTGCTGAGTGAGAAGCAGGCTCCTATCTTTCCTGCCTTACTGCTCTGGGAAGAAGCTACAATACAATGTTGAAGAGATAGACGGAGAGCAGATAGGCTTTGTTGTTCTGTCTAGAAGGGGAATTGGGGATGGGAAGGTAGAACCATTCACTTTTTCACCAAATATATTCATAATTGTAAATCTTTTGCAGATGCTATTTATCTAGTTGTCAGTTTGTAATCTATACTTTGTTGCACCCTCATCATCAGGCAACCACTGTTGTGCTTTCTGGTATATAGATAACATTTACCACTCTTCTATATAAATGGAAAAATATGTTGTGTAGTTCTTTGTTTTTAAAATATTTCACTTAATATTGTGGAGATACATGAAGATCAATGATTTATTTTGTAAAATTGGTCATCAGTATCCCATTGTATGTATATATCATAGTGTGCTTATACATTTTATTATTGAAAGAAATTAAGGTTGTTTCCAATTTTTTTGCACCTATGATGGTTTTTTGTTTTTTTTTAAAGATTTTATTTACTTATTTGACAGAGACACGGTAAGAGAGGGAACACAAGCAGGGGAAGTGGGAGAGGGAGAAGTCCACTTCCTGCTGAGTGGGGAGCCTGATTCAGTGCTGATCCCAGGACTCTGGGGTCATGACCTGAGCTGGAGGCAGACGCTTAACAGACTGAGCCACTCAGGCCCCTGATCATTTCTGTATAATCTTCGTATAGACTGGTGTTTTTCTTCAGTAAATAGCTTACGTTCAGTGAGTGAACTATATAGTAGTCACGTTTTAACTTCTGAAAAGAACTGCTGGATGTTATGTCGAGTTTTGTACCATTTATATTGCCACCACCACTTTATAGAATTCACATTGCTCACTATCCTCTTCAGTGTTTGAGATGATTAGTTTTTAATTTTAGCCATTCGGGTGTATATAGGATGGATCTCATTGTGGTGTTAATTTTTATTTCTGTGATAAGTAATGCTATCAGCTTTTTTGCCTATAGTTACTAACCACTCACGAATCTTCTTTTGTGAAAAATTGGTTCAGCTTTTAAGAGGTTGTTTCTTTTTTGAGTTACAGTAGTTATTTGTATATCATGCATAAAAACTCATTACAAGATCTGTTGCAAATATTTTTCCTGGACTGATTCCTGCCTTTTCATTTTTCACTAGTGATTAATTGTTAGGAAGTCCCAGGGATGATTTTTTTCCCTTTTATTTGTAGTTGTTATGTGTGCCAACAAATCTTCCTCTATTCCAAGTTTTTAAAGATTTTCTTCATTTCTTAGGCATTTTTCTTAAAATAGCTTTATTGAAGTATAATCTGCATACCATCCATCTTAAGTTCACAGTTGAATAATTTATAGTAAATGTATACATTGGTGCATCACTGTTATAGATGACTTCGATTGCCTGAAAAAGTTGCCTCATGCTCTTCTGCAGTTACTGTGGATTGCTTTCTGTCACTATCTACTTCTTGCAGTTATTTAAAAGTAGACTTTGGTTTTTGGCTTCTGTCAGTTAGAATAATGTTTTTGAGATTCATCCATGTTTGAGCATATACCAGTTGTAGCACACCCATTGTAAAAAAAAATACTAAATTGTACTTCATTCTAGAAAGATAGCACATTTTGTCTAGCCAGTTATCAGAAGTTGAAAATTTTGAAAAAAATTTTTTAATTCTAGCTTGGGAGGTTTTACAAATAATGGTGTTACCAAGATTCACTTGCAAGTCTTTATATGGGCCATGTGATTACATTTGTTTTGTCCATATCCAAAAATAGTGGAATTGTTCTGTTGTATGAAAAGCATGTATTTAACTTTTGAAAAGGATGAAATTGTTTAAAAGGTGGCTGTAGTATTCTACATTCTGACCAGCAACATTTAATGAATCAAGTTTCTCTGTATCTTCTCCATCACTTGCTGTTGACAGTCTTTGGTTATTACTGTTTCGGTGTGTACGAAACAGCATCTCATTGCTATTTTAATTTGCATTTCAATAGTGAGTGGTGCCTTTGCAGGTCTTTCCATATGTTTATTAGGCATTGCTATACCTTCTCTGTTGAACTGTTCCTTAAAGCTTTTCTCTTTTCATTTGTATTGTTTGTCATACTCTCAAGTTGTAAGAATTCACAGTTGACTCTTGAACAGCTGATTGAAACATCCATGTATATGTTTTAGTGTGGACATAAGCTCTCAACTCCTTTGGGAGGAGAAATAGGATTACTAGGTTGTACGGTAAGAGTACTTTTAGTTTTATAAGAAATTGCCAAACTTGGGTGCCTGGGTGGCTCAGTGGGTTAAAGCCTCTGCCTTCCACTCAGGTCATGGTCTCAGGGTCCTGGAACCAAGCCCTGCATATGGCTTTCTGCTCAGCAGGGAGCCTACTTCCCCTTCTTTCTGCCTGCCTCTCTGCCTATTTGTGATCTCTCCCTGTCAAATAAATACAATCTTAAAAAAAAATTGCCAAATTCTACCAAAGTGTCTGTGCCATTTCATGTTCCTAGACCATTGAATGAGAGTTCCTGTTGCTCCGGTGACTATATCAAACATTGGGTGTTGTCTCTGTACTGGAAGTTAGCCATTTCTATAGGGTGTAATGTATCTCATTGTTATTTTAATTTGCATTTCCCTGTTGATATCTGATGTGGAGCTTTTCATGTGCTTGCTTGCCATCTGTATATCTTCTTTGGTGGGCTGTCACAATCTTTGGCCCATTTTTAAATTGTTTTCTTGTTGAGTTTTAAGAGTTCTTGTGTCTTTGTACTTTGGATAACAAACCTCTTACAGATGAACCTTTTGGAAATATTTTTCTTGGTCTGTGGCGTGTCTTCTCATTCTCTTCACTTTGTCTTTTGTATAATAGCTTTCAATGATAATGAAATTCAGCTTATTTTTTTTTATGTATCATGCCTTTGATTTTGGAGCTAAAAAGTCACTGCCAGTCCTAGAATCATTTATATTTTTCCTGTGTTTTCTAGGAGTTCTGTGGCTTTATGTTTTACATTTGGATCTATGATCCATTTTGAGTTAATTTTCTTGATGAGGTGGTGTAAAGATCTGTGTCTAGATTCATTTTTTGACATGTAGATGTCCATTATTCCAGCACCATTTGTTGAAGAGACTGTCTTTGCTCTATTGTGTTCCTTTTGCTTCTCTGTCAAAATCACTTGAGCATATTAGTGGGACTCTGATTCTGGGCTCTGTGTTCTGTTTTACTGATACCTTTGTTTATTCTTTAACTAATACCACAGTGTCCTCTTCCCTGAACCTCTGTGGTATGTTTTAAAGTCAGCTAGTGTCAGTTGTCATTGTCATCATCTTTTTTTTTTTTTTTAAGATTTATTTGAGAGAGAGTGAGCAGGAAAGGGAAAAAGAGCACCAGTGGGGGGCAGAGATAGAGGGAAAAGCAGACTCCCCGTTGAGTAGGGAGCCAGATGTGAGGCTCCATCCCAGGACCCTGAGATTATGACCTGAGGCAAAGGCAGATCTTTAAGCAACTGAGCCACCCAGGTGCCCCTAGTGTCTTTCTTCTGACTTAGTTCTTCTGTGTTTTCTTAGCTATTCTAAGTCTTCTGCCTATTCATGTAAACTTTAGAATTGGTTTTTCTTTTTTTTTTTTAATTAACATATAATGTACTATTTGCCCCAGGGTACATGTGTATGTATCATCAGGCTTACACATTTCATAGCACTTACCATAGCATATACCCTCCCCAGTGTCCGTAACCCAGCACCCTGTCCCCACCCCCTCACCCCTCAGCCACCCTTAGTTTATTTACTGAGTTTAGGAGTCTCTTATGGTTTGTCTCCTTCCCCATCCCATCTTGTTTCATTTCCCCCCACACCCCCTGCCCTGTCTCTCAAATTCTTTATGTCAGAGAGATCATATGATAATTGTCTTTCTCTGTTTGACTTATTTTGCTTAGTATCATACCCTCTAGTTCCATCCACGTTGTTGCAAATGGCAAGATTTTTTTCTCTTGATGGCTGCATAGTATTCCATTGTATATATATACCACATCTTCTTTATCCATTCATCTGTTGATGGACATATAGGTTCTTTCCATAGTTTGGCTATTGTGGACATTGCTGCTATAAACATTTGGGTGCACATGCCCCTTCAGATCACTACATTTGTATCTTTAGGGTAAATAATCAGTAGTGCGATTGCTGGGTCATAGGGTAGCTCTATTTGCAACTTTTTGAGGAACCTCCATACTGTTTTCCAAGTGTCTGTACCAGCTTGCATTCCCATCAACAGTATAGGAGAGTTCCCCTTTCTCCGCATCCTTGCCAACATCTGTCGTTTCCTGACTGGTTAATTTTAGCTATTCTGACTGGCGTAAGATGGTATCTCACTGTGGTTTTGATTTGTATTTCTCTGATGCTGTGTGATGTTGAGCACTTTTTCATGTGTCTTTTGGCCATTTGGATGGCCTTTTTTTTTTTTTTTTTTTTTTTGATATCGTCTTTGCAGAAATGTCTGTTCATATCTTCTGCCCGTTTCCTGATCGAAGTATTTGTTCTTTGGGTGTTGAGTTTGAGAAGTTCTTTAGAGATTTTGGTTACTAGCCCTTTATCTGATAGGTCATTTGTGAGTATCTTCTCCCATTCTGTCAGTTGTCTTTTGGTTTTGTTGACTGTTTTCTTTGCTGTGCAAAAAGCTCTTGATCTTGATGAAGTCCCAATAGTTCATTTTTGCCCTTGCTTCCCTTGCCTTTGGTGATGTTTCTAGGAAGAAGTTGCTGTGGTTGAGATCGAACAGGTTGCTGCCTGTGTTCTCCTCAAGGATTTTGATGGATTCCTGTCTCACAAGGAGGTCTTCCATTCATTTTGAGTCTATTTTTGTGTGTGGTGTAAGGAAATGGTCCAGTTTCGTTCCTCTGCATGTGGCTGTCCAATTTTCCCAGCACCATTTGTTGAAGAGACTGTCTTTTTTCCATTGAATATTCTTTCCTGCTTTGTCGAAGATTAGTTGGCCATAGAGTTGGGGGTCCATTTCTGAGCTCTCTATTCTGTCCCATGGATCTATGTGTCTGTTTTTGTGCCAGTACCACACTGACTTGATAATGACAGCTTTGTAGTAGATCTTGAAGTCTGGAATTATGATGCGGCCAACTTTGGTTTTCTTTTTCAACATTCCTCTAACTATTCATGTTCTTTTCTGGTTCCATATAAATTTTAGGATTAATTGTTCCATTTCTTTGAAATAAATGGATGGTATTTTGATAGGGATTGCATTAAATGTATAGATTGCTTTAGGTAGCATAGACATGTTCGCGGTATTTGTTCTTCCAATCCATGAGCATGGAACGTTTTTCCATTTCTGTGTCTTCCTCTATTTCTTTCATGAGCACTTTATAGTTTTGTGAGTACAGATTCTTTGCCTCTTTGGTGAGGTATATTCCTAGGTATTTTATGGTTGTGGGTGCAATTGTAAATGAGATCGACTCCTTAATTTCTCTTTCTTCTGTCTTGCTGTTGGTATATGGAAATGCAACTGATTTATGTGCATTGATTTTATATCCTGACACTTTACTGAATTGCTGTATGAGTTCCTTTATGAGACTCTAGCAGTCTTGGAGTGGAGTCTTTTGGGTTTTCTACATAAAGTATCTTATCATCTGCAAAGAGTGAGAGTTTGACTTCTTCTTTGACAGTTTGGATGCCTTTTATTTCTTTTTGTTGTCTGATTGCTGAGGCTAGGACTTGTAGTACTGTGTTGAATAGCAGTGGGGATAGTGTGCATCCCTGCCATGTTCTTGACCTTAGGGGAAAAGCTCTCAGTTTTTCCCCATTGAGAATGATATTCGCTGTGGGTTTTTCATAGATGGCTTTGATGATGTTGAGGAATGTACCCTCTATGCCTACACTGTGAAGAGTTTTGATCAAGAAAGGAAGTTGTACTTTGTCAAATGCTTTTTCAGCATCAATTGAGAGTATCATATGGTTCGTGTTCTTTTATTAATGTATTATATCACACTGATTTGCATATGTTGAACCAACCTTGCATCCCAGGAATAAATGCCACTTGGTCTTGGTGAATAATCCTTTTAATGTACTGTTGGATCCTGTTGGCTAGTGTTTTGGTGAGAATTTTTACATCTGTGTTCATCAAGGATATTGGGATGTAATTCTCTTTTTTGATGGGGTCTTTGTCTGGTTTTGGATCATGGTAATGCTGGCCTCATAACATGAGTTTGGAAGTTTCCCTTCCATTTCTATTTTTTGGAACAATTTCAAGAGAATAGGTATTAATTCTTCTTCTTCTTCTTTTTTTTTTTTTTAAAAGATTTATTTATTTATTTATTTGTCAGAGAGAGAGAAAGAGGGAGAGCACAAGCAGGCAGAGTGGCAGGCAGAGGCAGAGGGAGAAGCAGGCTTCCTGCCGAGCAAGGGGCCTGATGCGGAACTCCATCCCAGGACCCTGGGATCATGACCCAAGTCGAAGGCAGCTGCTTAACCAACTGAGCCACCCAGGCATCCCTAGGTATTAATTCTTCTTTAAATGTTTGGTAGAATTCCCCTGGAAAGCTGTCCGGCCCTGGGCTCTTCTTTGTTTGGAGATTTTTTTTTTTAAAGATTTTATTTATTTATTTAGCAGAGAGAGAACACAAGCAGGCAGAGTGGCAGGCAGAGGCAGAGAGAGGAGCAGGCTTCCCGCTGAGCAAGGAGCCTGATCCAGGACTCTATCCCAAGACAGTGGGATCATGACCTGAGCCAAAGGCAGCTGCTTAACCAACTGAGCCACCCAGGCGTCCCTGTTTGGAGATTTTTGATGACTGCTTCAATCTCCTTACTGGTTATGGTTCAGGTTTTGTATTTCTTCCTTGTTCAGTTTTGGTAGTTTATGTGTCTCTAGGAATGCAATCATTTCTTCCAGATTGTCTTATTTTCTGATGTATGGTTGCTCATAATATGTTCTCATAATTGTTTGTATTTGTTTGGTGTTTATTGTGATCTCTCCTCTTTCATTCATGATTTTATTAATTTGGGTCCTTTCTCTTTTCTTTTGGTTAAGTCTGGCCAGGGGTTTATCAATTTTATTAATTCTTTCAAAGAACCAGCTCCTAGTTTTGATTTGTTCTAATGTTCTTTTGGTTTCTATTTCATTAATTTCTGCTCTGATCTTTATTTAATTTCTCTTCTCCTGCTGGATTTAGGCTTTCTTGGCTGTTCTTTCTCCAGCTGCTTTAGGTGTAGGTTTAGGTTATATATTTGAGATCTTTCTTGTTTCTTGAGAAAGGTTTGTATTGCTATATACAGTACCGACTTTGCTGTGTCCCAAAGATTTTGAACAGTTGTGTTTTCATGTTCATTGGTTTCCATGAATTTTTTAAAATTCTGCTTTAATTTCCTTGTTGACCCATTCGTTCTTTAGTAGGATGCCCTTTAGCCTCCATGTATTTGAGTTCTTTCCAACTTTCCCCTTGTGATTTTGAGTTCTAGTTTCATGGCATTGTGGTCTGAAATTATGCAGGGAATGATCTCAGTCTTTTTGGTACCGATTGACACCTGATTTGTGTCCCAGGATGTGATCTATTCTGGAGAATGTTCCATGTGCACTAGAGAAGAAGGTGTATTCTGTTGCTTTCGGATGGAATGTTCTGAATATGTCTGTGATGTCCATCTGGTCCAGTGTGTCATTTAGAGCCTTTATTTCCTTGTTGATCTTTTGCTTAGATGATCTGTCCATTTTGGTGAGGGCGATATTAAAGTCCCCTACTATTATTGTATTATTGTTGATGTGTTTCTTTGACTTTGTTATTAATTGGTTTATATAATTGGCTGCTCCCACGTTAGGGGCATAGATATTTACAATTGTTAGATCTTCTTGTTGGACAGTCCCTTTAAGTATGATATAGTGTCCTTCATCTCTTATAGTCTTTGGCTTAATATCTAATTTCTCTGATAGAAGGATTGCCACCCCAGCTTTCTTTTGATGTCTATTAGCATGGTAAACTGTTTTCCACCCCCTCACTTTAAATCTGGAGGTGTCGTTGGGTCTAAGGTGAGTTTCTTGTAGACAGCATATCAGTGGGTCTTGTTTTCTAATTCATTCTGATACTCTGTGTCTTTGGATGGGGGTATTTAGCCCATTTACATTCAGGGTAACTTGACAGATACGAATTTAGTGCCATTGTATTGCCTGTAAGGTGACTGTTACTGTATGTTGTCTCTGTTGCTTTCTGGTCTATGTAGTGGCCTGACTGTGCCTTGATCATGGTTTAAGGTAAGCTCGAGCTAATAGTCTGCTTGGCTCCATCCCTGCCATTGGCTTCCCTGCTCTGATATGTGAGAGCTCTGCCACCCTCAGACACCCCCCAGTCTTTTTGCATCCCTACGGGTCCTGAGACCACACTGTCCTCACGACACCCCCCCCCCCCCCCCTCCTTAGCCTCCAGAGCAATGTTCCTCAGTGGCGCAGACTTCTAAAAGTTCTGATTTTGTGCTCCGCTGCTCTGCAGCTTGCCGGGAGCCGTCCCCTCCCCCCAGGGTCTAGCTTCCTGTTGCTTTGGATTCACTTTTCCCAACTTCGTACCTTCTGGAAAGTGGTCGATTTTCTGTTCCTAGAATTACTGTTCTTCTTCTCTACTATCTCCTGTTGAGTTTGTAGGTGTTTAGAATGGTTTGATAACTATCTGAACTTTTGGGATCTGATACTATCTTACTGTCTCAGCCTCCTACTCCTCTGCCATCTTGCTCCTCCTCTAGAATTGGTTTTTCAATATCTGCATTTAACTTGGGGCGCCTGAGTGGCTCAGTTGGTTAAACGTTTGGTTTCGGCTCAGGTCATGATCCCAGGGTCCTGGGATGAGCTCTGCATCGGGTTCCCTGCTTGGTGGGGAGCCTCTTCTCCCTCTCCCTCTGCCTGCCACTCTGCCTCCTTGTGTTCTCTCTCAATCTCTGTCAAAGAAGTAATCTGTAAAAAAAAATTTAAAGAAAAAACTTTCAGAGATTTTTAATAGAATTACATTGAATCTATAATTCAATTTGGGGAGAAATGACATGTTGGCAACAATCTTAATATTCGTGAACATGAAATCTCTCATTTGTTTAGCTCTTTAATATCTGTGATCAGAGTTTTGTAATTTTTACCATACTGATCTTGTACATTATTCTGGTAGATTTTTACCATACAATTTCTTATTTGGGTGCTATGGAAATGACATTGCGTGGCGTTTTTTTATTTCAAATTGTTCATCAATAGTATATACGAAAGTAATTGACTTCTGTATATTAAACTTGCACCTTGCAACCTTGCTATAATAGCTTATACCAGAAGTATTTTTGGGCTCCTCTCCCCACCTCGATTTTGTACTTAGATAATCATGTCATCTGTAAACAGGATATTTTTCTGTTTTCCTTACCAATCTTAGAGATTGTTTTTCCTTTCTGACTGTATTAATTAGGTTCTCCATTGTAATCTTGGAAAGTGGTGGTTGAGAAGGGGACATCCTTGCTGAGTTTCTCATCTTAGTAGATAATAGCAATTGTTTTTTTGTAAATAGTCATAATCAAGTTGAGGAGGCTACCCTGTACTCCCATAAACTGAATTTTTAATCATGAATGGATTTTGGTTTTTGTCAAGTGCGTTTTCTGCATTTGTAGGTATGATTGTGTGATTTTTTTTTTTTTTTTTAGACTTTGATATGATGGATTACATTAATTGATTTTGGGGGAAGATTTTATTTATTTGACAGAGAGAGAGAGAGAGAGAGCGAGCACAAGGAAAGCAGAGCAGCTGACAGAGGGAGAAAGAGAAGCAGGCTATCTGCTGAGCAGGGAGCCCAATGCAGGGCTTCATTCCAGGACCCTGGATTCATGACAGCTGAAGGCAGATGTTTAACCAACTGAACCATCTGGGCACCCCACATTAATTGACTTTTGAATGTTGAACTCTCCTTGTATACTTGAGTTAAATCCTACTTGGTCATGGTGTATAATTTTATTATATATTCCAGCCCTATCAGAGTCTGGTTCTGATACTTGGTCTGTCTCTTCCAGCTGTGTCTTTCATCTTTTAGTATGCCTTGTCATTTTTACTTGATAGCTAGACATGATGTACTGGGTAAAAGAAACTGCTGTAAATAGTCCTTTAGTAATATTGTGATAAAGTGTGAGAGAAGGGAAAGCGTTTTATAGTCCTGTGATTAGATCATATTTTTTTGGTGAGCCATTACCTCTGAACTGTGAACTTTACATGTATTCCTCGGTTTCTTCTCCCTTCCCCCACCCATTAGGTGGGACAGGATTGCTAGAGTGGGTGGGAGTTGGATATTTCCTTTTCTTCATATGGAAGGTTAGAGCCAGCTTTAGTTGAGTGTTGTCCTTTCTGTAGGTCTCTTAAACTCTGATGGGCAGGCCTTGTGAAGAACAGAATGCTGTGGGATGTTTCAGAATGGTTCCTTTTCTCCCTTCCCCTGCCAGAAGTACAAGGGGCTTTTTTATTCTTTGTGAGAACCTGGTAGAGATCAGTGAATAAAACTCGAAAAAGTGTGGGGACCCTTTCATGGATTGTCTCTCTCTGAAATTTTTAATTCGCAGATGTGTCCACAGTTTCTAGCAGTTCATCAATTACAGCTCAATTTTCCTTACCCTGGCACTAGTTCCTGCAGTGATTGCTACTCAAAGCTGTGTTTTTTTATAGTTGTCTGTCATTACCTTTAATTTGGGCATAGCAAATTTACCTTAGTTTAAAATGTTACCTTAGTTCTCTTACATGTCAAGAAAGGTTGATGATGTATTGGTTTGCTCACTTTTTTACTTGTTATTAGGACAGATGGCATTTTCCAAGATGCTATATGCCAGAACAGAAACTGGAAGTCTGGAAATGTTTTGAATCTGTAGATTACTTAAGGGAGACTTGAAGTCTTAACAACATATCATCATCTAACCTATGAATATGGACTGTTTTTACATATATTTACATCTTTCATTTCTCTTAATTTTACTTTTTCCAGTGTATTAGTCCATTTTTGTTCAACTAGTCCCAAATTTTTTTCTTTTTGATCCTACTCTGGATAGCATTGCTTGCTTAATTTCATGTTTATTTTTTTTCATTATTAGTATATAGTAGAAACACAGTTGGGTTTTACATATTGATGTTAGGTCCTGTGAATGTGGTACACTTTAAGTTTTTTAGGAAAGTTTATAGGTCTGTAAGAGTTTGCTGCAGACAAGATGGGTCATCTCTCATAAAGACTCTTTATTTCTTGGTACCCATTCTCTGTGCCTTTAATTTTTTTCTTGTTATTGCACTGGCTATAATTTCTAGTACATTGTTGGAAGTGATGACAGTGGACAGCCATGCCTTGTATTGTTGCATATTGTAATCCTTAGATAAACTACTAAGAGTTTAATAGCATTTAAAAAGCATTTAGGGGTGCCTGGGTGGCTCAGTGGGTTATAGCCTCTGCCTTCGGCTCAGGTCAGATCTCAGGTTCCTGGGATCAAGCCCCGCATTGGGCTCTCTACTCGGCAGGGAGTCTGCTTCTCCCTCTCTCTGCCTGCCTCTCTGCCGACTTGTGATCTCTCTATCTCTCTGTCAAATAAATAAAATCTTTAAAAAAAAAGCATTTAAAAATCATCACAGAAATTAAAACAATAGGCTAAAACTACTCATCAGAGATGATGTAGGAGCAGAGGGACAAAAAAGATGGGACATTTACAAAGTAAGTAGGAAAATCAAACCACATCAGTAATTTCATTATGTATTATGATCTAAGCACTCTAGTCAAAAGACATATTATCAGATTCTCTGATAATCCCAGATTAAATTGTATGTTGTCTTGAGGCAGTACTTAAAGTTCAAAGCACAAATACATTTAAAGTAAGAGGATGGAAATAGATATAGTAGGCAAATTACATTCATAAGAGAACTAGAGTTGTCATATCAACATCAATCAAAATCAACTATAGAACCCAAAATGTTACTGGAGACTAAGGGCAAATTTTCATAGTTGTAAAAGGATGAATGTATTAGGAACATAAAATAGTTTTTGCTATGGTAGAGCCCTAAAATACTAGAAGTAAAAACTGGCAATTGAAAAGATCAGTAGAAATTGAGCTCTTACAGCTGGAAATTTCAAAACTCTATCAACCTTAGAAACCACTAGATTGAAAAATTAGTAAAGATAAATAGTTTGAGAAGTACTATTACCTCTTGTATACTTTTTTTTTTTCAGGCTTATAGATCATTCAGCAGGATTCCGCATACTCTAGACTATAAAACGTCTCAGTAAATTTAAAAAGGTTGAAATTACAGGGTTTATTCTCAGAGTATATTGGAATTAAATTATAAATGAATTCCAGAAAGAAATGTGAGAATTTAAACAAAACATTTGTAAATGACCCATAGGTCAAGGAAGAGTTGACAGCAGAAATTAGAAAATATTTTGAAATGAATGAAAATGAATATATAACAAATACGGAGATTCCCCTGAAGGGGGAATTTAGAGGGAAATTTACAACACTAAATTTATAGTAACTTCATGAGAAAAGAATGGTCTCAATTCATTCATTTTAAGTTTACATCTTAGTAAGAATAGCAAAGTAAATTTGAAACAGAGGTAAACTTTGAGTGTAAATCAATCAAAGGAAAACCAGAAAAACAACAGAAAATGAGATGAAAAGTTTGTTCTTTGAAAAGGTCAACAAAACTGATAAACTTTGGGATAGACTGATCATTTAAAAGAGAAAACACATAATTTTATAAGCCACCTTAGACCAAATAGGGCAAATCTTACAAAGGCATACATTACCATAAATAGACTGAAAAAGAAACTTTGAATATATTTATAAAAAGTAAAGAAATTAATTACATTTATTCCCGCAAAGAAAAGCCTTGGCCCAGATGTCTTTATTGTTAAGTGTTTTCAGGTATTAAGGGAAGCATTGCTATTTATCTTGTGTAAACTCTTTTGGAAAATGGGGAAAGAGGGAGCACTTAAAACCTATTTTATGAGTCCAGTATTAACCTAACACTAACACAGACAAAAACAACACAAGAAAAGCAAACTACACTTTATCTTTCACGAACATACATGCAGCAATCATTAACAAGATAACAGGAAATCAAATCCAGATATATATTAATAAAGTATTAGAAACTGATTAAGTTGGACTTATCTTGAGAATGCAAGGTTTATTAGCATTCATAAATTAGCTAATATTAGCTAATAATTAGCTAATAATACAGTATATACTGTATTAGTAAAATAATGGACAAAAACACATTCTTTTAGTAGAATAAGAAAAAAATTTCAAAAAAATATAAAATCTGTTCATGATAAAACCTTGAATATACTAGACATAGAGAAAGCAATTTGCTAATTCTGATCTATACTAGACATAGAGAAAGCAATTTGCTAATTCTGTAAATGGCCTGGAGATTTCTTGTTGTTTGTAAAATGGGGTATTGTAGGTGTCATCTTAATTTCTTTATTTTCTCTCTTAGGAATCACAGCTCTGTCCTTGCTGTTGTCCAATGTCTTGAAACTATGTTGTTTTATATATTTTGTCTGATTTTCTTGGTTTTTTAGGTAGAATAAATCTGGTCTGTTACTCCATCTTAAATGAAAGAAACTTCCACAAATTTACTTCTCATTTTTTATGCATTAGATACCATTAGAGTTTGGGGGGAAAAAGTAGAGTTATGCTGCTTAAGAAAAAACCTAAGTGATTTTTTTTATGTTCAGAAGTAATTTATTACATTTAGACATTAAGATTTTGTTACATGACTGACGTGCTGCCTACTGCACTAAGGAGGCACCTTAGGATTTTGTTATGAATGAATATTTGTGTGTAACATTCTACTTCGTGAAGAATTGGCATTTTTATTTTAATTTTATTTTTTTAAATTTTTTAAAAGATTTTATTTATTTATTTGACAGAGAGAGAGAGATCACAGGTAGGCAGAGAGGCAGGCAGAGACAGAGGAGGAAGCAGGCTCCCTGCTGAGCAGAGACCCTGATGCGGGGCTCTATTCCCAGACCTTGAGATCACGAGCCGAGCCAAAGGCAGAGGCTTTAATCCACTGAGCCACCCGGGCGTCCCGAGAATTGACATTTTTAGAATATTGAACCTTTTCATGAAAGCACATGTTAGGTCTCTTATTTCATTCAGTCACTCTTTTCAGTCTGTAAAATTGTATAGTGGTTTATAAATGACCTGTATTTCTTATGTTTACTTTTTCATATTTTATATTTTTCTTGATTAGTGGAGTTTCCTTTTAAATTAATTTATAGTAATATTTTAGAAATTTTATAATTGGCTATGGTACTTAATTTTTGTTAATGTCATATTTTAGATTGCTTTTACAATTTAAGTGTGGTCTCCATATTGGGTATGTTAACATTTTATCTCTTAAATAATTAGCAAGTATTTTATCCTCTTCCCCCCCCCCCCATCCTTCTAAAATGCTCAGTTTCTCTTTTAAATGAAAATGTTTATATTTTTCTTACGTAAATGCTTCCTTTTTTGATTGCTGAGAAATCTTTCTCCTAGTTGAAGAATATAAAAATATATTTTCTTTTAGAACCAACCCAGTTGTAGTTTTTTGAAAGAGCTAGCTTGGGATTCCCCAGCACTATTTCTGAAAAATAAATCACATGTGTGTCTTAGTACATTTGTTTATGCATTTAAATGTGGATTTATTTTTTAAGATCTTTTTATCTTTGGTTGATAACTGCCCCCCAAATATTATAATAATATATTTTCAGAAAATATTCCATAGTTGTGGTTTCATTTTTTATTAGGTGTTTTTACATTAATTCAGTATACCAAATTTAAGATTTGAGACTAGGCGGGTATCCTAAACTATAAAAGCTGTAGAGAAGAGTTAAAAGCAATTATTTTAAAAGATTTTTCACAAAAAACTATGTTGAGATCAGTTATTTCAGGGTAAATATGAGGAAAGATTTTGGTTTTTTAAGAAAATCTTGCATAAGTGATAGGATTATAATTTCTTGGTTAACATCTAGGGTTTTTTGGGGGGTTCTCTTTTATTTTTCCTATGTTGATATATTTTATCTATAATCTTTGCTAAAGAAATTGTTCTTTTGTTTTTGTAGTTTTGGTAAGCAGTTTGGAGGAAAAAGAGGATGTGATTGTCTTGTATTAGAGCCTTCAGAAATGATTGTGGTAAGAACTTTAAAGAATGCTGTGAATTGTTTTTTTTGATATGCTTCAGTTTCAACTTTAAATGTAGCAGGATTTTAAACACTCAAGGAGGTTCCATTACTCTGACTTTAAAAATACTGAATAGCATCAGACCTATATACCAAATTTGTTGTTTGTATCTACTTGAAATTTTTTCTGATCCTTGAGAGGATTTAGAAGTGATACAGTTCTGTATACCATGTTCCAAATTTGGTGATTTCTTTTACTACTTCTACCATTGATTTTAAATGAAGGCCTTATTAGAGGAACCCTGACTTTTCAAGTGTTTTCTCTTTTCCTTTGCAATTAAGTTAATTTTCTTGGAACATCCACATTCTGTGCACTAAACTGGAGGGTAAGAGAGAAAGAGACATACAGTTATATCCAAGTAAGAAATGGTTTAGCTATTAATATTTCTCTTTAAGAGTATAGTTAAGGAATAATGATTGTTACTAAGAAATCTAGGCAGGTGAGGTAACATGAGAAAACCTCAGTATATTTATTTATTTTTTTAACATTAAAAGAACCAAGAATACAACTTTGTTTTACCTTGTTCTGAGTTGACTTTACTAGAAAGATAGCTTAAATGGATTGGGCTCGTTCTGCTAGCATCTCATGTAGATGATCATGTCATCTGATTTGATTTTAAGTTATTAAGGTGTGAGGTTACATTCTTAATGATGGATTTTAACGTCAGGGGTCAAAACTTCACATCTTCACATAGTTTGTTTGCTTTTCTCCAACTTGGATCATCTACATTATCATACACCTCAGTGTCCTAAATTTCATATAAACAAAATAATTTATAGCTCCTAAAAGGGAGAAATTGTCTTATTACTTTGTGTCTTCCATTATATGGCAAAGTGCTGCCTGCATAGTAAGCATTCAGTGCATGTTAATTAAACTAAAGTTTGTTCAAGGTGTGGACTCTGTATTATGTTTATTTTCTTTAAGTGTTGGTATACATAGCATATCTAAATAAGGCCTCAGAACTCTCTCTTCTAAGTAAATGTATTGAGGGACATGGCAAGAAAACTGCCACAGGCAGTACTAGTTTTCTCATTTATTTGTCCATTGATGTATTTTTTCTACTTTATCAGGAAAGAATAGTGCTTTTTACTACAGTGTTCTCATATACATTGTTTTTTTTTTGTTGTTTAATTTTATTGTGTTAAAATACACAACTTAAAATTTACTATCTTAACAATTTTTAAGTGTTGAATGTTAAGGTATCATTTAAGTTGGAATTAATCCCTCATAAATTAATGATTTTCCCCTTAAGTTAAAGGGAAAGCTGTTTCTCTGCCTATACCAGTCTCTACGTAGACCTCCTTGCTTTTAGTGGGGCATAGGAATTAAAGCCAAGATATGGCTGCCAGTTGTTTTCATTGCTCTAGGTCCTTTTTATTTAGAGGGCCTCTCATTGAACAGAGCTAGAGAATACATATGAGTGTATGTATACCCACACACTTGCTTATACACGTCTATGTTTATTTTTCTGTATCTGTATTTAAAACCCAGAATTTATTTTGGCCTTTCTTCTTCGCTTGTTATTTACTTTCTCTAACAGAAAAGTGATTTCCGTTATCAGTGTATTTACTTATAAAGTAGTTGAAGAATTTCTTGCCTGTAACATTGTAGAAGGTGCTGCTAGCTAGAGGATCAACATGCTCAAATACACATATTTTAAGTATATATAATTCATTGAGATGTTACAAATGTATACATGTGTCCTTATAATTTAACTGTATATCGAAGTATAAAATGTTTTAGTCACCCACCCTAAAAGGAAACACTCAAAGAAACGCACCTGGCAGAAGGACAGAAGACCAAGATTAAAGGGATACTTGTTTGCCAAATCTGTGACAATTTGAGAATCCACATGAAAATTCATAGTAATTAACGGTACCCTTACATATAAGAATTTCGTAAGTTCTCCTGATATGAATGAATGAGGAAGAAGGAAAAGTTCTTCCTGATAATTGAATGTGAACTAATAAATATAGAAAAAATGATCTTAGAAAATCATTAATGAATGCTAAAACTTGTGGCTAGTGTTTGAGAAAACAGTACCTACATAATCTCAACATACCTCCCCACAAATCATTTATGAAGAGAAAAATTCACAAATTTTTATTGGGGATAATGTGGGGAATACCACTATAATGAAAATTACTGCTACCACCATCAATATGGGCACACACTGATAAAATACTACTTCTAATAGAATGAGAAGGACACATTATCACCTTTATGATAATTTCTTGTGAGAAATGCATACCTGAATCTAGTCATTAGAATATACCAGACAAAACAAATTGAAAACATTCTACCAGTTAACTGGCCTGTACTCTCAATATTCCAGTGTCAAAAAACACAGAAAAAGACCAGGAACTGTTCCATATTAAAGGCAAAAAGAGAGATATAACGAAACACTGATCTGGTATTATATAATGTGATCTGGTATTACATGCTGGAAGTGGAAGGCCGTTGTGGCTATAAATGATGATTTTGGCATAGTTGAAATTTGAATATAGCCTTGGGATTAGATAATACTCAATTTCCTGGTTTTAATAACTACTGAAGTTATTTGAAACAGTCTGTGTTATTAGGAAATACATGTTGACACATTTTAGAGTCAATTTATACTCAGATGTTTCAGAAAAAAATTTGTGTATATGTAAAGTCTTAAATCACCAAAAAATCACATCAAGTTTTTTATGTTTTTTTTGTTTTGTTTTGTTTTTATGTGAGGTCTGTGTCCATTGTGGGGCTTGAACTCATTACTTTGAGATGAAAAGTTGCACATTAAGTATTAATTGATTGTTGGTAATTTTAAAATTCAAAACTGCATTTCATTGATGAGCAGCATAGTAAAAAAATGCTTTATAAGTTTTAGGAGAAAATTTTTCAAAATAGCTTTAAGATTTTTATTTTTGAGATTTCTGAAAGATTTCATTGTCAAAATGCTTTTAGTTTTTTTTTTCCACCACTATTACTTTTTTTTTAAGTAGTCCCCATGTCAAATGTGGGGCTTGAACTCCTAACCCTGAGATCAGTGGTCGCATGACTAACTGAGCCAGCCCAGCACCCTGATACTATATCTTTTCACATGTAAAAATGTATTGATATTTTGTATGAGTGTAATCTTTGGTACCTGAGTATTTTTTAGCTGAAGTTACGTAGAATTCATGAAAGAACTTAATCTCAGTGCATGAAGTTCTTTCAGATGGTTTTACTGTGTATGTGTGTGTACAGATTTTAATAACTCTACTAGTGATTGGGAATCCCTGTTAGCATCTTTCTGATTACCTGATACATTAGTCTTCTTAATCTAACATGTTAAAAGGAAATTTCCTCGTTTTAACTTGTGCATATTTTCATATGCCTTACAGGGGATTTATTTTACTTAATATATGTACTGGCCATTTTTCTAGTTGGATTATGTATGTATGTATTTATTTGGTAAAGATTATTTTAGAGGGAGAGCACAGTGTGGTAGGGGCAGAGCACGAGGGGGAGAGAGAGAGAGAACTCTAAGTAGACTACCTGTTGAGTGCTGAGCCCAACACAGGTCTCTATGCCAGTATCCTGAGATCATGACATGAGGCAGAATCAAACTGACAAACGGACAAAATCTCAACTGACTGACTCACGAGGTACATGGGATTATTCTTTTTTATTTTCCCCTTAAAAGGTTTTTGTTAATAAATGAGCCCTTTTGCTTATAGGAGGCCGTAAATCATTTTCTCGCAATAGCTAAAATAAATTTTGCATTAGGTTTTTTGTTTTTTATCTATAGTACTGTCTTCCTCTTAAAAGTTTCTGGTTAGTGTTTATGCTTATTATTAGAAATACCTTCCCCATGACAGTATTACTGAACTCTTTTTTTTTTTTTTTAAGATTTTTTATTTATTTATCTAAGAGAGAAAGTGAGAGAGAGCATGAGAGGAGAGAAGGTTAGAGGAAGAAGCAGACTCCCCGTGGAGCTGGGAGCCCGATATGGGACTCGATCCCGGAACTCAGGATCATGACCCGAGCCGAAGGCAGTCCAGTATTACTGAACTCTTAACCTGTATTGCTTTATAAAATTTTTTAGAGTTTTAGAGAGTGCACAAGAGCGAGCACTACTGGAAGGAGGGACAGAGGGAGAGGGAGAATGTCAAGCAGACTCCCTGCTGAACGTGGAGCCAGACACAGGGCTCGATGTCAGGACGCTGAGATCATTACCTGAGCTGAAATCATGAGTCAGACACTTAAATGACTGAGCCACCCAAATACCCTGCTTTATAGAATTTAATTCCTTACTTTAGCTTTTAGATCTCACTCCACTGGGTAGCCAAAGACAGTAGTAACCACTTAATTACCTGTCTCCCAACATTTCCTCCAAAAACAGTACAGAGCTATAAGAAGAGTAAAAGAAATCTATACATAAACCATGTTCAAGGCATACGTTGAAGGCAAAGAAAGCCAAATTTTGAGAATAATTGTAAGGGGAGAAAACCCACCCATTCTCAGTATATCATCTCTCTGTCTTTTCCCAACCCTCAGCAAGGCTTTGTAGTGAGCAAAAGCCAGCCAAGCAGATTTGCAGAAAACACACAAGATGGAAGCTACTAAGCGTACCTAAGGTTAACCTGCACTGCCACTCCACACTAACTTCAAAATCGTGAGTGAATATGTATGATAGAGCAGAACACAAACTATAGGGAAGTCATTTAAAATGGAATGATTTACAAAAGCCATCTTGTAAATTTGTATCTTCAGGGTTAAGACAAAAGATAAAAAGACAAACTCCCTTTGGTATTTAAGTGTTGAAGAAGCAGCACGTGGTGAAGTTTTAGGTTCCTACCAGACAAAATTGCAAGTCTTATAATGCCTGCACACCCCCGCCCCTGCCCAGCAAGACAAAAAGAAAAAGTATTCTAAAATACCTGGCCCTCAGAGTATTTGCTAATTAACTATTAAACTAGGAATCTTGTATAATATCTCAATACCACAAAAAGATAAAAAGGGATGGTGAATAAAAGTATATATAGTTGTTACCAAAAAAGAAGAGATTTGTTACATACCATTTGAGGAAAATTCATCTCCACCCCGGGCGGGGGGGCGGGGGGGGCGGATCAGATGAAAATGGCCATACTTAAACAAACATATTCAATCAAGCATTTAAGGACATTTTTTAAGAATGTAAAATCAGAAATTCAAAAACCAAGAAATGAAAACTGGAAGAAAAGTGGAGTAAAAAGAGTATAAACTTGGTAAAGAAATGGAAGGCATAGAAAAAAAATACTGAAAAAATATATATCAAATGAATAAATTACAGAATGCCCCAGGGAGAATTCACTCAAATGGAACTTTAATAAGGTGCATTGAACAAATCAAAACTACAGTGAGATAGATCGCACCTTAAATCTGTCAAAATGGCTAAAATCAAAAGACAAGAATTAAGGGAGAGTTAGTGAGGATGTGGAGAAAAAGGAATCCTCATACACTGTTGATAGGATTATAAATCGGTACAACCATTGTGAAGAACAGCATGGAGTTTCCTCTAAAATTTTAAAGAAATGCCATATGATGCATAACTCCACAATTGGGTATTTACCCAAAGAAAACAAAAACACTGATATGAAAAGATACATGTCCTCCTGTGTTTATTGTAGCACTATTTACAATAACCAAGATTGGAAGCAACCTATGTGTTCATCGATAAGACAAATGGATAAAGAAGATATGGTATATATGCGGTGGAACATTAATCATCCATAAAAAAGGACGGGATCTTGCCATTTGTGGTAACATGGATGAACCTTGAGGGTATTATGCTAAGGAATAAGAGTGGAAAAGACAAATACCATATTGATTTCACTTACATGGAATCTGCAAAAAAGGACCAACAAAAAGCAGAATCAGACCTATAAATACGGAGAACAAAGTGATGGTTTCCAGAGGAGTAGGGAGTGGAGGATGGGCAAAAACGGGTGAAGGGAAGTGGGAGATAAAGACTTCTGGCTACTGACTGAATAAATTACAGGAATGAAAGGTACAGCATGAGGAATATAGTCAGTGATGCTGCAGTAATGTATGTTAACAGATGGTACCTGCATTTGAGCTTGGTATAATATATAAACTTGTCAAATGACTATGTTGTATACCAGAGAAACCAATATAACTGTGTGTCAACTACACTTTTTTTTTTTTAAAGATTTTATTTATTTATTCGACAGAGGGAGACATAGAGATCATAAGTAGGCAGAGAGGCAGTCAGAGAAAGAGGGGGAAGCAGACTCCCCGCCGAGCAGAGAGCCCAATGCAGGGCTGGATCCCAGGACCCTGAGATCATGACCTGAGCCAAAGGCAGAGGCTTTAACCCACTGAGCCACCCAGGAGCCCCTCAACTACACTTTAATTGAAAGAAGTAAGAATTGAAGAAAGGTAGGGAAGAACAAGTAAATGAAAATGACAAAAAGAATGAAGTAGAAAGTGTCAGAGATACTGTGTACTTGAAAGTTACTGCAAGCAGATTTTCAAGTTTCTCACCACAGAAATGAAATGATAAATAAGTGATGTAATGGAGGTGTAAGCTAAGGCAGCGGTGATTATCATTTTGCAATATATAAATGTATCAAACCAGCACATTGTATACCTTGAATTGACACAATCTTATAAGTGAATTATGTCTCAACACTGGCATAAAACAAGTGACAGAGCAAAAAGTAGAAATTGAAGATAGGAAATGAAAGGATAACATTCATAATTTTAAAAGTCTCAGGAAAGGAAGATCCGTAGAAAGCAACTATGTTTAAAGCAATATTTAACGAAAATTGTTTAGAAATTGAAAAAGATTCAAATCTACTCCCACTTAAAGGGTATACTGGGTACTGGGGAAATGAGCTCAGAATGATCATTTCCAAGACATTTCCTAATAAAACTATTTGATTTGAAAGATAAAAAATCCTTTATGTCTGCAGGCAAAAACAACGTAACTTCCAAAGGCAAACAGATTGCACTGATTCACACATTTAAAAATCCACTAGGGGGTGACTGGATGGCTCCGTGAAGCGACTGACTAGTGATATCATTTCACGTAATGATTTGATGGGGCTTGAGACTGAGCCCCACATAGGGCTCCGTGCTCAGATGGGAATCTGCTTGAGATTTTCTCCCTTTACCCCTCCCCCCCACACACATGGTCTCTCTCTCTCTCAAATAAGTAAATGTTTTTTTTTTTTTTAAGAAATATTAAAAATACACTCGGGCAACCAAAACAAGGCTCAAATAGAGCAGCCTTTCAAAAAAAGAGAAAATATGAACTAAGGATTTAATGTCAGCCACTTGTCTTTATCAAGGTTATGGAAAAATGGTTTTCAGCTTAGAAGAACTTGGGTAATTATGCACCCGTGAGCTGTTTTTAAGGAATCTGCTAGAGATATTATATTCAACTGAGAAATAACCAGGAAAACCTCACCCGAAGAAACAATGATGAATCTTTAAAATACACAAATGTGTTAGTAAAGAATAAAAGGTAGATGTGAGGGAGAGACTGCTATATTATATGTTGTGACAGAATAGCCATAATAAAACTGAAGAAAAGGAAAAGGGAGAGTGAAATAGGAAAAAGAATAAGCTTATTGATGGTTTGTTGCATAAAGAATAGGTGAGAGTGTTGACCATAAAGACTTCTCAACTGGGTAATTACAATGTTTGAGATTTGATTACTGTATAATCGCTGGCTTACCGCTTGAATGTTGGCAGAAGACATAAGACTTGTGAGTCCGAAACAAAGAACTTTTTTTCTTGTGGTATAGCAAGCAGCGTTATCAGTAGCCTATTTCTGTAGATTGCCCTTGCTTCATAGGTCCCATGGAGGCAGTGCTGGGTGGCCCACCACGATACCACAAACATAGTGGGTTTGCATTGCATCTAAGAATGCCTGAGTTTGAGGAATATACTGCTTTTGTAGTGAGCAAGCCTGCTCTTTTTTCAGCAGGAAACATTACCACATCCTTCAGAATTGCTTACTACAAGCGCAACTCTTGAGAAATGGCCCAGTTAATGAGTGGTTAGGACTGTGCATTCTTGGCAAGTGCAACAAAATATATAGAAGCACAACAGGCCCTAGGAAGACTGTGTTTCAGCACAGATAGTAAAAGAAGTGTTAAAAGATAGGTGGGCCGTAAGAAGTACTGGCAAGGGTATAGACAAATGAAAGCCCTCATATGTGCTTGGTAGAAAAATAAAGAGGTGCAACTTCTCTGGAGAACAATTTGACAGTTCTGAAATAGTTAAAAATGGAATTATCATATCCATCAGTTCCAGTCCCACATTTATACCTATGAGAATTGA
Source organism: Nasua narica (assembly GCA_028533885.1). Classification (NCBI taxonomy): domain Eukaryota; kingdom Metazoa; phylum Chordata; class Mammalia; order Carnivora; family Procyonidae; genus Nasua; species Nasua narica. The sequence continues at coordinate 21,587,480 of CM052809.1, read as the reverse complement.
AAACATGTATCCACATAAAATCTTGTGCACAAATGTCCGTAACATTCATAACAGCTGGAAAGTGGAAATAAACCAGATGTCCTTTAACCTGATAAAGAGATAAGCAAATGTTTTATGTTCATGTGAAGGCATATTATGCTGCAAGTATTGATACATGCTGTAATATAGAGATGAATCTTGAAAACATTGTTCTAAGAAACCCAGCTCAAAAAAACACATATGATTGCATTTACATGAAATATCCAGAATGGGGAAATTCACAGAGACAGAAGGTAGATGCCAGTGGGCATAGGGTTTCTTTTCGGAATGATAAAAATGTTCTGGAACTAGATAATGGTTGCACAAGTTTGGGAATATATTAAAAACCAATGAATTGTATACTTAATTGATAAATGAATTGTATACCTAAAAGAGGAGGCTTTTATGGTGTATGAGTTATATCAGGAAAAAAGTGTATGAGAAAAGAATACAGAGATAAATCTGATGAAAACAATTTTTTATTGAAGCAAAGAATACACATTTCATGCAGATGTGCGGTTAAGTACATAAAATTATAAAATGTTAAAAAACTGCATTAGTCATAACAAGAATCATAACAATGAATGTGAATGGCTTCATCTACCCATTATAAGGAATAGATTTTCAGTTTGGCTCACAAAAGAAGACCCAGCTATGTACTGTTGTGTTTTTTTTAATATATTTTTAAAGACTGTATTCATTTATACTAGAGGGTGAAAGGGGGTGGTCACGGGGTCAGAAGGAGAGAGAGAATCTCCAGCAGACTCCATGCCGAGCACAGAGCCTGAAGTGGGGCTCAACCTCACATTCTGAGATAATGATAGCCGAAAGCAAGAGTTGGACCTTTAACCGACTGAACCGCCTAGGCGCCCCTTTTTGCCGTTTAAAAGAGACAATCCTATGATTGCTGGATTAAATGTTTCAGGAAGGCTAAAAATAAAGCAGTAGACAATGACATACTAGACCCCAATGAAAATGAAAGTGGGACAGATATGGTCATCTTAATACCAAAAGTAGAATTCAAGCCAAAAACTCATGAACTGTGATAGAGAAGGATGATTTTTTTAGTGTTAAAACTTACAGTTTACGGTGGAGATAGAACACAAAAATACCTTCGCAGTGTGTTACACAGAAACCTATGTAAAGCAGACACTCCAAAGGATTCAATGAGACCTAGAAATATACTACTAGAGAATTTAATTCTCTGTTCTTAGTAGAGAGCAGATGAAGTCAAGGAAAAAATGGGATAGAAGACCTGGGCAACATAAACGGTAAGGTGAATCTTAGGGAGTAAGTCGAATTCTACAACATGATGGTAAACTGTATTAGGTACCCGTGCCATGTTATTAAAAAATGTTTCTGTATTTACAAAAAAAAAAATTTTCATAAATTAGAGTAATACTTTCTGATTACATGCAATGAAATTCTAAATTATAATAACAGAAAATTAATTGGTTCTTTGACCTGAAAAATTTTAAGCCTGCCTACCAAACAACTTTTTGTCAAAGGATAAGTACATACTGAAATCATAGAATTGTGCAAAATAACAACAGTGAAAATACATAGCAGAATCCATGGAATATATCAAAAAGTGTTCAGAAACCAGAGGGGAAACAGGCAAAAGGAACAAACTCAGAGGTGATGCAGATACCAGAACAAGTGCATATTTTGAAACAGCTGATTAGTATTTCAAGGATTTAGTGGAGAATTTTAGAGGATTCGAATCTATAAAATGAAAGAGTGATTTCCAAATTCTACAACTAGAAACATCTACAAATGATAAACCTCAGAGGCACCTGGGTTGCTCAGGTCTGGGGATCTGGGATCAGGGCCTCTGTTGGGCTCCCTGCTCAGCAGGGAGCCTGCTTCTCCCTCTCCCTCTGTTGCTCCCCTGCTTGTGCCTGTTCTCTTTCTCCCTCCCAAATAAGTAAAATCTTGAAAGAAAGAAAGAGAAAAATGAAAGCTCAGTAGGTGGATTTTTATAGAAGGTAAAACTTGACTGGAGAGCAAGTTAGGAGCAAGTTAGCAAGTTAGCGAGCAAGAATCCAAACTGATGGAGAAAATATTTTAAAAATACGTAATGGAGTGTAGGACATAGATAATAGAAAAGGTTTTAGGTAAGTGCAATTAGAATCCTATAAGGAGAAGAAAGACAAGTATTAGAAGAGATAATGGTTGAGAGTTTTGCAAAACATTAAAAAAATCAACTCACAAATTTGAGAATTCTGTAATCTGAAAACAAGATAAATACAAAGAAATTTATGCATAAGCACATCATACTAAAACTACAGAAAATAAAAGACAAAGTTATAAAATCAGAGGGAAAAACACACATTGCTTTTAAACCACCACAACTTGTAAAACACCCATTGACAGCAAAAATTGAAGCTTTGTTTGTTAAGCAAACAATTTCCACACAAAACTGAAGAAAATTTTCAGCAATAGGCAAGCACTCAGTTTACCAAGTGGGAGTTTCTCACGTAAAAGGGAATCTCAGATGGAAGCGTAGATATGTGGAAAGAAATAAAGACAATGTAAAGCATTTAGATATATGTAAACTGACTATAGAGACCAGTACTAGTAATAAGTGTCTTTTGTACTTTAAAATGTATGTAGAAGTAAACACATGACAGATAAGAAAAGGAGGGATGGAGTGAAAAATTCATAAGATCTTTACATTTTCTAGAAAGTGGTAAATATTCCAATAGTGGATTCTAATAAGCATATATGTGGTCTAAGAATACAGCTTGTAATTAATAAGGGAAACGGAATAATAAATGAAAGTGAAAGCATAAAAGAGAAAAAACATACTAGGAGGAGGAAAGAACAGAAAGATTTCCTTTCAAGTATATCAGAAATTACATTAAATATAAACATTCCAGAAAAGAAGGAAATATGAGATTAAATTTTTTGGAAACACAATTACATGCCACTGTAAACAACAGTGTAAATATAGTTTGAGAAAAAGCTTGACTTCTTGGTCTTTTTGCTTAGGTAAGTGGGGAAGAATTGGAAGTACAAAAGTTGTGTCTTCTAAGCAGTAACCAAAGGAGACCTGGTTTGTCTCCAATCTTCAAAGTGTAATTAAAGGCAAGAAGCATTATTTAATGTAAAAATAGTATTTCATCATGATAAACATGTATCAAGTTTAAATAGTCCTGGATTTTTATGTACCTTATTATAGAACTAAAAGATAGTCATTAGTAAAATGGGAACTTAAAATCCACAGTGACAGCGAAGAGGGATTTAAATATCCCTCTAAAAGTGAGAAAGCAAGCATATAGAATCGGTAAGGATTTTGAGGATTTAGACCTGTGCCCAGTAGCGAGAGAACTCTACCACCCATCAACTCTGTAGGTGTACTTTGAAGGACATGTGGAATGTACTCCAGATGAGTAGGTGGCTCATTTGGTTGAGCTCCAGACTCCTAGTTTTGGCTCAGATCGTGATCTCAGGGTCCTGGAATCAAGCACCATGCCCTGGGCTTTATGCTCTGTGCAGATTCTGCTCGAGGTCCTTTCCCTCTGCTCAACCCCCTGCTTGAGCACACACGCTCTCTAAAATAAATTTAAAAATAATAAAAAAATAAAATATATCTGGAACATAAAACAAATCTCAAGAAAGGATTTAATTTTTGGTTTTGTTTTGACCATTATGGAGTTAACTTAGAAACCAATTACAAAAACAACTAAAACAAATGTAACTTGAAATGCAAGAGTATACTTTAAATCACTTGTCAAAGAATCACTATGAAAAGGAGAAAATAGTTTGAGCTGAATGAAGAGGATATATCAAAATGTATGAAGTTTGTCTTGAGCCTGAAGCTTTAAGGTGAGCAGTTTAAGCCTTAATGTTTTAGGATAAAGGCTGACATTTGGGGAAGGTTAAGTATCCACATTAAGAAATTAGCAAACTATTTTTTAAAATTTTTTTAAAGACTTATTTATTTGTCAGAGAAAGAGAGCACAACCAGGTGAAGCTGTAGGCAGAGGGAGAAGGAGGCTCCCTGCTGAGCAAGGAGCCCAATGTGGGACTCCATCCAAGGACCCTGGGATCATGACCTGAGCTGAAGGCAGGTTCTTAACTGACTGAGCCACCCCGGTGTCCCAGAGAGTAGAAAACTATACCTACAGAAATGAGAAGCCTAGAAACAATGAAGATAAAAAGTCGGTGGCATGTAAAGCATACTTAAAGAGATTGAAGAAAGGTAAAAGTTGATATTCAGAATAGAGTAATAAATTTGATACTTCTTGTCAAAGTACTCAAGAGCAAAACATGTTACGTAGCTTAATATCAGGAGTAAGAAAAGCATGGACTACTATGGAGCCTGTGAAAATTCTAAAAATAGTAAAAGATATTAAAAACTTAAATAAGTTTTACATTTTAGATCATCAGATTCCTTAAAAAACAGTTTACCAAAATAAGCACGTGCATGCGTGTCACACACACAGAAAATCTTCATCTTCTAGAAAGAAAGTACATTTGTAATAAACCTTTTCATTTAGAAATTTCCACTCACATGGTTTTATTGGTGAGTTTTTTCCCAACATTTAAATAAGAATACAAAAAGTCTTAGTAGGAAAGAGAAAGATTGAATTCCTTTTTTATGCATCTAGTTTATTTTTTGATGTATAAGTGACATAATGTTTGAGAGCCCAGTTTAATTGTGATGACAAAACCTGACAAGTTATATTACAGAAAGGCAATGTTATAGATTAGTATTTTTTTTTATATTATTCATTGGAGAGAGAGCCCGCAAGAGCACGAGTGGAGTGGAGATGATGTCAGAGTGAGAGGGAAATGGAGCCTCTCCACTTAGCAGGGAGCCCAACTTGTGACTTGAGCCCAGGGCCCTGGGATCCTGCCCTGAGCCCGAGGCAGAGGCTTAACTGACTGAGCCACTCAGGTGCTCCCAGGTTAGGATTTTTTAAATTAAAAATCATAAAATACTAGGGAATCAAATTCCAGTGATATATCAAGAGGATAAATATCGTGATTGTTGAATTTATTCCCAGAGTTGCAGGGTTGATTTAATTCAGGCAGTACATTGCTTTATTGCAGTTTGCTTTATTGTGCTTCACAGATATTGTTTTTTACTTACTAGAAGTTTGTGGCAACCTTTGGTGAGGTGGTCTGTTGATGCCATTGTTTTTTTGTTTTTTTTTTTTTTTAACTGAAACCAAGCTGATTTTATTTTTTTTTCTCCCCAAATTTGTTTAATTTTTCAGTGTTACAAGATTGATTGTTCATGCACCACACCCAGTGCTCCATGCAGTATGTGCTCTTCTTGATACCCACCACCAGGCTCACCCACCCCCCCACCCCCTCCCCTCCAAAACCCTCAGTTTGTTGCTCAGAGTCCACAGTCCCTCCTGGTTCATCGTCGCCTCTGATTTTCCCCCATTCACCTTTCCCTTCCTTCTCACAATGGCCTCCATGATTTCCTTTACGCTCCACACGTAAGTGAGACCATAAGATAATTGACTCTCTCCGCTTGACTTATTTCACTCCACATAATCTCTTCTAGTCCCGTCCATATTGATACAAAAGTTGGATATTCATCCTTTCTGATGGAGGCATAATATTCCATTGTATAGATGTACCACATCTTCCTTATCCATTTGTCTGTTGAAGGGCACTTTGGTTCTTTCCACAGTTTGGCTATTGTGGCCATTGCGGCTATGAACATTGGGGTACATGTGGCCCTTCTTTGTACTACATCAGCTTCGTTGGGGTAAACACCGAGTAGTGCAATTGCAGGGTCATAGGGTAGCTGTATATTTAATTTCTTGAGGAATCTCCATACTGTTTTCCAAAGTGGCTGCACCAACTTGCATCCCCACCAACAGTGGAGGAGGGTTCCCCTTTCTCCACATCCTCTCCAGCATTTGTTGTTTATTGTTTTGTTGATTTTGGCCATTCTAACTGGCGTAAGGT